>OY856414.1:335648900-336198900 GCA_963693085.1 Alisma plantago-aquatica
AATACACAATCATTCAGGCATGCATGTATATTCTTGGCCTCCATTCCCATTGGGCACAACAATTTCTTTACCTGGTATGTTGAGATTGGCAGCTCATTTCCTTCAGGAAGTATTTCTTTCAACAAAGACAACAATGACGTGAAGCTTTTGTCGCTCCATCTATTGTTAGCTTTCAGCTTATATAATCTCAACACAGCACTAAGCTTCATAAACTTAGTACAACATGTGTATAACGGTATCTCAGCATCATGCACATTGTTTTTGAAAATGGGAGGTGGATCGGTGTGCTCTACCCCACAACTATCCAGCATCGCATCAACGATGTCTACTGGAACTGGTTCATTCACATCTACGTCATCGGAGGCAATTTCTTCTTCCATACAAGCACTGCTATCGACATCCACTGGTTTTGGGTTTGAAATCTCTCCATGCCAGTGCCATTCTATATAGCCTTGTATAATCCCGTTGCACATGACATGAATTTTGATTTCATCACCAGTGCTGACTTTCAAGTTGTTACCGCAATGCCTACATAGACAATAGAACCTATCTCCAGGTTGTTTCCTATGTTCCTCGGAAAATCTAATAAATTGGTCAAGACTAGATATAAACTCTGGGGTGCATCGATTGTGAATGGACATCCATGATCTATCCATTCTATGATCCAAGAGAAAACAAGTATATATTACAATAAGATTAGGGTCTAGGGTTAACAGATTAGAGTTTTTGCATGGTTAAAACTTTAGGCCAACAAATACATGTGATGTCATTCTTATATATAATAAATATGTACCACTTATCTCATTCTTGAACACCTAATCTCACTAGTAAGTGTATAATGTGTATTGGGTTTTAAAGAAAATTTCGGCAGCATTTCCCCGTTGTTCTCTAAGTACATATGTACTTAGAGAACAAACGGGGAAATGCTGCCGAAATTTTCTTGAAAACCCAATACACATTATACAATTACATCCTAAGTGAGATTAGGTGTTCAAGAACAATCCCAAACTGGAGACTATCCAAGATTTACTCCTAATGAGTAAATCTTGGACGAGTTTCTAGGCCAACAAACACAATGATAGATATGTACATGTTAGGGTTTCATCACAATTGATGTTAGGGTTTCATCAATGTTAGGGTTTAATCAAATCAAATTAGGATGCTAGAATGGACAAGTTTAAATCTTATTTCAACATGCATCAAAATTTACTGAATTAGGTCAAGCATTAGCATTAGAAGTACAAATATATGCAAGCAAAAGATTTGTTCATATCCTAGGTTGATTTACAATAATAACATCTAAATAAGTAAACTCAAAGCATTAGATAAACAAATATAATCAGTAGATAAACAAATACAAAGCAATAGATAAAAAATTACATGAACAAAATACCCTCTTTTCTTCCTTCTTCCTCCTTACCAACAGCAAGCACGGCCGTGGCTGTGTTGGTCGTGCTTACTGTTGGTAATGAGGGAGAAGGAAGAAGAAGAAGAGGGGCATGGAGGAAGAAGAAGAGGGCTACCTGTAGAGCAGCTAGCAGCGTGGAGAAGAGCAGTGGCGGTGTGAGGAGCAGCAGTGGCGGCGAGAATCGAGCAGTGAGCTGGCAGCCTGAGCAGTTAGGTGCGCATCCCATAGCCGGAGCAGCTAGGCGCGCGTCCTTGGGAGGCAGAGGGCAGCAGCAGGTGTCCGGGTGGCAGAGGGAAGGGAGCCGGTGAGCACAAAGAGCAGGGAGTCGGCGGAGGGCAGGGAGCGCCGGCGACGGTGAGTAGGGAGAGGGTGGCGACGGCGAGCTGGGAGAGGGTGGCAGCGGAATCACAGAATCGCCAGACTTATTGTCAATCACAATGAAACAGAGGAAGTGGAAGAGTATGCTTCGCGCATATGCTATTAAGTTACCAATATGTGTCAGTTAATTAAAAAAACAATGCTTATAACAAAAGGTGTCAGTTATAAATAAAAAACTGACACCTATACTCTATCCTTATATGCCGACAAAAACAAAATGTTCTCGAATTCTGACCATATTCGTGGTTTCCGTAGGGAACCGGCGCCAAATAGGGGTGAAAATTTTCACGGGTACAACGCTTGAAAACATATCGACGTCGGTTATTACAACCAAACCGACAATTAAAATGGGCCCAATTTCTATCTCACGGAAAACATTTAGTCGTCGATTGTTTAATTAACAACCGATGTCGTATGTTAAATTTTGGAAGTAATTTTTTTCATTGAAAAGATTGGATTTGGCGGGTGTTTTTAGGCGTCAGTTGCTTATTTAGGAACTTATGCTAAATAAAAAGTGGTATCCATGTCTGGTCACTCCTAACATATATATGTCAGTTTGTGTACTTAACCGACGTTTTAGGATTTAGGCGTCGATTTTGACAAAAAAATCGACGCCTGTAAATGTGACTTTATAAGCTATTTCTGTAGTAGTGATATGTATCCAATATGTTTTCTTAAGATTGATTTCAGGCTTTAGGTACATGAAAAGGATCAATTTACACAAGACCTAGCTTGTCCAAGTTCAAATCAAAAGTAATGCAAGTGTGCGATTTGAGAAATCACTCCAAATCACGTTAGATTAATTTTGTAATCACTTGTATTGATGATATGACTTGTAACTAAGATGAAAAAAAATCAGAGACACTGAATTCTAACGTTTAGTCACTCTAAAATCATCTTTAAAAATTTTTCACATCAACTTTGTCGGTCGAGTTTGAAACTCGACCAGTCTAGTGCTGTATTTTCTGAAATGATCAATCAATCGAGTTGTACACTCACAGAACTCGACCGACCGATCAACTAACCAAAACTAATTTTAACTCATCAGTCAAGTTTTCCAGAACAATCTTGATCGTAGTTTGAAAATTAGCTTTGTCGATTAGTGGATCGGTCGAGTTATCTTTATTGAAACTCGATCGAATGTACTGTACAGAGAACGCAGAAAAAATTATTCCAACTGTTGGAGAGTTGTTAGAAATGAAAATAGATATGTTACAAGTTGTAAAACAAATATTTTTCTTTCTTAAGTGATCCCACACTCAAAGGAACACCCCCAACTATAAATAGAATCCCTTGGAGTTCATTCCAAGTTTTCTCATTCATGTTATTGTTGGTCCTTGCTATAGTTGAGTGTGTTGCAACCCTGTGAGCCCCTTTCTCTCTCTCATTTACAAAGTATTTCATGATTATACGTGAGTTAGGCATGTTGTAAGAGAGCTACCTCCATGTGCTTGTAAAACTCTCATTCCTTCCATCTTCTCAATCCCCTTTCTCAAAGAGCAAAGGTTGAAGTGAGCTTCTCCAAGTGTAGGTGAAGCTGCTGGTCTTCTTCAAGGTTGGAGAAGAGGTGAAGATCTTCCCCAAGTGAAGGAGAAGGGAAAGGCGAAGATTAAAAAAGAGTGGGTAATTCCTTCGAGGACAAAGACTTGGTGCAAGTGTGGGTAAGTCTTTGTTGAAGGCTGAAGACATCTTGATCAAGTGGGTAAGTCCTTATGTAGATGAAAGATTCTTGTCTTGAGTAGGTAAGTACTTGGATGTATGGTGGTCTCCTTGTATCTCTTATGATGGAATATAAGTATACATGGGTTGCAAAGCCCTAGAGGTTGACCTCTCTAGGTAGTGGATTGACTATTTTCTCATTTGGAGATTGGAACCACTCTAACCACCTTGTCTAAGTGCATACTTCAATCTCTCTCATCCTTGCTATGATTGCTTAGATAAAACTTCAAATTATTCTTAAGCATTTGGTTTCAATTGATATAATTTGAAGGTCTAACTATTCTTGTGAGAATTTTGAAGCTCTATTCACCCCGCTCTAGAGCTAGATCCAACACATTCTACCCATAATGCGACCCGAATTAGACACAACTTGACCTAACATGAACTCGACCTGATCTGGTCTAAATTAACCCAAGCTAAATTTGACCTGAGCAAACAAAAAATCAAATAACCTCGATCCCAGAGTTTGGATAAGATACGAGCAGAGCGGTCACATTTTCTCCCCTTCACTAGTTATATTATACTAGAAGTATATATAAATGTAAATTGAAACTTAAACTGAGTTAAGGAAACAAATTAAAGAATCCACATGGAGGAACATAAGAGAAAGAAAGCATAATTGTTGGCAGGTTTTGGATTTGATATATAACTGGTACACTCAGAAAGAAGGTTTATAACAACAACAAAAAGTCTCTCTCTCACAGCCCTATGATGAGGGTTGGATCCCCCCTCATAATGTGAAAATAAGAAAAAAGAGAGAGAGAGAAAATAAGAAAAAAAAAACATTGCGCTTGGTGAGTGGAGGTTTTTCAAAATATCGACTGTAACTTTGGGATTTCTTAAAAATTGCGGCTGGTTTTCAGAAAAGCTCAATTAACATTGGGGGCTAGGGCAGACACGTCGTGCCTGCCCCTACCATCAGCCAACTGCCGCCCCGCCGCCGCCCCATCAGCTCACCACCACGCGCACTGGGAGCAGCAGCTGCAACACGAAGAGGAGCTTCCCGGCGGTCCGGCGACGCATACCCTTCAGCTCGTCGGTGGTCCGAAGATCCCCAGTAGCTACCAACCGGCGCCGCTCCACTTTCTCCTTTGTGCTTCCTCCATTGCAGGCCGCCTCGAGAACTCCGGTAAAACCACGAAATCCGGCACTGCCTTGCCATATCGTCCACCGTTCCGTCTTAGCAACCACCTTCCGACCATTTCCTAACATGTACGACAACGAATCCATCATCCTCCATCTACCATGAATTTTTGCAATTGTGAACAGTATCTCTAGATTCCACGGTGAGCAAGCCTGAGGTCGATTTGATTCGTCCAGAAGAAGCAGAAGAATCAAGCAACTGACTGCCAATCCGGGCCCTTTGATGTCCACTTGCTCTCAAGCAACATCTTCTTCGTCAAGGAACCAACCATCATTCAAGCATCGACATGTTATGTCGCCCTGCTGTCATCTCGAGCATCAGCAAGCACTATTTCCCCTTCAAGCAAGCATCCACAGTGAAATCCGCAACAAGAGTTGTAATTTCAACAGCAGTCAAGCTGCAGTTATCGCTCCTCTCCAAGCAATTCAAGCAGCATGTCTCCTTTTTAAGCAAGGGTCCCTGTGTTCAACCAACAACAACAACAGCAAGCATTATGAATTAAACAACCGCAGTACTTCCTGCTCAACACCTCAACACTGATGGTGAAGTTGCTGTTATTTTAGTTTAGTCAGCAATTAGAATTTATCTGAAGCAACAAAGGCAACATTTTTCTCCCAGCCAACTAATTGAGCAGCATCTACACGGCACTAGTGTTTCACCGCAGCAGTAATAATTGACATTGTTTTTTATCCATCTCTGTGCTTTGTTTGTACACCACCATGAATAACCGAAAGCGAAAGCGCCAGCGTGGCAGCGAGAGCTCCAGTGCCGCGGCAGCACCGAGTGAGGTGAAGCAATCTTTCCAGGCAGTGAGCTTCACGATTCGTTCCGAGAGTGAGCAGTCCCGGTTTCACGTGCTCAAATCTAAGCGGATGCATCCCACACGGTTCATATGCTTCCAAACTCTGGACGAGCTGGGCATGCGCGAGGTGGTGACATCGATGCTGCATCAGATCCGAATACTGGATGTAGTCACGAAAGGTGAGACGCTTGTATACCCTGATCTCACAATGGAGTTTCTAACCACTCTTACAGTAAAAGGTGAAAAGGGTAACCAATCTCTCTACTTCCGCATGAACGAGGCCGAGCACGATATCAGTTTCAATGATTTCAGTCGGCTGTTGGGGTTTGATGTTGATGGTGTTCACAAGCCGCCTGAGGAATTCAGCCACGAGGAGTTCTGGTTACAGATTACAGACGACACGGCGTATGTTCCCAAAGAGGCCCGTGCCTCCCACATTCACAATGTAGTGCTCCGCTACCTGCACCGTGTTTTGACAAACACAGTCTTTGCTCGCAAGGAGACGCAAGGGGTTGTCAGTAAAGACGATCTCTTCTTCTTATGGTGTATGGCTACTGGTCAGCGGCTCAATGTTGGGGTCTACTTGATTGCAAAACTGATGAAGACGGCGGTGAAGAAGGATGGAGATGTTCTTATCGGCGGTCTTATTTCTCGCATTGCTGAGCGGCTTGGTGTGGTACCTAGACCACCACACATTGCAGGCGGAGATCTTTTGGATATGAAGCTTTTAATGGCTTCGAACATCATTCGGTGGAGCGAGCAGCAGGCAACTTATTTGGTAGATATACGCGGTCACCCGGAGGTTACTTTCTCTCTCCCCAACCCACAACGCATTACTTTGACCAACAAAGCCAATTGGAAATTTGTGGGGGGAGCACCACAACAACAACCCAAGGACCCGGCTGACACATCATTGCCACCTAGCATATCCAGGCAAACTGAGTACACGTGGACAACGCCTGACATGCACCAAATGTATACATACATCACCAAGCGTCTTGACAAACAGGACGAGAAGATTAGGCAGATGCACTCAATATTGCAGAGAATGGAAGCCCGGCACATAAGCCAGGAACACTACCCCAACTCTTATGCTGGTACACCTACTGCTCCACCACCTCCATCATTGGACACCCCAACCGAGAAGCCATGGGATTCCTTCTCTTATCCTTACGCACAATGAGTGTCCAGTAACAAATCTTGTAACATTGTTGTAACAATCAAGCTTGGGGTTTGGGTTGGGGTAACTCCACTGAGTATTATTGTAACAATCAAGCTTTTCATTATGTTGAACAAATACTGTTTCATGCATTGTACAACGCACCCAACCATGGATCTCATGTTTATTTCTGAAATTCATGTATGTATCGGTGGGCATGTCATTTGATTTGTAACATGTTAATTTAAGAAGAAAAATTTAAAACTAAAGCAGAATGATCATATATCTATTTAATTCATGAACATGAGTACTATTATAAGTCATATGATTGGGAACATCTAGTACCTAGTGCAACATCTTTAGACACCTAATTCACATAATTCATTTTCTGCAATAAAAGTGGCCAAATGTACCCTCAACCAATACCATTGTGCATAAGCCTTAGTAGGTAGTCGTGTTTGTTGTGCAAATAAATAAATAGATTGTAAAAGTGTGTCCAATGAAAAGAAATCCTCATTCCTATATGAAGGGAAATTATTATAAAAGGGGTTACGTGTTTGAACCTCAGGTTCACAACAAATCATCTACATGAATGAGAAACCTTGGGAAAATGAGGTGTTAAGTGCAAGTGCTAGGTATACATTTTTGCAATGGGTAGAAATGCCACCACTGGTCTAAGGGGTCTATCACCTTCATGCTTTGAACCTTGCTTACATCAAGATGACTTATAGAACATATAGAGATAGAGATAGACGCACACTCAAGAATGCTTCGAAGGTTATGGTTGTTGTGAGTGGCTCCTACTCTATAGAATATGGACATCAAACTTGTACTTGTTCTGAACTCTCTAGCTATACGAAAAAATTGGATAGAGATACAAGCACACACATAGAAAATTCCAAGACTTCGTGTAGGGCTCTAATGGAAGGACAAATGTTTGGGGGTGATCTTTTTGTTGGTCATTGGACAGACCATGAAACATGGTGTGGGGTGATGATAATCACTTCCTAGCTCTAAGCAATTGGAGTGATGATCCAAAGCTATAAGGACTTTTTGCACTACCCCGGGACTCCAACTAATTGGATGACACCTCCAATTGATCGGTTTAATGGATGCCTTCTTTAGCAACTCGTGTAACAAGTGAGATGGTCAACTCGCTCATATAGTCCATTGGTTCACCATGACAGTAAGCAATAGTAAATTACCAAGATTCCTAGTCGATTGGTTGGATTACCCAATTGTTCGACGGGGAACCCTCTTTGAAACGTTATAGCAAAGCTCATAGAATCAACTGACACTCTTATCTAATCAATCACAAATTTCAAATACAAAAATCAGTAGCCAACCAATTGATCGATCAACAATCAGATTACATGACATCCTACAGGTGAGACGATCAATCAGACATCCATTCGATCCTCTCAATACGTCGTCAAACATATTTGAATCTTCCACAAGCCACTTATGCCATAAGTGGGTGGGCCTAGTTACAGATGTATAAAATATGTTGACCTAATTCTGGCCCAGAGATTTGCACCCCTACCGTTCATATCGTATATGTCCTACTCCAAGGAGAAAAAAAAGAGGAAGAAGAAGGAGAAGCTCTATCGACGGTATGAAACTCTCTCTGGTTTCTACCTTTGAGTTACATCTTCTCTAGATTGAAGATTGATTTCTGCATGTGTTGGGTTTTAGGGAAGGGGGCACAACATAATAACAAAAAGTCCTTCCCTTTCTAGCCAAGCCATTAGATTCGTCATAGTTGTAAACCATTTGTGAATAAAAGACATAAAAAGGGGATAAATGTGATATCTTTATGCACACTACTTGTCCAACTGGTAGACACATCTTATGTTGGTGAAGAACTCGATCCTCTAGATGTAGATCCAAAATAGACACCAAGAAGTTTGGATATATAAAAAGAAGAAGATCAGGATTGTACACCAAGCAATGTCCTGTGTTTCCTTCAATTGTTGTCGAATTACCTTGATCTTTTCTATCGTCTGTTGTACAAGCTCAGAACCAAGAAGTTGACACTCACATGTATCGTACAACACAATGGAGACCTTGAACGCCTCCAATACAACGCTTCATATGGTTCCTTGTTGATGCTTCTTTGATCATTGTTGTTGTAGACAAACTCTATCAGACTGAGGTGTATGTCCCAACTGCCCAAAAACTAAAGAACACAAGCTCTCAGCTGATCCTTTAAGGTCTAAATGGTCCTCTCAGATTGACCATCTGTCTGTGGATGGAAAGTAGTGTTGAACCTCAACTGTGTACCCAAAGTGACTCATAACTGAGGACCTCTATCCAATACGATGGTTGTTGGAACACAATACAAACACACTATCTTATCATCATAGATCTGGGCAAGCTTCTCAGCTATATGCATTGTCTTCACAGGAAGGAAATGCGCTGACTCGGTCAACATGTCAATGATCACCCAGATGGAATCATGACCTTTAGTTGTCCTAGGCAGACCAACCACAAAGTCCATAGTCACATGATCCCATTTCCACTGTGGGATAGGCAACAATTGCAACGTCCCTACATGCTTCTGATGCTCAGCTTTAACGAGCTGACACATAGCATCTCGCAACAAACTGAGCTGCATTCTACTTCAAGATAGGCCACCAATACATGTCTTTAATATTATGATACATCTTGGTGCTACATGGATGCATAGAGTACATAGACGAGTGAGCCTCCTCCATAACCATCTTCCTCCGATCTTCAGCATCAGGAACCATGACTCTGCCATGGTAACAACTTGTCATGTCATCTAATTCGTGGAAGCCATCACACTTCTTGTTGTCAAACTCTAATCTAATATGTTGTATCACAATATCAACCTATTGTGCCTCTCTGATTTGCTATCTCAACGCGGGCTTCACCTACAACTATGCTAGCAATCCTGTTAGTAAGGAAACTTCCAGCTTAACATTCATTTGATGTAGGGAGATCAACATATCTTTCTTATGGCATGCTAAGGAACACAACTGTGCCTTCTTTACAGACGAAGACAAAGAGGACTTCCTACTCAGTGCATATGCCATGACATTCACCTTCTTTGGATGGTAATCAACCGTGCAGTCATATTCCTTGATTAACTCCATCCAGTGTCATTGCCTCATGTTCAACTCCTGTTGTGAAAAGATATACTTCAGGTTCTTGTGATCTGTGAAGATCTGACACTTCTCACCATAAAGGTAGTGTCTCCAAGTTTTCAAGGCATGAACCACAGTAGCTAACTCCAGGTCATGGGTCAGGTAGTTCTCCTCATGTTTCTTAAGATGTCGAGAAGCAAAAAAAATGACATTCTTGTCCTACATCAGCACACAACCCAAACTATTCCTGGACGCATCACAGAAGATGATTTATCCTTTTCCTTGATTAGGTAAGACCAGAGATGGTGCAATTGTCAACTTCTCCTTCAACGTCTGAAAAGCACACTGACATTTGTCACCCCAAACAAGTGACACATCCTTCCTTGTCAATTTAGTCAAGGGTAGAGCTATAGTACTGAAGTTCTTAATGAACCTCCTGTAATAGCCTGCCAAACCCAAAAAGTTGTGCACTTCTGTCAATGTATTTGGCTGATCCCACTCTATACTCAACCTTCTTGGATCCACATGAATACCCTCAGCAGAGATAACATGTCCTAGAAAAGACACCTTCTTCATCCAGAACTTGCACTTTCTTAACTTGGTGTAAAGATGATGTTGCCTCAACAAGGTCAACATATGACGAAGATGTTTCTCTTGTTGCTGGCAGTCATGACTATATATCAAGATTTCATCTAGGAAGACCACCAAAAACTATTCAAGAAACGACCAAAAAACTATTAATCAAGTCCATGAACGTTGTCGGTGCATTGGTCAGCCCAAACGGCATAACCACAACTCATAATGACCATACCTCATACTAAAAGCCAACTTAGGTATGTCATCCTCCTTGATCCTCAGCTGGTGATATCCTGACCTCAGGTCTATATTCAAGAACATTGTCACACCACGCAACCGATCAAACATATCACCTATCCTTGGCAAAGGATACTTGTACTTTATTGTCACCTTGTTCAACTGTCTGTAGTCTATACACAGCCTCATGGGCCCGCCCTTCTTCTTCACGAACAACACTAGAGCACCCCATGACAACATACTCATCCTGATAAAACCTTTGTCAAGCAGCTCTTGCAACTATCTCTTCAACTCTGTCATCTTAGTTGGAGCCATCCTTTGCGGTGTCTGAGCTATCGGTTGTGTGCCTGGGACTAGATTGATCTCAAAATCAATCTCTCGGGGTGGGGGAACGCCTGTAAACTCCTCAGGAAACACGTCCTCAAACTCTCTAGAAACTGGCACCTCTTATATACTAGGACTCCTTACCTAAGTATTCAACACATGTTCCAAGAACACCTTACAACCTTACCTCAACAACTTCTTCACCACCATCACCGACACCAGACACGTTAAAAGAATCTTCCTATCTCGTTGGAAGATCCACATCTTATCACCATCTACAAACATCACTTGCTTGGAAACCACAATCCAAGACCACTCTGTACTTCTCTAGAGTGTTCATTCCAAGGATTAGATCAAATCCATGCATATCAAGTGGATGATATCCACTTGAATTATGTGCTCTGAAAAAGAAAGGACACAGGAAGGACACACCTCTTGCAACACTGTGGAACTAACTAATGGGGTTTCTAACAACAAACTATCTCTCCTACGACTAACAGGTAAAAGAAAATTGTCAAGCACCTCACGAGTGATAAAAGAGTGTGTTGCACTCGAGCCAACCAAAACATATATGAAGCAAGAAGAAGACAAATCAGAATGAAATAACTCCATTCGACCTGTCACCACTCACAGGTTGACCACCACCTCCGACTGACTAATGGCATATAATCTAGTTGTTTCATGTTGTCGCCCCGTCCTCTGATTCCTTGAGAAAAAGATCTGGCCTGCGACGCTGGGCCACATCCTCATCCTCCTAAATTACTAGTTTTCTGGATCTACGAGCCCTACTGGCTTTGCCTTGGTTGTTGGGTCACCTCATCATCTCTCACTAGGCACTCCTGCCTTAAATGTCCTACATGTCTACACTTGTAGCAAGCTCGGGTCTCAAATTGTGGCCTAGGCGGTCCCATCACTGACACTGTTGTTGTGCTGTGAGCTCCAACAGGTGGAAGGCTACAACCTCTACCTTTACTCAGAGACCACTGCATCTACGCACAGAACCTCTACAGTGCTGGCAGTGCAGAAAACCTCAGCTTCTTAAGGCCTCATTACGATTGTCCATGGAACTGTGCAGACCTCTTCTTGGCATTTGCCTCTCACCTCTCTATCACAGACCTCTCTATCCTCTAAACAGACTCCATGAATGTGGCAAACCTTTCTTGATTTTCCAAAGAAGCTACTGAGGTAGACAACTCATAATTCAACCCCTTCTCAAAATGTCAAATCCGCTCATCATCTGTAGCAACCATGTGAGGACAAAACCAAAGAAGCTCCATAAACTTAGCCTCATACTCATTTATCATCATGGATCCTTGCATACTCCTCTCAAACTGACTGATCTTCTCATCAAGATATGTCTGTGGGAAGTACCGACTGACAAACTCATGTCAAAACTCCTCCCAACCTACCTCAGCACCAGGCCTCTTCTCCTTTTCTATGGCCCACCAATGGCCAACACTCCCTTTTAGAAGGTACACTACATGCTTCACTTTATCAACCTATGGAATGCTAAGGATCTTGAAGGATTTTTCAAGATCCGTTAGCCATAGATATGCATCTCTGGATCAACCTTCCCAGCATACTCTACTGCCCCAACATGGCAAAGCCACTCAAAAGTTTTCATAGTACCCGGAGATTCCACATTAGAAATAGGTGCCCTAGGCTGAGGTGAGGGCATCCTGTCCACCATATGTATCATAGGGGCCATGAACTGCCCAAAAATAGACTGAAAGGCAGGATTCTCAAGCATGGTTGGGTCAAATTGGGGGACCTCAGGCACCTGATCTTCTCGTGCCTATTTCCCTACACCATCACCTGGTGCAACAACACTGCTTTCAACATCTTATTCTCATGTTCTCCAGACATCTTTAACCTTTTCTTCTCCTTCTACATAAGCAGAAGTCACGAAAAGATAGACTGGAAGACATAAGTAAAAACACAAACCCTAGTCCTATGTCCTTATAGACTTGGTGAACCTAAAGCTCTGATACCAACCAAATAGTGATTCCTCACTCCACAAACCACAAGATAGCACCAACTTAACACAGAAACAAAACTAAACAAGCAGATTATGAGAAAACACTAAAAATTAAAACCAATTTCATTAAGCACCAAAGCTACAAAAATGTTTGCACGTAAGTCCCCATAGATCACAAGGTGCTTACATCAACATGTTTTTATCGCATATGCCATCATCGTGTTACAAGAAAAATGTGGTCCATATACATATTGCCAAATATTTACATCAAAAGGGCACACAAGCCAAAAACATGTATCGATAGCATCTCTATGAAACACACCCAAAAACCATCCTAAAGACCCGAGTGTATAGGGATGAATCTAGGACTCTACACCAAAAGACTAGCAGCACATCCAACCTTGTCTGCTATTATTCTTGCTATTACTCTTCCTTAGTTGCACGATCTCTACTTCCTCATGCACATCCATCTAAAAGATGTGAACAAACCCACATGATGAGATCCAAGTCTCAGCGAGAGATATAACTATCCACCAATGCTATTATTAACACATGTAAGGTAATTAAAGAACAAAAGTAAACTACATCTATGATAAGAAGAGTTAGCTAAATGATATGTCTAAAGTAGATAATCATTACTAAACAATATATGCAATTGCAATTAGATTGTGGAACATCTTATCATCATAAAAGGAATATGAAGAACATGTATATCTCTTACCAACTAACCATTACAAAATCAAGGCCAAGGCTTCAACCAATGTTCCTGTATTGTGAACCTAAACAAGTATACTACACAACTGATTATGTATTTTATTATGTCATGAGAATTTGAGTCATACCACCCAAATCCAATCGACCACTACTAAGTCTAAATCAGTGCCATACGAGGTCTATGGAAGAGGCGGAATCCATGACCTCACCAAACCTCATGGTCAGTACATGAGTACACCATAGAGACATATCAGTCAACTGCAACCAGTGACATATAGTCCAACTGTGAAAGTCCTATCCCACCTTGATGCACTAGTGAAACTAAGCTATGGCCCGCAACCAATCATGTGAAACTTCATAAGCATCAAATCACTGAGCTACGACCCACAACCACATTCCTTCTAAGGTATGTCCTACATCCAATCCTGTGAATGCATATACTCAGCAGTATATGACTCTAAGCCTCCACTAAGGGAAAGTATGTTTCACCATCTAGTAAGAGCTGATAGTAAGATGGATCTATGGCACAGGGAAAACTACATGATTAAGTTCCACTTGGTTAATTAAGTCAATTAAGTGTCTTTTAGCATCAATCAAGTTACAACGTATAAAGTCATAACAAACTCTACAATGATAAGGGCATAGTACACTCCAGAAGATATAAATGTATAGGGTGTGAACTTGTCAAACTATCACCACATAATGGCAGTATCTTTTCCATTCACTACATCACCAATAACAAGGTCACATACTATGGGGTATCAATCCCTCAATTCATCATTCATGTATCAAAAGTGCCTCCACATGCCTCATGAAGGCACATTCTGCCTGTTTCATATCATAGTCATCATATCATACACTAACTATGATTATCAAGATCATAACACCTGCATGGTTAGGAGTTCATAAATAAGATAGATAATAATCACAACTATAGACATTCCATGAAAGAGAAACATGCATGATCATTGTACATTATTAGAGTTAGGGTTCCTTCTTAGCCGATTAGGGTTTGCAAAGCTAGGTTCAATGATCAACCCTAGATTCACCACCTCCCATCATCTTGGATCATCTTGGGATTAAGGAACATGATTAGGGATGATTAGATATTATTTAAACAACACTCTACATAGCTTATACATTACTTATACAAGATATCATTATGTTTCACAACATATCTCTCAACCACCCATCGATCATATGTATCAACCACTCAAGAAATTAGGTTGTGACCACTCAACCCACAACATGTCATGACCGTGACACATAGGGTGTCTAGGCCACCACATCCCTCAAGCTTGACCTCCATGTTTAGACCCATCTAGGGTTAGGGTTCCAACCCCTCACAAGACTGTCACGACCACAAGGAACATGATTGTCTCAACCTCAAACCAAAGTAGCATGTCGCGACCTAAGGTCAACATGTCACAACCTACCTCAAGGGACATGCCATGACCAAGAGTACGGAAATATCAAGACCCAAAAACTAGGGCAACAACCCAACCAAAATAGGGATCAACTTAACCTTCATCACCAAGTGTCGCGACCACAAGAAACACTAGGTCCACCCCAACAAAAGGGAAGCATCTCGAACAAGACCAACCTTGGTTGTGACCAACATGGTGTAGACATATCGAATATCACTACGAGTGATGTCTTGGTCTCAAAATAGGAACAAAACTAAGGGAAAAACCATAATCAACATGAAGGAGAAACCCCATGCAAACAATTACCAAAAACCCTAGGCATGCACCATGAAACCACCATGAAAGGATCTCATCTAAGGGAGAGGAAACCATGACTACGATATCCAAAACAGAACCTAACCTCCTCATAAAATCTAGATACTTCTAACATCATGCATGTGAACGAAACCAAGGTCAGAGGGTGGAGAAAGATCATCACTATACCACCATCACCAAAATTGGATATATGAAATTAGGGTTTCGTATTTCTACCAAACCAAGAGACATATATCCACCAAAAAAGTTCTAGAGATAATCATTATCTACTAGAATGATAAGGGATCATTTTAGAGAGAGAATAAAATATCAAACATGCATAAAGGAGCACAATAACAAGGTAGGTTAAGTGTTATATAACCCACCTTAAGAAGATCACTACCAAATATTTCAAGCTCCAAGATCAAGAGCTTCAAGTACACGATCCAAGGGTTCAAGAAGCTCCACTCTCAGCCACAAGATCACTTCAAGTAGGAGAAGACAACAAGGTCAAAGATCATCCAAGAAAAGAGAGACAAAATGACCTAGGCCGATCCAAAAGAGAAAGGGAGAAAGAGAGAAGAAACCCTCTTCACACTTAGGTCTACCTTGTCAAAACATGGTCTATGACCCTTGATATTGAATTTCTCTCCCAAAATGACGACCATGGAGGAACCATAGTGTAGGGTTGAGAAAAGAGAGGAAGGTGAAGGTAGGAGATCAAAAGAAACGTCATCAAGGAAGATAAACACTTACTAAGGTTGAAGAAGGGCCATAATTGCCACAAACACCATATGCAAGAAGACTTTGGTCACCAAGTTTCCAAGGATAGATCTCCTTACTACACCAAGATCCAAGATCAAGCAAAAGAGAAGGAATAATATGGAGGGCCAAAAAGTTTACAAACATGGAGAGGTAAGGGGTTGTATGGGTGGAAGATGAGAGAGATGAGCAAAAGATGAGGTGTCAACACTCTAAGACATCAAAAGGATACCTGTCCACTTAAAGGACCAACATACACCTACATGCAACCACCTTAACCATACATGAAAGACATGGTGATACATTCTAGGTTGGGTCTCGACCACCTTGGTCACCCTCATGGTTGCGGTCGTGACCATCCAATGGTGCACCATCCATGGTTGTGACACACACCACCAACGCCACCACTTGGTCGAGACAAGAGGCCACTTCAAACCCTGGTTTGAGACATTCTATAAGAGGACAACCATCTTGACCCAAGACCTCCCAAGACCACCTTGTTCATGACCCAACCATCTAGAGGATGTGACTCAATTGCGATACCCTCCAAACCAACCCTAGGTCACGACCTAAGTCAAGACAACACACCATATACACATAGGTCGAGACAAACAACACTCATAGGAACCCTAATCACCACTAAGGGTGACACTCCACAACCAAGGATCAAAAAAGGCCCCCACTTCTTTCACTATCCTCTAGATGATGTCCAGAAAGAGAAAGAACACTGATAACCTCCAATTTTGGGATGTTATCTTAGTCCTTTCTTCAGTTTTCCACACTCTTTCTTAATTAGAACTAGACATAATACCTAAATATTCCCTCTTATTGTAAATATACTATTAGACTAACTTTTCCTCTTTATATTTGCAGAAAAAAGACACAAAAAAATCATAAAAGACTCAACTAGCCTCGAGACCGCATGGAGTCACACGGTCCCAAGACCGCATGAAGCCAATCGGTCCCGAGACCGCATGGAGTCACATGGTCCCAAGACCGCATGAAGCCAATCGGTCCCGAGACCGCATAGAGTCACACTGTCCCGAGACCGCATGGAGTCACACGGTCCCAAGACCGCATGAAGCCAATCGGTCCCGAGACCGCATGGAGTCACATGGTCCCAAGACCGCATGAAGCCAATCGGTCCCGAGACCGCATGAAGTCACACGATCCCAAGACCGCATGGAGCTAATCGGTCCCGAGATCGCATGGAGTCACACGGTCCCAAGACCACATGGAGCCAATCGGTCCCGAGACCGCATGGAGTCACACGGTCCAAAGACTGCATGAAGCCAAATGGTCTTGAGGTCCAAACGGTCTTGAGATCCAAACAGTCTTGAGGTCCAAACGATCTTGAGATCCAAACGGTCTCCAAACCGTTTGGACTTCACTTAAGGCCTATAAATAAGACCCCAAGGGTCCTCAAAAGGGGGAGTTTTTCAGATGTCCAAAGGCTGCCTCAATCACTCCAGAGCACATTCGACTTCCATCCTCCGCCCAGGGGCTGTCGGTCTGAGACCCACACTCCATCTCGAAGCTGCTTTCTCTCTCTCTACCAAAGAAGGTGGGAAGAGGGAGATATCATCATCACGCAACTTGTGAAGCTGGTGGATCGTTTCTCTCTCTCCAAGGGGTTGACTTTCCTCTCTCCTTTGTGGGGATGATGCTCTCTCTCTCTCTTCTTACCTCCTTCTTTGTCCTAGTTATGAGCGAGTAGTCTCTTTCACTAGGGTGTGGGGAGTAGCCCCGCTACCCATGTTTTCATATCATGTAAATGTAATCCATACTTTGTAATATAGAGTTCTTATCTTTTCAGTTCAACATCAAACATTTAATGAATGCATGTTGCCTGATCATCAACTTGTGTTATCTTTTATCTTTTAGTATGATTTGTCTACGTTTGTACTATTAGATTTGAAACTCGTTTGTATGTTGGTTCTTGGTGCATGTATCCACCATGCACCAGTTTCGGTATCTAGGAGTGTCTTTCAAGAAGTGGAGTATACTCACTCCCATCGTTGTACTTTCATGCTATGAAATGGAATCAGTTGACGTGTGAAAGTACAACCTTGATGAGTCGAGGAACACACTTTGCGAAGGGAATGATGCAAAATAGTTGACCATTCGTTTGGGGATGGCTGACTTTGCAACATTCCCGCACTTCTCATGGTTAGTTCTCCGAAAGGAAACTAAGTCTACAAAGATACTAACTGACTAAACTCTTTTTGTAGGTTATGTTTTACTTTGCATGTATTGATCCATGTGTAGTGGCGGTGAAAAACGGATCACACCCTAGTGACTTTTGTCATTGTTTAACTTCCTTAGACTTACTTGCTTTCTTTACTTTACATGTTCTTAGGTTAAAACGACAAAACCAAACTTTCGATCTAAATACCAACTAATAAGTGATTAAGTGAATTTCTGACGTTTTCTATCTTGTTGCCTGCAACAAGACCGTTGTCTTGTGGATTCGACCCTTAACTATACTACGATAAGACTTCCACGTATCTTAGCATACGTGGGTGGAGTTCTCTATCTAGTATAAGCAAGGCTAAACCTAAAGACTTATCATCTTTAGGATTTTTAGTGGTGCACGTAACTCCACGTAAGTGGAAGCTCCATAAAAAAATTGGCGTCGTTGCCAGGGACAACAGAATGTTTTAATTTCATTCAGTAATCTTCCTAGTTGGTTATGATTTTACACTTTCTTTTTATCATTAGTCTATATCTTCTTGAAACCATTATACCTCTACCATTATCTAAAAGGCATTTTCTTTTCTCTACTCAGGTAGAAAATGTGTATGCGATCATCGGATAACCACGGATTCTCCCCTGATCCGGAGTTTGACTCTAAGGTAGAGAGAAGTTTCCATCGTCGCATTAGGCTCAATCACCAAAGAGCCAGGCAAATGGATGAAGATCAACGTCAGGCTGCATTGGTGATGGAGAGGGTCAATGCCGCCATCGCCGCTCAATGGGCACAACTCATCGCTGATACTCGTGCCCAGATTCAAGCGGAGATTTGTGCGGAAGAACAGGCCCGCATCAGAGCTGAAAATGATGTAGCAACCCAAGATGCTCAGTTGGAACTAAGTAACAAGCAGCTGAGGGATTATGCTGTCCCAAAGAACTATGAAGACAACCATCCGGTCCGACCTCCGATCATCAACATCCCCAACTTTGAGATTCGGACCCAATGGATCCAGATCATGCAGGGCATCTCATTATCTGGAGGTTATGGAGATGACTGCACGAATCATCTGAAGAGGTTTAAGGCACTGTGCCCCATGGTCCCACAAGCTGGAGTTGCCTTTGATGCAATAAT
Source organism: Alisma plantago-aquatica (assembly GCA_963693085.1). Classification (NCBI taxonomy): domain Eukaryota; kingdom Viridiplantae; phylum Streptophyta; class Magnoliopsida; order Alismatales; family Alismataceae; genus Alisma; species Alisma plantago-aquatica. Next base: position 335,668,258 of record OY856414.1, read on the forward strand.
GCTTCATCTGTTTCACTTCACTCTGTCTGGGAGAGCTCTGAGCTGGTATAACTCACTTGATAGGGAGCCAATAATCACCACCTGGGCTCCCCTGGAAGAAAAGTTCTTGGAGAAGTTCTTTCCCCCTTCACTGACTTACGAGATCAGGGGGCAGATTAATCACTTCTCTCAACTTCCCAGAGAATCCCTTGCTGAAGCACGGGAAAGGTTCAAAGAGCTTCTGCGAAAGTGCCCTCATCACGTCATCTCCCAGAACCAATTGATAGAAACTTTCTATAGGGGAGTGAGTGATGATATCAAACAATTTTTGGATTCCTCATCTGGAGGAAACTTTATGAGAAAGAATTATGAGGATGCCTGGAAAATAGTCACACTCGGAGCTGAGAATCAGTCCAACTGGGGACGATCAGCTGGAAAAGGTGTCCTCAAGGTCTATAAAGCTGAAGAATCAATAGAGATGAAAGCTATTGCTGAAGCCTTGAAAACCATAGCTCATAAGCAACAAGCTCTCGAAACTTCTCTTGGAGAGTTTGACAAGAAGAAAAGTCCTCTAGTTCAACAAGTCAAGGCTGCCACAAGAACATGTGAAGCCTGTCATGCATCCGACCATCCAACCCTTTCATGCGGTATGCTTTATAATGTGATGATGGATTTGCATCTACCACCACAACAGTATGAATCTATCACTGACCAGTCTGAAGAACAACTGCCAGAACAAGTCAACTCTATCCATTCCATTCCTGGACAAGTCTATTATAATCCTAATCAGCCAAGGAACCACCCAGGATTCCAATATGGGAACCCTGCTGGGACCGCAAATCCACAACACCAGACACAGGGAGGATCCTCTAGTAGGTTACCACCTGGATTCACAAGCAATTTCAATCAAAATCAAGGGAATCCTAGGAGTAACTTCCCGAGATCTAACTACTCCAGGAACCAATCCGCCTACTATCAGTATACTCATCCTCCTCTACACCCACAGCTACACCCTCAGTTGCAACAACCTCAGCTAGTGCTGCCTCCGCAACAACCTCAACAAGGTCAGCAACAAATCCCTCAGAAAAATACTCCTTCTCAGCCAGAAGATGAAATGACTTTGATAAGGCAGATGTTGCAAGACCAACAAACTATGCTCGCTAATCAACAAGCATAGCAAAAGGCAGTAGAAGCTTAACTTGCCCAGATTGCTGCACAACTGAAGCCTCCAGCAAGCACATTTGCAGGACAACCCAAATCGAATCCTAGGCATGGACCAAATAGGCGTGAATAGTTGAATGTCATTACCATGAGATCCGAACGCACTCTTCAGGAAACTACAAGGATGACTCTTGATAATGATGATACACCTGCCTTTATGACGAATGAGAGCCCGCAGCAAGGAACGGAGAAGCCCACAGAGGGCACAAAGGGCAAAGATAAAGACCAAGTGTCCACAGAGCCAGAAATCTTGCAAAATAAACCAAGGATCCCATATCTGGGTAGACTGTGAGAAACGAAAATGGATACCAGGTTCCAAAAATTCAAGGAGGCGATGAAGAAACTTTACATCGATATCCCACTCCTTGATGCTCTCTCCAAGGTACCGGCTTGGGCAAAATACCTCAAAACTTTGTTATCAAGGAAGTACATCATCGAGGAATAAGAAACTGTCAAGCTTGCCCAGACCACCTCTGATGTCATCCTCAATAAAATGCCAAAGAAGAAGAAGGACCCAGGTTCCTTCAGAATTCAATGCTGCATTGGAAATGCATCTACCAAAAAGGGATTAGCTGACCTAGGGGCCAGCATATCTATTATGCCCTATTCTATGTGAAAACGATTAGGTTTCACCGAATTACTGCCTACAGCAATGACAATTCAATTAGCTGACTCCACCATCATCGCACCTCTGGGGATCATTGAAGATATTCCAGTAAGGATAGGCAAGGATGCCTATGTCCCGTGCGACTTCATCATCATGGATATCAAAGAAGATTTGAGATACCCGATAATTTTCGGCAGACCTTTCCTTGCTACTGCCAGGGCGCTTATAGATGTTGAAGCAGGTACCATCATTTTAAGACTTGGAAAAGAAGCAATTCAATTCCGAGTTCTTAACAGCATGAAAGGCCCTAGTATTCAAGAGGAGGTCTTTCTTCTAGACACAATACATCAAATGTCTCAATTAGAAATTTCTGAGCCATCAGACGAGCTAGAGAATGTCCTAACCAACCCAGATGTCGAATTCTCTGCAAATGAACTAGTTCAACAGTGTCTGCAACATTTAGAAAAGGCCGAAGAAGCACCGACGACCACTTTTGAAGAACTCAAAGCTGTCACCATTATAGAAGCAACTGAGCCACCTAAGGCTCCTGAAATGAAGACTCTGCCCATGGGACTTAAACATGTTTTCTTGGACGAGGAAAAATTATGTCCGGTTATCATCAGCTCCAACCTAACAGAAGACCAGGAAGAAAGGCTTCTGGAAGAACTGAAGAAACATAGAAAGGTCATTGGATATAAGATAACTGACCTGACGGACATAAATCCTGCCCTATGCATGCACAAACTTCCAATGGTTGAAGAATTTAAGCCATCTCGCGAACATCAGAGGAAACTGAACCCTAATCTCAAAGAGGTGGTTCGCCTGGAGGTCCTCAAATTACTTAAAGCTGGCATAATCTACCCTATCTCTGACTCCCAATGGGTCAGCCCTATCCAGGTTGTTCCTAAAAAAGGAGGCACTGCTGTCGTGCTTAACGACAAAAATGAGTTAGTACCCACCAGGACTGTAATAGGGTGGAGGATGTGTATTGACTATAGGAAGCTAAACAAAGCCACGAGGAAAGATCACTACCCTCTACCCTTTCTCGATGAAGTGCTAGAGCATTTAGCTCATCAGAAATACTTCTACTATCTTGATGGTTATTTCGGGTTCTACCAAATACCCATACACCCGGAAGACCAAGAAAAAACTACCTTCACCTGCCCATTTGGAACGTATTCTTTTAGAAGAATGCCATTCGGGTTGTGTAACGCACCCGCTACGTTACAAAGATGTATGTCCGCCATTTTCACAGGATTAACAGAATCCATAATGGAAGTGTTCATGGATGATTTCTCAGTTTACGGAGATTCTTTCGATAACTGTCTAATCAACCTTGGACAAGTTTTACAACGTTACGAGGAAACGAACCTTATACTGAATTGGGAAAAATGCCACTTCATGGTAACTGAAGGTGTCGTCCTCGGGCATAGAGTTAGTGATAGAGGAATCGAGGTCGATAGAGCAAAAATTGATGTTATCTCGAAACTGTCGCCACCAAAAAATATAAAGGGAGTAAGGGCTTTCTTGGGTCATGCGGGGTTCTACAGAAGATTCATCAAAGATTTTTCAAAGATAGAAAAACCCATGACCCAACTCCTGACTAAAGATACTGAGTTCATCTTTAACCAAGAATGCATGAAAAGCTTCTCCACCCTCAAGAATGCTTTAATTTCCGCACCTATTCTGAGAGCCCCAGATTGGTCGCAGCCATTTGAAATCATGTGCGACGCGAGCAATTACACCATAGGGGCTGTATTAGGATAGCGGATTGATAAGAAACCTTACGTAATCTACTACGCATAAAAAATGCTAGATGAAGCATAGAAGAACTACACTACCACATAGAAGGAGTTCCTGGCTGTCATCTACGCGTTCAAGAAATTCCGCTCTTATTTGATTGGATCCAAGGTTATCGTTTACACTGGCCATTCCGCCATTCGATACCTGATTCAGAAGCAAGATGCCAAACCCATACTTATCCACTGGGTGTTGATGCTTCAGGAATTTGATTTAGAAATTAAAGATAAGAGCGGGGTGGAAAACGTTGTAGCCGACCACCTCAGTCGTATTGAAGTGGAAGATGAAGACAAAATCCCAATCCGAGATTCTCTTCCTGACGACCAATTAATGAAGGTTACCCATGGATTCCCTTGGTATGCGGATATTGTCAATTATCTAGCTACTGGGATCATTCACCCCTCCGCTTCTTACCATGACAAACGGAAATTTCTCCATGATATAAAGCAATATTATTGGGATGAACCCTACCTGTTTCACCTATGTGCTGACGGACTTTTCCGTCATTGTTTGCCGGAAGAAGAGATTACCCCCGTCCTAGAACATTGTCATTCAGGACCCACGGGGGGGGCACATGAGTGCAAAGAAAACCGCTATAAAAGTTTTGCAATCAGGCTTCTTCTGGCCCACCATAGCAAAAGACTCCTACGATTTTGTGAAAGCTTGCAACAAATGCTAATTTTCTGGCAACATATCCAAAAGGGACGAAATGCCCCTCACAATGTGGCAAGAAATTGAGCTTTTCGACGTGTGGGGGGTAGACTATATGGGCCCTTTCCCTTATTCCTATGGCTTCTCTTACATCCTGGTTGCGGTGGACTATGTCTCAAAGTGGGTCAAAGCTATACCCACTGTGTCCATCGATTCCAAACCAATTATTAAATTATTCAAAGATATCATTTTCCCAAGATTTGGAGTCCCCGGAACTGTCATATCAGATGGCGGGACCCATTTCCTGGAACGAAGTTTTAAAGCCCTGTTGAAAAAGTACGGATTCAACCACAAAGTAGCAACACCTTACCATCCACAGACCAGTGGTCAGGTCGAGGTATCAAATAGACAATTAAAGGCAATCCTCGAAAAAATAGTTAATCAAAACCGCACTGATTGGTCCACCAAACTTCCCAATGCCATTTGGGCATACCGAACAGCCTACAAAACACCAATCGGGACAACCCTGTTCCGTTTGGTGTACGGGAAGTCATGTCATCTTCCAGTAGAACTGAAACACAAAGCCTGGTGGGCCATCAAACAACTAAACCTCGATCTCAAAAGTGCCGGAGAAAATAGACAACTCCAGCTACAGGAGCTAGAGGAACTCTAAATGACCGCCTATCAGAATGCCAGGATTTATAAGGAGCAAACCAAAATGTGGCACGATGGTCATCTTAAGAGGAAAGACATCGCCATCGGCGACAAAGTGCTCCTTTTCAACTTCAAGCTCAAGTTCTTCCCCGGAAAACTCAGAACAAAATGGTCTGAGCCCTTCTCCATAAAGCATATTTATCCAACTGGAGCTGTCATAATTGTCGAAAACAACGGAGGAGAAAGGACGGTCAACGGTCATCGTTTAAAAAAATACTACACTTCGACAGACAAAATACCAAGACAAACTATTGAAATCAAAGACGCCACGCCGTCAGCATAACAACGTTACAGCTTCATCGAGCCAGCGACGTAAAACCCAGGCGCTACTTGGGAGGCAACTCAAGATTTCAGCTTCTTCCTTCATTTTCCGTTCTTTTAATTACCCTAGGTTTATCCTATGAAAATATTAAAAAAAAATTACATAACCAAAACAAACAAAAAAAAATAAAAATCCGTTCGATCTTAACCCTACCAAACGGTCCTGAAACCGTTTGGGACCAAACGGTCTTCAAACCGTTTGGAACCAAACGGTCTCCAAACCGTTTGGAGTCCAAACGGTCGCTAAACTGTTTGACCTAGGGTTTTTTTCAGGTCAACCACCGTTTCCTATAAATATAAACCCTGCCCCCTCCTTCTCTTCTCTTCGACTCTCGAGTTTTCTCAAACCTTTGCGCAAAGGCTGTTCCATTGCATCTGTTTCCCCTTCTCCCGCGCAGCTCGCCTCCGTCGACCTGGTTTCCGTGCTTCTTCACGATGACTTCACCCCTGTACCACCGCTCCCCGCTTCTCCGCCGTCGTCTCCACCAACAACGACAAGGTAGTCCATCCACCATTGCAACGCCTACATTTGCCACCACGGCAATGTCCGAACTTATCACTTCCGCAACTGTCTTCACCCCCGTCATCGTCTACGGCGCCGACGTGGCACCCTCCGCCCTCTTTTCCATCGCCGCCGGCTCCGCCGCGATCCTCTTTATCTTCATCTTTATCGCTGTCGGCTCCTTCCATCTCTGCCTTTGTCTTCATCGCCGGCACCTCCGCCTTCCCTTCGCCGGCTGTTACCCGACGTTTCGCCTTCCAAACGGTCTCCAAACCGCTTGGAACCAAACGGTCTTGAAACCGTTTGGGACCAAACGGGCTTGAAACCGTTTGGGACCAACCGGTCTTCAAACCATTTGGGACCAAACAATCTTGAAACCGTTTGGGACCAAACGGTTTTGAAACCGTTTGGAACCAAACGGTCTTCAATCCGTTTGGAACCAAACGATCCTGAAACCGTTTGGGACCAAACGGTCTACAAACCGTTTGGGACCAAACGGTCCTGAAACCGTTTGGAACCAAACGGTCTTCAAACAGTTTGGATTTCCACAATCTCTAAAACCACATAAATACAAATAAAATATAATTTTTTCTAAACATGTTGTTCTAACTCATGATTCCCCATTTTGCAGATATGGCATCACCAGCAAAGGAGGCCACCGGATCTGACAACGCTCCAATCTGGACCAATGAGCAACTGAGGGCAGATCAGGCCAAACTCCAGAAGATCGTAGACGACTACAACAGGACTGGAAAGGCCCCGCCAAATGTCAAAATCATGGAGGTCTTGTGCGACCTTGATCGCCTCAACAAGTGCCTAGCTGAGGCACCTGAAGAAGAAATTGAAATTTCTTCCGATGACGATGAAGGCTCAGAATACGAACCAAACCCTGAGGACGAGTCCCCACCTAAAAAATCAAAGGGGAAACGAAAGGTCCAGGACACCGCCACCGGACAACCCTCCAAGAAACAGGCAAGAAAACAAATTCGCCCTGCCACTGCAAGGGAACAAACCCTAGCTGGGTATGTCCCACCAACCACTACCACCACCATTACCCCTCCCCCTCCTACCACCACCATCACTACCCCCGTCTTCTCAATTATCACCACCACCGCACCACCACCAGAAAACCTTTTCATCCACACCATCCAGTCCACTGACAAAATCCTCAAACCCACCAAGTACGTTTGCTCAAGCGTCCTACTAAAAATGGGGATTTATGACAGAATCCTCACACTTCTTGATAATGCAAATCTTTCCAAACTGTGTTTTGTCCCCGAACCCTCTTTTCTCGAGCCTACTATTGAATTCTTCACCTTCCTTGCTAAAGAAGTCATCGACATCATGGACAGAATAAGGGACGGAGGTGACCGTAGGCTGGTCACCAAACTCTTTGGCAGCAAGGTTGTCATCACCGAAAACATGCCGAATGAAATTTTTATAGACAACCAGGAGCAGTTCAAGAAAGCCAAAGTTGTTGGAACTGAGAATTCCCAGTTCAACAGACATAACTTTTGGAAGTCCCTGATAGGAATCCCCAACTACGATGCAAAAACATGTAAAGCCTCGAACATACAATCTGGTTTAGTGCGCACACTACATAAAATTCTTACCGACGCATTCTTCCCCATGACAGAAGGCGGAAATGTCATCACTTCAGATCTCTTTGTCCTCTGGTCAGTCCTACATGGGATGCCAGTCAACATTGGACATCTTATGATTCAAAAGTTATCCGCATATGCCCTGGGGAAAGAAATCTGCATGGGGGGTCATATCACATCCATCATAAAATATCTCAAGATGGATAGGCTTCTACAAAGTTGCAAGAAGATAAAGGGCGACATCCTAACCAACGAACAAACCTTGAAGAACTCCTACATCATCAAGGAAAAGGATGTGAAGTTATATTATATCTTCTGCCCTACAGTCCGATCTTCCAGAACTCTCCTCCTGCTTCCGAAGCTCGCAAATTATGACACAGAAAAGCTTCTCTTCTCTGACGAGGAGCTTACACAACTCTTAGCTTCGGTTAAAATAACTGAAAAGAAAGCAAAAGTGGGACATACGGAGCTAAGTATCACAGCCCCGGCAGCTCGATCATCAAAAATACCTGTAAAACGACCTTTCAGAAGGCAGTTGCAGGAACAACAACTGTCGGGGACACCAACCTCCAAACCACATCCAGAAGACAACCCCCTTCCCGACGATCACATCACCACCTCATCTTTAGACTCTTTCATTACGAGTCTAAATGCTGAGCTAATTGCCACCACCTCACCACCTTCCACCTTTCCAACATCCACCACCCTTCCTTTTTTCTCCACAACTACACTACCACCTGCATCCTCTTCTTCACCCCTTTTCCCTTCGGGCACCCCCTTATCCACCCATACGCCTGACTTTACCACTTTCCCCTCCACCTCCACAATCTCTCCCCCATCACTATCACTTCCACCACTTTCACCTGAAATACCACCACCTTTCACATCCACCACCACCCCGACACCGCTGGTGACCCCATCCATAGTCACCACGCAGTTCGCGACACCATCAATGTCTCTTTCACAAGACACTACCACCCTCCCACACAGACCCCAGCCATCCCACCCTTCCGCCTCTGGGGTCCCCTTTTCCAATATCGGTGAGGAATTCGGACGTAAATTTGACGTCATCTGAAACCTCCTCACCAATCCTTCTAACATTTTACATTCTATTTCTTGTGTGTAGGAATTATCCAAACAGGTGGCCACGATCGACGAACAGAACCGCGCCTTGCCCAACATCCTCCACGGCTTTCAGCAACGACAAGATGCGGTGGCTAAGCAAGTTGATCACATCAACAACCACTACAACAACCTGCCTGAGCTGGTCCTTGGAGCGAAGCGCCAGCAAGAAGCAATGACTAAGCAAGTCGATGAGATCTCTACGTAGACTCAACCTCTGCCCGAGACTCTCTGCGAGCTCAAGTAGCAACAAGCAGCTCTTGGCACACGCTTGGACACCATCAGCAACACCCTCATGCACCTAAACAATCGCCAAGAGGAGTCAACAAATAATGAAATCCAGCAACTACGTGCTCAAGTAACAGATCTTACAGCATGACTCCTCTCCGCTGAGGGCCGATATAACGATCTCAAAGAAACACACGACGCATTGCTCGAAACACACGAGCATGTGCAAGTGGCGTTCGATGAGTTACAAGCCACCCATCGGCGGTGGAAAACGAAGGCAAACAAGAAGCCAGCAAAAAAGGAAGCAGTTGACAACGATGGCGATAACGACGATGAAGAAGACTCTGACTCCTCTGCCGACTCTAACAACGATACTACCTCCTCAGGTGACAAATCTGATGATGGAGAGGATCCTGGCCAAGCAGCAAAACCTTCTCAAAAAGGTTATGACAAAGTTCACCAAGAAGGTGGACACCTTACCAAGTCCCCCACCCACAACGACAATGTAAACATGTCATATGGGGACCAATTCCTTGACTACTCTAATTTGGGATCCATTGGGGAGTCTGCAAAAAATGTGGCTTTCACTGAGTTCCACCAATGTCTATTAGGAACCAGTGCATACCCACCCGCAACAACCGCTCAACCTTTCTCCACACTTGACATATCAGTGCCTTTCCCCGATGACCAGGATGAGTCAGAACGAGTGCGTTTAGATACGGATGAAGAACTCGATTTTTCTTCTGACTCGGATGAAGATCTGCAAGGCTATGCAGAAGTCCTGGAACAACCTTCTTCCCCCCCTCCTCCGCAAGAGCTTCCCCCGCCACCACCTCTACCGCACAAAATGCACGATTTAGATATGGCGGCCATCTCCACACTTGATGCTTAGGATATTTTTATACTGAACACTATTGTCGACGATGCAAAAGTGAGGGAAGACATCATCTATCATAACACAAAAACAAAGCGCAAGTTGACACGAGAAGACTTCCGCAATATCCTGCGACCATGGTCCACGATGCCAATGGCAATCTTCCGTGTCCTACTCGCCAACTGTATAGAAGTGTACAGAAGCTCTAAGAGGCAGTAGCCAGTTTTTAACGCCTCACCTGATCTATCTATCGGCCTTTTATACAAAGATATACGAGTAAAATCCATCGAGCGGCTGCATGCTGGTTTAACACGGTGGGCATGTTATCTCACAGTGCCCTTCCAAGTTTCGGACCACTGGCTTTTTATGATTGTAGACACTGAGGCTCGGTACGCCAAGGTCTATAATTTTTGCGGCACTGAGCTACCCTCCGGTACAATAAATTTTGTTGGTGAAGAAGCAGGTGAAGCACGATGCATACCTTTCAGGCTTCTCAAGTTAATCTGGGCTGCGCGCCCATCCCTCTGCCAAGACTGGAGCCAACCCTGGTTCCAAATTATTAACCCACATGTTCAAGCTGCTGAGGGATCTGGGGACTGCACTTTTTGCACCATCCCTCACATCCAAGCGCTGAACTAAGAAATCCCTTTTGCTAATCTAGTCGCTGAAGATTTTCACTCCTTGCGAGGACGTTACGCCATGGAGCTCATTTGTGATAGAAGGTTCTTCAAGGATCCAACAATGGCACCATATGACGTCCCTCGTTACCTTTTTTCAGCAATACAATGGCTGCAGAGGCGACCTTTCCGACAAACTTTGAAAGAGTTGGAGAAATCCAAAGTGACAGCCACAACTCCCGAACAAAGAAAGAGTGACATAGATCCTTTGTCTGCCATAGAACCAACTTTCCCGGACTTTGACCTCAGTGCTTGCAAAGGTCTCTCCGACATTGAATTACGCCTCATCATGTCGAGGCTCTCCGCCGAGAAGGATGAACTCGTATTCATGTCTGGTGACATTCTAATAATGGCAGACACACTTCGAGAGACTATACAGTTTAAAGGATCTCTCGCCATCAGCTTAATGGCCGCTTATCAATTTCTCCTTGGCCAAAATAACCCCACAACATATATGGCATCCCCATACATGAAGGATGATCTTTTAAAGCTAAAGAACTTCGGCACAACTGAAGCGCTGATCTCCTTTCTACAACACACAACACCAAAATTCATCATGCTACCCTTCCTTTATCACGAGCACTGGATGCTCCTGGAAACAAACCTACCTGAAGGAACAACTACAATCTATAACAGTTCCGACAGCCATTACAACCCACGATAGAGGAATTATGTCGTGACACCAAAGATGCCCACAGAGGTAGTGGCGAAGGAATGCACTGACAAATTAATTTCCATTTTAAGTCAGCATACAAGGGCTTATGGCAAGGAACATTTTCATCGCCCAACCTTCAACCACAAATGTCCACAACAAATTCGCCAGTCAAATGACTGCGGCTTCCATGTCCTCTACTGGATGTACACCATCATGGCCCTTCAAAGACCAGTAGAGGATATGACAGATGTGAATTACCACACCCTTCGCGGAAAGTTCGCTGCTAACCTACTCCGCACACACGGCGCAGACAAAGGATTAACAGAAGCCTGATGCCCTTGTCCTTGTCCTTCTCATCCTATCACCTTGACACTCTGCGGACAGAGTGAGTGATAAGTTAGGGGGGGAGTACACTGGACAAGGGCGAGGTATCATTTCTACAAACCTTTCTTCTCAATTCTCCCTTCTCTTTATTTTTGTACAAATTCTTTTACACCTTTAGTCCCTGTTTTTTTGTTTTAGATTTCCTATCAACAAACCCCACTCATATAGAATAGCATCCCTCTTAGATCAAGATCAACCCCCACTGACTTAAGAATCCATTAGCCCTCAAGAATAAGAATAATAATAGCATAAAAGCATGAAACGACGAGTTAATAAATTTCCTTCACGCTTGAATTTCATGATTTTGCTTCAGTTCTACATCAGACTCTTCAACAAGTCAATATAAAAGCCGAAGCAAGCCAAATATTCTCAAGGACAGGAGGGAAATCAGTGAAATCCAAATCAAGGAACCTCGCAAGTGGACCACCAACCAGAAAATAAGTGCATGTTGGGAAATTCTAAGAACAACTTTCTTCTTTTTAATAAAACAGGCTTGGCCACCTAACCAAAAACCCAAATATCCAAATCCCAAGCCTGTGAGTTTTTGAATAAAAGCCAGAGTCTTGAATAAACACATGAGAGTTGTGCCATGAATAAGGACTTATATGAAGAACCGATAAAGGTCTCACCCGACCGGTACATTCAGCTACCCTCACAAAGGAAGATGTGTCGTGCCCGGTAGTGAGATCATAAGGTCTTCAAATATATGAAAAGGCTGATAAAGGGCTCGCCCGGCCGGTACATTCAGCTGCCCTCATGAAGGCAGATGTGTCGCGCCCGGTAGTGAGTTCCTAAAAGCATAGATAAACCCTCTCCCGCTAAAAGGGAGAGTTACACAAAAGCCCTTAGCCAACCCTCATAACCACTCTAGTTTCTGATAGGTTTTCAAAAGAAGTACAAAACTGATTAGAGTCAATGGCATGCACATAATAACATCAGGAAAAAGGTGGTCCCAATACGAGCTACGTGATTTAGAGGAAACCTGAGATCTGCGTAACTCTATATACCTGAAAGAATTAAGGCAAGCAGAAGCTCTAATATGACCTCAGGGGATCTCTGATTTAGAACTGAAGCAAGACTATGGAAATCTTAACTAAATAAAATCACCTCACCATTACATGCCTTAGCTCAATCTAGCTTGAGGACAAGCTAGACTCTAAGTCAGGGGGGGTGATAACCTCCAATTTTGGGATGTTATCTTAGTCCTTTCTTCAGTTTTCCACGCTTTTCTTAATTAGAATTAGACATAATACCTAAATATTCCCTCTTATTGTAAATATACTATTAGACTAACTTTTTCCCTTTATATTTGCAGAAAAAGACACAAAAAATCATAAAAGACTCAACTAGCCTCGAGACTGCATGGAGTCACACGGTCCCAAGACCGCATGAAGCCAATCGGTCCCGAGACCGCATGGAGTCACACGGTCCCAAGACCGCATAAGCCAATCGGTCCCGAGATCGCATGGAGTCACATGGTCCCGAGACCGCATGGAGTCACACGGTCCCAAGACCGCATGAAGACAATCGGTCCCGAGATCGCATGGAGTCACACAGTCCCAAGACCGCATGAAGCCAATCGGTCCCAAGACCGCATGGAGTCACACGGTCCCAAGACCGCATGGAGCCAATCAGTCCCAAGACCGCATGGAGTCACACGGTCCCAAGACCGCATGGAGCCAATCGGTCTCGATACCGCATGGAGTCACACGGTCCCAAGACCGCATGAAGCCAAACGGTCTTGAGGTCCAAATGGTCTTGAGGTCCAAACGGTCTTGAGGTCCAAACGGTCTTGAGATCCAAACGGTCTTGAGGTCCAAACGGTCTTGAGATCCAAACGGTCTTGAGATCCAAACGGTCTCCAAACCATTTGGACTTCACTTAAGGCCTATAAATAAGGCCCCAAGGGTCCTCAAAAGGGGGAGTTTTTCAGACGTCCAAAGGCTGCCTCAATCACTCCAGAGCACATCCGAATTCCATCCTCCGCCCAGAGGCTGCCGGTCTGAGACCCACACTCCATCTCGAAGCTGCTTTCTCTCTCTCCGCCAAAGAAGGTGGGAAGAGGGAGATCTCGTCATCACGCAACTTGTGAAGCTGGTGGATCGTTTCTCTCTCTCCAAGGGGTTGACTTTCCTCTCTCCTTTGTGGGGATGATGCTCTCTCTCTCTTCTTGCCTCCTTCTTTGTCCTAGTTATGAGCGAGTAGTCTCTTTCACTATGGTGCGGGGAGTAGCCCCGCTACCCATGTTTTCATATCATGTAAATATAATCCATAGTTTGTAATATAGAGTTCTTATCTTTTCAGTTCAACATCAAACATTTAATGAATGTATGTTGCCTGATCATCAACTTGTGTTATCTTTTATCTTTTAATATGATTTGTCTACGTTTGTACTATTAGATTTGAAACTCGTTTGTATGTTGGTTCTTGGGGCATGTATCCACCATGCACTAGTTTTGGTATCTAGGAGTGTCTTTCAAGAAGTGGAGTGTACTCACTCCCATCATTGTACTTTCATGCTATAAAATGGAATCAGTTGACGTGTGAAAGTACAACCTTGATGAGTCAAGGAACACACTTTGTAAAGGGAATGATGCAAAGTAGTTGACCATTCGTTCGGGGATGGCTGACTTTGCAACATTCCTGCACTTCTCATGGTTAGTTCTCCGAAAGGAAACTAAGTCTACAAAGATACTAACTAACTAAACTCTTTTTGCAGGTTGTGTTTTACTTTGCATGTATTGATCCATGTGTAGTGGCGGTGAAAAACCGATCACACCCTAGTGACTTTTGTCATTGTTTAACTTCCTTAGACTTACTTGCTTTCTTTACTTTACATGTTCTTAGGTTAAAACGACAAAACCAAGCTTTCGATCTAAATACCAACTAATAAGTGATTAAGTGAATTTCTGACATTTTCTATCTTGTTGCCTGCAAGAAGACCGTTGTCTCGTGGATTCGACCCTTAACTATACTACAATAAGACTTCCACGTATCTTAGCATACATGGGTGGAGTTCTCTATCTAGTATAAGCAAGGCTAAACCTAAAGACTTATCATATTTAGGATTTTTAGTGGTGCACGTAACTCCACGTAAGTGGAAGCTCCATCAAACACTTTGGAGGTGACAAATTGCACATCAACCCCCTACTTTGGGTAAATTACAATTCACACCAAAACTAGCACATAAAGCACAAACAACATACAAATAAGCTCAAACTTGAAACTTAAGCTTTCCACAAGCCCTAATTACATATCAAAATATTATAGCAAGAATCTAAGCACATGATTAAGACAAAGCAAATAGGGTTACCCCAAAACTCAGGTCAGGGGTCTTACAATTCATTATCTCAATATAAACAAGCATAATAAGTGTGATTTCCTTTTATTAATAATCAAATCAAGTACATATTATCCCTTTTAAAATCGTAACATGATGACTCTCAGGGCATATAACCAGTAGTCTTCCACTTGCACTAGAGCCAATCACTCATGAACCTAAGTCCAATTTATTTAACATGATCGTCATGTTTTTGTTGTTAAAGTTCTTTAGTCAGATGATCAACAATGTTGTTTTTAGTTGGTACACTACAAAGATTTATATCTACTTGTTGTATAATATCACATATGAGATGGTAATGCCTAAGTATGTGCTTGGAATTCTAATGTAATCTAGGTTCCTTAGCTTGTTCAATAGCTCCATTGTTCTCACACTAAAGCTCTATTGTGTCTTCAATGGTTGGAACCACCCCAAGTTCACTAATGAACTTATTGATCCATATTTCTTCCTTTGATGTACTAGACACATTAATGTAGCCAATCTCTATTATAAGTTCAACCACGGTCTCCTACTTGGAAATGTTCCAACTTAGAGATCAACCATTTAAGAAAAACACACATTCAGATTGAGTTATATAATTGTCATGTCAATTTGAAATCTTGCATGTGTAACCTTTTACTTCTAACTCTTCTCTACCTCTGTAAATTAGGCATTGATTCTTAGTTCTTCTCAAGTTCTTAAGGATGTTCTTTATTGTTATCCAATGAGCATCACCTGAATCCAACTGGTTCTTGCTCGTCATGCTCAAAGCATATTATGTTGGATCTTGGATGGGATCTATAGGGGGTGAATAGAGCTAAATGAACTTAATCAAAATTCATTAGACCTTAAAGATATTTCTAAGATAACATGGAAAGTATGAACTTTGAGTGAAACTAAAATATAAATAGCAAGGGAGAGAGAGATTGAACATGCACAAAACACAAGCTATGTAGAGTGGTTCCATACTCCAAACTAGGAGTAAGTCAGTTCACTACCTAGAGATGTCAAACTCTAGGATTTTACAACCATTGCACCTTCCTTATATTCCATTATAAGAGATACAATATATGACCTTCCTTTTCCAGTCCAAGAAGATCCAACCTTCACTTTAAGGAGAAGGGAGCCAACAACCTACCATAGGACTTACCTATCTAAGACCGAGTCTTCAACCTCACCAAGGACTTGCCCACTTTTGCAAGGAGTCTTCTACTTTCACCAAGGTCTTACCTTCTCTTGCAAAAAGTCCTCATCCTTAAAGGAATTACCCACTCTTCTTGGATCTTCCACCTCTGACTTCACCTTCACTAAGGAGAAGCTTTCACCAATGGACTCTTTCCCTTCTTATTCTTCACCTCTCTTAGCCAAGAGAGGGAACCTTCATCTTCAAGGTAGAAAGAGAGACTGGGAGGTGGAGGAAGTGACAGCCTCACAAGATATACATGTAGGAATATATCTCTTACAAATCTCCTACTTACTCTAATGGAGGTAGTAAGTGATTAAGCCTAGAGAGTGGAAGGAGGTTGTAGGATGCACTCAACTACAATATAAGTACCTTCATAGTGCTTGTCTAACCATTGTATGAATCCCAAGAGGTCTTATTTATATTTGGGGATGCCTACTAGCCACTGGGAACACTTAAGGACATATTCTAGTCATTTGGGGTGTTACAATGGATGTTTGTTTTAGTTTTGCAACACTCCAATGGCTAGAAAAAACTTTTCTACACACTCTGTATAGTGCATTTAGTCAAGTTTTCATAAAGGTAACTTGACCAACTGCACTATGTGACAAAGCAATTTGAAGCATCGGTCGAGTTTATACTGAATGAAAGTCGGCCGATCACTTAAATCTATTTTGCCAATGCAGGGATTTGGTCGAGTTTGACCTGGGGTAAACTCAGTCAATCTTGGACATTTTTCAAGATCAATCCTGGGCATCAGTTGAGTTTCTAGGAAGGAAACTCGGTCGATCAAAAATCATGCACTCAATTTTGGAAAATGTCATTAGAGTGCTTAAATATTCATTTTAAGTGCTCTTGATTTTTTTTCTAAGCTTAATTACAAGTCGTACAATCATTATAAGTTATTTACAACATGATTCTAATAGAGATACATCATATTTCATAAAAGTGCACTTGCATTGATTTTGACTTGTGATTTCTCTAAGTTACGATGCACACGTTAAGGCATTTGGAGTGTGTCTATACCTAATCTGAAATAACTCAAGTAGAAACATTAGACACAAATAAGTGGAATGGTTAGTCATCATCAAAACAAGGATTTAGTTTATTTAGAACTTGAGTCACCATATGAGACATCTGGGGCGTACACATCTTTGCATACATGATATATTCTATTTCCAAGGCATATAAATCTTACTCATGCGTGCTCGCTTTTCCAAAGAGTTGTGATGTTGAGTTCTAGAGAATTATTTTCCATGAGACATGGGAAAGTTCCTCTCTTATAATTATGCATGCTAAACCACATTATCACTTTTTCAATGTATGGACTTTGGTTTAGAGTAAGAAGCCTTCTATATCTATCTTTATAGATATTAATTCCTAGGATATAGGATGTTTCACCTAAGTCCTTCATCGAGAAGGCATTGCCCAACTAGTTGTTAACCAATTGTAGATTAGGTATGTCATTTCTCATCGATAGTGTGCATCTACATACAATATGAGAAACACAATCATGCTCCCACTAACCTTCTTGTAAACATAATGTTAATCTTAATCTGATTAAAGCGAAATTGTTTGATAGTTTCATCAAAATGCATATCCCAACTATGTGATGCTTCCTTCAATCCATATATTGATCTTTGTAGCTTACAAACTTATTGATTTCATTTTGAGTGACGAAATACTCAATTGGTGTCATGTACACATCCTCAAGAAGATTCCTATTAAGAAATACAATTTTAATGTCAATTTTCCAAATCTCATAGTCATGATAAGTTGCAATGACATGCATCATCTTGATGGATTTAACCATGACAACTGGTCAGACAGTTTTATCATAGTCAACACCTTAAGCTTGTTTGAAACCTTTTATAGCCAATCTTCTTTTATAGGTTTGTACATTACCATCCATTCTGGTCTTCTTCTTGAAGACCTATTTTCACCCTAAGGGTTTACCCCTTCAGGTGGATCCACTAAAGTCCATACTTTATTCATATAAATGGAGTCCATCTCAAATTTCATGGCCTCAAGCCATTTCTCATAATTCAGTCCTTCAATAGCCTCATTGTAGGTAGTTGGTTCATCATATTCAATTATCAATACATCCTCTTCTTGAGTTGTGAGAAATCCATATCTCTCTGGCTCAAGATGTGCCCTACTAGACCTTCTAGGTTTTTATGTTATGATAGGGACTTGAGGTTCCGCAACTATTTGTGGTCTATCTTGTTCCTTATCTACCTACATTGGCTCAATGTGGTATCTTGATGATCTTGAACTTCTTCAAGTTCTATATTCCTCCCATTAATTCCTTTGGATATAAAATCATTTTTGATTAATACAATAGCTTTGTCAACAAACACTTTGTTGGAAGATTGAATATCGAAGTAGTAACACTTAGCTTCCTTAGGGTACCCAACAAAGGAACATTTATTTGATTTGGGTCCAAGATTTTTAGTGAATAGCTTCTTGACATAAGCTTCACATCCCAAACTTCCACGAAAGATATATTGGGACATTTCTATTCCATATCTCATATTATGTCTTTCCAACATATTTGGATGGTACTCGATTAAGTGTCAATGTGGCGGTTTTTAAAGCATGTCCCCAATTGGAAATCGAAAGATCAGCTAAGATCATCATTGATCGTACCATGTCAAATAAGGTGTGATTCCTTCTTTCTAACACACTATTATGTTGAGGTGTTCCAGTGGAGTCCATTATGATTTAATACCATAAACCCTCTAAAGAACCTCAAACTCTAGGCTTAAGTATTCACCACCTTGATCTATTCAAAATTCTTTAATTTGTTTGCCAAGTTGATTATGTACTTCATTCATTAACTCCTTGAACTTTTAAAAGGATTCTAATTTGTGTTTCATAAGATACACATATCCAAATATACTAAAGTCATCGGTGAAGTGATGAAGCATCAATATCCACCTCTAGCGCAAGTGCTAAAAGGTCCACAAAAATCAATATATATATATGAGTCCTAATAGGTCACCCACTCTCTCATAGTTTTAGTGAAAGGTATCTTTGTCTTCTTTCCCAATAAATAAGATTTGAATGTCTCTACTGATTCAAAATAAAAAATTCTAAATATTCATCTTCACAGAGTCTACAAATGTGCTTCTCATTTATGTGCCCTAGACGATAATGTTAAAGATATGTTTTGTTTGAGTTGTTGAGTTTTAACTTCTTGGTATTTATCTTATATATATTTGTCTCAAGATATAATAAACAAACATCATAAGACATAGGTGCATTGTCATAAAAGATCTCATCTTTAGAAATGGAAATACAACCATTCTTTATTAGAAACTCAAAACCATTCTTGTCCAAACATAAAAAAATAATGTTTCTATTTATGGTGGGGAAAAATAGAATTTCTTTGAATCTATAACAATCCCACATGACAGACATAAGCAATAGGTGCTTATTGTAGTGGAAACAACTCTTGCTCCAGTTGCAATATGTAGTTTCACCTCCTATTTGTTCAGAGGTCAACCTCTTTTTAGATCATGCATGTTTGATCATATGTGAGATCCACATCCAATATCTAATACATATGATGAATAAGTAGATAAATTTATTTCAATATAATATATACCTAAAATGGAGATCTCTATCCCCAGGTAGAGAGGGAAATTTCTCTTCCAATTGCAATAATGATCAATGAATTTGTTTTGATTTGATATCCACATATGATAAATCCCAGCAACAAAAATAAGAACTCCAATCAATAACTAATACCAATTAAACAGTTAATTCACTAATTAAAACTAATTTTATTATTATTCACTAAATCCATTATTATATATTATTTATTATATATAGGTATATAATATGCTTTCTATTTCTAATTCCATTTTCCAATAGAAAAAATTGAATATAGATGCGATTTCTAAATTTAACTAATCTAATATAGATTATTATACTAACATAGATTATTATAAATGTAGAGAAGAAATCCTTACTAAACTGATATATTAAATGAGAAATTGTTTTTATTCAAAGTTATACAAATTTATTTTCAATTTGTTATTGTTTATATGGAATTAAGTCTATAATTGATGAATAGCCTATAATTACTAAAATTATACTAATGTTTATTAATCTAGTATTGAATATATGTATAAGAATGGGGCGTTGTTATTCGAAGGCTTGAATCCTTCAGTCCCAGGTTGATTCCAATGGAATCCAAGGATTGGATCACATTGCACTCAACATAACATTTCAATTAAATAAAATGTTCAAATAAAAGAACCTCTTTCATTCTGAACTTTTATGATTCTTCTAAAAATAAAATCATATTTTTAGTTTGTTTGGTTTATCATAAATAAATGTAATCCAATGTCAAATGTGTAAGAAATAGATAGAAATTGTTTTTTATATAGACATGTGCGCGTTAATAGTTTCATTTCACTCCCAAAATGGGATATTTTTCCATTTTCAATATTAAAAATATATAAATATTGAAATATATATATATATATATTTATATACGTATGTATTAATCTTATTTCTATTTGAGTTAGTTACTTAGGGACACTTTATGTTTCATATCTATCATACAAAATATTTGAATTATTAGATAATTATGATCATAATGCATTTTGAGTCAAAATGCAAAAAAAGGCAAACCTCCATAACACCTAAAACACCTAAAGAAACTAAAGGGAATAGGGCAAATTCCATAGTCTATGTAGAGAGTAACTGAGTAATCTAATTTAGTACTAATTTCATCATGGGTCTTGTATTAAAGTTACAAAAATGAAAAAGTTTGGGTCAAAAATGGAAAAAACAAATGAGTTTGGACCCATTTGTTTTTGTAACTATACTATATTGATAGTATAAATTTCCATAATAAGATAGGATCCCATTATTTTTTTTGTTTTTATTTAATTTAAGTATGTTTTACTATGATTCACGATATCGATATAACTTGTATAGGTATGAGTTAATCAACAAAGCAAGGTAAACTATCAATTGAAATATTAGTTTATGTATGGATCTTATTAACAAAGAAAGTTCAATGGATAATATATGTTTTTTTTGACCAATTTTTTTTATTTTGTATCTACTTCAAATGCTGGTGACAATGGTGACAATTGACTCTGCTAGACACTCCTCCTTTTACTTTAAGTGCAGAAGACTTTTAGCTAGCTTTAGAACCTTTCTTAGCTTTGCCTTTGTCATTTCTTTTCCCTTTGTTAACCATCAACATGGAATTGGATTTGTCTTTCATTTTCCCATCTCCAGTTTTCAACATGCCAAGTAGCTCAATTAATGGCCTATAAAAAAATCATGGCAAATTACTTGTATGAATCCAACAACAATTACAGGTTACATCAGCGGCCAACTGTAATAACCTAGTTTTCCCTCACCCCTCAAAAATATGTGCCATATACTTCATTGTTGCACTAATATCTCAATCTAGCCCTTAATTACATGATTGAATGTATTTGGATGCTCGACTGAATGATCTTCTGTACTTGTGTCTTGTGCTGACATTCTTGTAACATAAAACCTAGTTTTGAGATACATTACACATCATCATCTTCAATCCTATTTTGATCACATCTTTATACATCACCCTACCTTAATCTTGTTATTTTGATGTATATGAATCTCTCACATTTGTAAGAAATATTTTTTACTCAAATAGGAGCTAGGATAGGGATTGTATGCCTATTTGAAAAAACCTAGATTCAATACCTATTTTTGGGTTTTTTCTCTCCCTTTTCCCAATTTTTGGCCGGCCTTGCAGCCTAATTGTTCCTTGTACCCCTCATTGGTGAACCCATGCTCTCAACCTTGACCAATCACAATCCTCCAACTCGTTGATCAACCCATCTTGGCCCTCCATGCCTTGGGCCAGAGATCTGACCACCATCTAACAGCTGACATGTGCAATCTTCAACCTCCGTCCATGGCTGGTGACCATGGCGTTGAGCCTCACCTTCCCTCATTTTCCCTCTAGTTTGGCATATATTACCAATCCATTTTACTAGAAAACTCCTTCCCTAACTTGTTTCCTCCTTTTTCTCTATTTCCCTCTTACCCTATGTAACGGCCCCGCCTCCTGGTAACCCCCACTTAAGGGAGACCAGAAGGTCAGAGATGTTATCCCAATATTTTAGGATTAGTGGTTCGACATTTAAGCAATAATAATTATGACATTCTACTATTACTAAATTGGAAAGCTGGAATAAAATAAATCTCTTGCATACCTTGTAAAAATTTCAGATTTCTAGACTTCTATCCACAGAAGGAGTCTATCTATCTAATCCTCCCTGAACTGATTATTCATATCTTCACAATGTTTCAATTTAATGTTTGTCCTTTTCAATGATTGTACCTAAAATGCCAAAAATCAAAACACCGGTCAGTATATTTCTATACCGATATGTGGGGAACAATCAAATTTCCACAAATAGTTTCTAACAACCTAATTATCACAAATAAGTTATTAACAATCCAAATTACATTTTCAATGCGACATTCTCAACCACTTTTGCCTTAATCCCTGGATTACCCTCTCTTAGGGTTTTGTCCTAGCAAGGGACATAATGCCACCTTCTCCATCCTGAGCTTGGTGCCTGGGGTCACCTCTCATGGTGCCCAATGGTCTTCCCTCTGGGGCTTGACCGATTAGACCTTCCCTCTGGGGCTTGTTCATGCATCATACATCAGGGTGGCATGTAGGTTCGATAATGCACATATATACTTAATTGTGATAATCGTAGTGACTATAGGATTGCATAAATAAACACTCAATAGTTTAGGTTGCATCCAATCGATCAAACATTCAAGAAAACTTCATGAAACTAGATCGATTATTCATAAATAACCACATACCTGTCTAGTCAAATCAACAAGCTACCAATAATACAAGTGAGAAAGTATTCCAGGCAAGCAAGCAATTCACATAAGCAAGGATCCTGAAATGACCATATAATCTACTCACTATTCATATTATCAAGATCTATACAATCAAACTTGCTTCCTAAGGTTTTCTACTATCTTTTAGGGTTTCACTTGTAATTAGGGTTTCATTATCACGTTTTCTACTACAAACCCTAAAATAGTAAAACTACTCATAAACCCTAATTAACTTGTCCTATTTCTCCTAGCAGGCTTAGGATCAACAAATAACAACATTATTCCAAATAATTTGGATTATTCAAGTTAATCATCTTCTTTACCCTAGGTTAGGGTTTCTACATGTATTATCATAGATTCATGGATTAAAACCCTAAAACAAGCCAATCATAATCTAACATCATATTCAAATCTCACTTTATCTTTCGAAAGGTTATTAGTACTTGAACTAACCCATTAAACATCTTAGATATGATCTCTAATCACAATCAGGGCTTTTAACCTAAATTTAATGCATACATGATCAACCTAAGTCACTTTTGGAATTACGATAAGATTCAGGCTATGAAACTATTTTTATTGAATTCCTTGCATTGTTCTGATCATTTTTCATATATTACATGTATTAATCTGAGCTAACATTTATTTTCTATGAATTTCAAAAGGTAGTTACCTTCTGACTAATGGAGGCTCGACACATCAGCGCAACCCATTTTCTTAATTCTTTAAGTGGCCGTCTATACAAGAGGCGAAAGACATTAACACCCTTGCCTCTTTGTGTTCTGCCCAGGGATAGAAATGTCCTTTCACATGGAGTCATCTCCCTCCTCCCGCTTCTGCGAACCAAGTTTCATGACTGTAGGTCGTGGTCAACCCAGCAGTTGACCTGGAGCTGTAGGGCGCCGGAGCACCAGCCCAGGTACAGATCATCGTGAAGAAGCTTCCTGAATTCGATGGTCACACTGATTCTGCCGGAGATGCGGGGGATCAGTGGGATGAGAATGATATCCTCCGACAAGGTGGGGGACCAGGTTCCAGGGAAAAGTCACCGCCCAGACCAGAATTTCTTGCGCCACTATGATCATGAGGAACAGTCAGTCGTCTCGGAGGTTATTGTTCCTCCGTTGGGGACCAACAAACCTCCTTTCATAGGTGGAGTTCCCCTAACAGAGTCTTGCTGCTACTAGGATTTGGGAGAAGCCCTCAGAGCTCCCCAAACCACCGAAACCTTAGGTCAGATAGGTGCGGATTTTGCTCCCAAAACTATTGGGACACTTTCCACAAACACTCGTGTAGAGACCATCGAGGAATCAAATCTCGAAATCTTGCTTTCCTGTTCCTTTCCTAATAGAAGAGTGCAAAGAATAGCCTCCGTTGGATCCTAGATCCAACGGCTATCCGCCATGCGCCAAGAACAAGGATTTCAAATTAATTGGATAAAATGTGACATTTAATACTTATCTTTAGGATAATTTGCAAAATCCATAACTCCCAAACCGTACATCCTTTTTCAACCAAAATTTAGGGGAAACTTTATCTACCCGTACACAAAAATTGAGTCTAAAATTTCAAAGGAAAAGGAAATTATCTTCATGTTCAAGTTATCCTTTAATAAGGCATATTTTAAGCATATTTTCTCTCTCTTAATCTTTTATTTTCTTTATTTTGATTTCTTTTACCATTAGAAACCATGTGGAGTCGAAATCCCATTTATAATGATTCCATTATCCATATTTCTACATATTTCTTATATTTTCATCATTATTTCAACTTTCCTTCTTAATAATGCTTTATTTGATTTTATCTTTTTCTTCTCCTATTATCTTTGCAACTTGGACTCCTTAGAACACAAGAAATCTTAAAGATATGAAATCCATCTTTGAAGGATAATTTCTAGCATTCTAGATGCTTCTACATCTTTCTTTTCTTATTAGCCCAGTTATTTCTTTATTAATTGATTTCTTTTCCTTTTTATTTCCTCTTTCTTGTTATTGGGCCCAATAGACAATAAGGCCGACAAAATCAAACAAGGCTATTTATCAAAGGAAACCACTCAATTTACTTAAATCATACAATTGACAAAATCACACCTTTATTAGGGAAATTGCATTTCCAACCAAAAGAACCCGAAAATTGGGGTTGTAACACCCTAGCTCCTTGATTTTCAAGTTCCTTCTCCTCCCATTTCATGGCGGCCTCTGCCTCACCCTCTTTGGGAATTTTCATTATGGATCCCCTTAGTGCGAGAGAGGGCTAGATCTAGTTCTGTGGAACTTTAACAAGACCATGCGGGAGCTTGGGGTGTCATGTAATTCACCTGTTGCTAGTTGAAGACCAG
This sequence comes from Alisma plantago-aquatica, assembly GCA_963693085.1. Taxonomy (NCBI): domain Eukaryota; kingdom Viridiplantae; phylum Streptophyta; class Magnoliopsida; order Alismatales; family Alismataceae; genus Alisma; species Alisma plantago-aquatica. The sequence continues at coordinate 335,693,319 of OY856414.1, forward strand.
TCCTTGGTGAGAAACTGAGAAGCAACACTTGTAGATCCTTAGTGCCTGAGGGTATGAGGGTGGCAGTTGATGGTGTTTTTCAATGACCATGGTGTGATCTTTGTCACTTGTAGAGCGGCCAATGGAGGTATACAACAGTCGGGGGTTGCTGAGTGGATGGGACTAGCACACAGGCCGTAGGCCCAAGGAGCCCAACTCCTTCAACAATCACATAGATCGACCACCATATCATGATCTAATGGTCCAAAGGGGCCTGCTTTAGGTAATTCCTTGAAAAATCTCCATAAATCCATTCTTTTCCCATTTTACCAAAAAAAATGTGAATTTTCATTTAGAGAATGAGACCTAGCATTAAAAATGGTTTCAAAATGTAAATATACTCGTGGTTCCCTATTTGTACAAAACTAGTAACTATATTGTGCCTTTTTTACCTTTTGAACCTATCTCTTGTACTAAAATTCCATGTTCTCCATGTCAACTCTTAATTAGTCATCTTTTGAGCACAAAAATGGCCTTTTCTCATTACATGCCTCGATACAATGTAGTATTATGACTATTTTGAGTTTTTGCATGTTTCTCTAGCTCGAAATAAGTTAACTTTGTGGTGTTAGATATCCCTTTTGACCAAGATCATGCCTTTGTTTCCTATGTTGGACTCATAAGACAATTTGTGAACTAAATTTCCCTATTATGACTAGATCATGATCTCATATGTTGAGACCCTAAATGTAATTTAGAATTCATGATTGTTTACTCCTAAATTATAACTTGACTTTATAGTATGACTTATACATAATGGATGTTTCACCTAGACCTAGGATTTTTACTTGATGGTATATGAACAATGATTGAAAGATGCATGAATATTGAGGTAATGAAGCTATTAAACAAACATTTAAGCCTAGAGATAAGGGAAACGTTTACTTGCCATGAAATCATGTTGATCTAAGCTAAATATCCATGTCTTACTAATTTAGGACCCTTTCTCTCTCTCTCTCTCTCTCTCTCTGTTTAAATGCTAGGTCCACCTTGATTTGGGCCCCTCTAAGGATCTAATGGAAGGAATCATATTTTCGTCTCTTCTAATCAAGGTATGCTTAATCTCTTGACCCTAATATAATATTGGCTTATTTGTATGTATGCTCATATGAATAATTGGCTAGATAATTACTTGATTGAGTTATTGTTCCTATGATTACTACTTTCATGTTTGAATATACTATGTTGACAAACCTTGAACATTGAATAAGGGAGTGTTTTTTGTAAGTGAAATAAGAGAACTAGTCTCCTATATGTAGGAGGTAGGAGTACATGGGCTAAAATTAAATAAAGGAGAAAAAAATGGGCCTATGTCCAACTAACAAATATACCAACACACCCTCTCAAGTTGGAGAGTAAACATTGTGACTTGACACCCATATATTTGAATAAAGCACGAGGAAGAGGTTTTGTAAGGATGTCCACAACTTGATCACCTATCCTAATGTGAGAAGTGATGATCTGACTAGGTCTTATAGTCGAATTTAATGTGTTTTGTGTGCTCATGGAAGGCTAAATTATTAGCTATGTGTATAGACGTCTGGTTATCACTGTATAAAGTAGATGAAGTTTGGAAAGGGATTCCAAACTCGGTCAAAATGGACCAGATCCATTGTAGATCACAAAATGCATGAGTCCTAGCCTAATATTTTTCCTCAGTGCTGTAATGAGCTACCACAACCTATTTTTTACTCCTCTAGGAAACTGGGTGAGTGCCAATCATGACACAATAGATAGAAGTAAGCCGTCAATCTTTAGAATCACCATCCCAACTTGTATCTACATATTCAGAGATAGAGAATAACTTGGTTCTAGGACGTTTATAGAACAATCCTTGTCCCAGAGCATTCTTGAGATAGCAAAGAATGCATTGAATGTTGGACCAGTGGACATGGAGTGATGCACTCATGTGTTGGCTGACTACCCCAACAACATAGGTAATATCTGATTGAGCAATAATCAAGTAAATCAACTTTCTGACTATACGACGATACTTCTCTAGATTAGAAAAGATTTCTCCTTCATGCATATGCTTCGTATGACAATCCATTAGAGTAGAGATTGGTTTGAATTCTATCATGTTGGCCTCCTGAAGTAGGTCCAAGACATAGCGTCGTTATGATAAGCTGATCCCTGAGGCTAAGCAGAGGACGTTGATTCTGAGGAAGTATCATAAGGTGCTCAAGTCCTTTGTATGCAATGTGCCTGTAGGGACTGCTTTAGCTAAGATATCCCCATCATATCATAGACAGTGATCATGATGTCATCAATATAGGTAGCAATAAGAATGTGGCATTTGGAGGACTTGAAGAAGAACAAGGAACATTTTATGGCCAATCACCAAATGTTAAATTGTGTCAGGACATCACTTAACGTGTTGAACTCGGCCCATGGAGACCGCTTGAGGTCATAGAGAGAGCATCAGAGATGACACACTTTGTGAGAAGACTCCCCCTCATCAACAAACATGGGTGGTTGCTGCATGTAGACTTCCTCTAGGTGCTCTCTATGAAGAAAAACACTCTTGATGTCAAGATGATAGTGAGGCCAGACAAGGTGAGCTACAAGGAAGATAAGGATGTGAACAGAGGTAATCCTTGCCACTGGAGAGAATGTTATAAAGTAATATGCACCAAAGGTTTGGGTGAATCCTTTGGCAACTAGTCCTTCCTTGAGTCATTCAATAGAGCCATCTGACTTGTGCTTGACAAAGAAAACCCACCGGCAACCTACAATAGTTTTCCCTACTAGTGGGGTTACAAGATCCCATGTCTTATTGTTGTGGATAGTCTGCATTTCTTCCATCATAGCAACTTTCCATCTAGGATGATGTAGAGCATCTGTTAGACACTTAGGGACATATGTTGTTTCTAGGACAGTAGTAAAGGATGAGGCAGAAGAAGGATGGGATAGACAACAAGTGTTGGAAATGGATGCTTGATAGTATAGGAGCGCATGCTTTTGCATAGTGTCGTCGATAAATTGGATTGGTTTGGAACTGACAATGATGATGCAGATGTTGGTGGTGACCCATCTTCCATGTGCCGGTTTGGTGTTGTTGATGGTGAAGATGGTGTTGGTGGTGGTGGTAATGGTGGTGGGTTTGATGGAATGAATGGATCATGTATCGAGTATTAGATTATCTATGGGGGATGAGGATGATGAAAAGAACATTTCATCCTCATGAAAGGTGACATCCATAGAGATGTAGATTCTGTCAGAGCTAGTGTCAAGACACTTGTACCCTTTTTGACAAAATGGATAACCATGAAACACAATTTGAATAGATCGGGGGGGGGGGGCTTGTCGACCTTGTGATCAAAATTATGAACGAAGGTCACACAACTGAAAACCTGAGGCGGTAGATGAAATGGTGTGGATTGAGGGTAAATAATGAAAAAAAGTGTGTACTTCTTGAGAATAGAAGAAGGTTGGTGATTGATAAGAAAGAAAGAAGTGAGGATAGCATCATACCAAATGTCTTTAGGTGAGTTGGTATGAGTGAGAAGAGAGCGTGAAATGTCAAGTAAATGACAATTTTTACGCTCAGTAGTGTCATTTTCTTGTGGAGAGTATGTGTGGTGCAACCCTATTTTAGGGCTTCGTCTTGTGTCTTATTGTACTTTAATCATATATATACCTGCTAGATTACATGTTATTTCCCCTCATATGTGATTTCATGTAAAATTCACTTATGGACATTATGTGCAAGTTTTTCAGGTATTTGGACCATGCTTGGTTGAAAGAGAGAGAGAAGGAATGATCCTAGGGTTTCTCTACCCTTAGGGAGGCTCAAAGTGAAGTCCAAGGCTCCCTCAACCTACCCATAGTGGCTAAAGATCAATTGAAGTAGAGATATCCAAGGATGAACAAAGAATAAGTTCAAAGTGTTGTTGAAGATAGCAGCATGATCGTGGTACACCAGAACGGCCGTGCTGGTTCACTCAAAATCACAAAGTCAAAGCTTGAAAAACTATAGGGAGTAGCATGTTCATGCCATCATGTCCCAGAATGGCCATGCAGCATTGCACGACCGTGTTGCTGCTCAACCAAAATGGCCATTCCTCAGAGAACAGGCAGCCAACTCTAGAGCCACCACGATCGTGCTACCCATGCCTCAGCACGGCCGTGGTGACTACCATGGCCGTGCCACCATCAGTTCAAAACCCCAATTATTACTATAATTTTTCACCAATTCTCATATTGGTTGCCTGACTACACTACGACCATTCTCACCCCTACCCACCACGGCCGTGATGGGCAACACGGCCATGCTACATACAAACTTATCAATTGCATTTCCCACTTTACCCCACTTAACCTAGTGCTTCCCCACCACCTATATATGCTTGGGTGGCATATTTAGCACAAAGTTAGCCACTGGTATACCACTCTCAGCTCCCCCATTTCACCTCCCATCCATTTCCACTCCATTCCACCTCCATTTCATCATCCTCCACCCCACAAACACCTATTCTAGGGTTTTTGACCACTTTCCACCATATATTCATGCCATCCATCTACCTTGGAGGGAGGTGCACGAGCTACTACTGATAGGAGGTGGAGAAGGAGGAGTCTTCACCGAGCTCATCGTGGCTTTTCACTTCTCTACTCATTCCTCTTCCTTTCTTCTTGTATTGTCTTGTTCTATGAGTAGCTAGGCCCCTTAAGTGGGATGTTAGGGGCTCAAAAAGTTACTTTGATACCATGTTATGGGAAAATGATATGTAAACATTGTAATTTCATTTTCTAATGATTATGTTCTGTTTATATATTATTCCTCATGATTTTTTTGATGGTTTGTGCTTGAAATCACCTAGATTCTAGGAAAATTGCTTATATGTGGCTCTTTTTGTGAATTGCTCCTAAGTTCAATTAATGGATCCCTAGTTAGCTATTCACCTTCCTACATGTTAATCAATTATCCTAAACCTAGGTGAGAGATCTAAGTAGCTAGTATAGGAGCAGTTAGTGTAATTAGATTGGAGCCTTCTCAAGGCTAGAATGTGGGTGACATGAGGTCTAAAACCTCACTTCCACCTTACATTACTACCCTCAGTCCGTAATTAACCTAAGAATTCCTATCCTAGAAACCTATACTTGACTAGACCCTAATCGAATTCCACCTAAACCCTAACTTATTTGAGCCTCATAAGGGTGAGTAGGAGATGATAGGGACTAGTTCCCATGTACACAACCTATTCGATCTATGGCCAGTTAGCAGTTTAGGGAAATTCATTAGCCTCTAGCTTGTTGTTTGGTTTAGTAATCTAAATGAAAGAATAATTCTTACATGTTATCACCCCAACCTAATTGATAAGTGCATCCCCCAAACAACCCACACTTACCTTTATTGCATTAAAACCCTGATTGCCTTTTTACGTAGCTAGTGTTAGTTTAGTTATCTCTTTATCTTCTTAGTTAACTTCTTGCCTTGTTCTTGCTAGTTTAGGTCTTTGATTGCTCTTGTGCTTAGTTTGCTAGCTTAGTATAGTGTTGACCTCTTCTTTCTTGCCTTAGTGTAGTTCACTCTTTTCTTGTATTTTTCTTTCTTAGCTTGTCTTTCCTTACTTATTAGAATTAATCATCTAGGGTAATTTAGGTTCTGATTCTTGTTTGTTCTCCTTTACTTGATTGTCCACCATTAGTGTAATCAACAAATCAATATCAAACCCTTCAACCCTAGACTCCACATTAATAACCTAACCAAAACTGACGTAGCTCTAGTGCCCCCTTTTCTCCCTGTAGATCAACCCTATTCTTGCCACTTGCCTATACTATAACACGACCATGTACGCTTGTGGGTATAGTGTGATAGTCTAGTTAGGTGTGTTAGTTTAGTCCTTTATAAATCTTGAAAGATACCAGTGTGTTCGAGCCTTGAGGTGTGAATCTAATCAAATCCCAATTGATTTAGGTGTATAAACCTCGGGGCAAGGAAAAATGCACCAAGATTTATGGTGTCGTTGCTGGGGAGAAAGACGCTCGGCCTAGCTAGTTAGTTTTGCTTTGATATTTTTCTACTACCCTCATCATTGCTATTCTTTATTCTTTATTCTTTGCATTCTTTGTGCATATTGGTTTGCTAACTTGTCTTCTTTTGTTTGGTTGTGCCTTGTGCATGTGACAAGCCACATGGAGAAGATAATACGGAAGGCCAAAATGCACCTCAAAAGTCACTTCAAGAGTACTTCATTCCTAGCAACTACAAATTGCCCATTTCTAGTTGAGTTGATCAAATGCCAGGGGAGAAATTCTCCACCGCTCTAGCTCTTCTTGGGCTCCGGTCCACCTTCTATGGCTTGGAGAGTGAGAACCCCTACAAGCATTTAGACTCCTTTCTTGAAGTATGCTCCACTTTCAGGATGTTGACAACTGGTGATGACACAATTAGGTTGACCTTGTTCTCATTCTCCCTCAAGCACAAAGCCAAAGATTGGTATGATTCAAGAAGGGACATCATGAGTTGGGAAGAGATGAATAATGCCTTCTTAAGGAAATTCTACTCCACTGCAAGGTTGGCACAAATGCGGTGTGCCATAGTGAGTTTCAATCAAGTGGGTAATGAGTAATTTCACGATGCTTGGGAGAGATTTCAGAAGATGTTGAGAGAGTGTCCGCACCATGAGATCCCTTTGTGGCAGCTAGTTTAGTCCTTTTACTCTGGTTTATCTCCAATGAGTCAAGATACTGTAGATTCTTCTTGTGGAGGAGCTTTTATGGATAGGCCACCTGAGGAGACATGGCCATTGTTTGAGAAACTGGCATAAAGTTTAAGATACAAGATTCTAACATGATGAATGATGGTGACCATCCCTTTGGTGTGACATCTCCATGTCATAGTGATAAAGCCCACAAGTGATGAAGATTTTTGGTGACATGGTGAGCTTCATGAAGAACCAAGTGGAAATGTTCCTCGCCATTATGTGAGTTATGTTGGTTCCTTTGATGAAGAAGTGAAGGAACCTCACTCCTATACCTACCTAGAACAATAAAGTCCAAGATATAACTCAAGGTTTGAGTAAGAGGTTCTATCAAGATTGAAAAGCTTTGATGATGTCCAAAAGAATGTTACACGTCTTTAGGAAAGGATAGAGTAGCTATCTTCCATACTTGCTCTCCAAGAGGAAAAATTGTCTTCAATGCCCATAATGAGTTTTAATGAAGCAAGTGGACTCATGCATTCCACTCAAGTTCTCTATAGTCCACCTCCAGTGCAAGTGCAACCCATATACCAATTCCAAGGCCATCCAAAACCTTATACACCTCCTCCCCCTCAATCACCACAACTTTTCCTTCATTTCACCTTCCAACTCAATTCTCCTATCTACCCCAATTTCAATACCAGGTATCATCTCCATCTCATCTACAACCACAACTAGCTCCCCCTATCTACTATGAGCAAGGAAGTGATGAGACAATTCTAAGGAGTGGGCAATCTCTTGAGCAATCCATGATTCAAAGAAAGGTTCATAAAACAAAGCAAAGGCAGCCAAGTGGTGATACTATGATTCAAAATGTTGAAGATGATTCTATGACACCTCCTTTTGAGCATGTGAGACCAGGTGTTCTGATTTCTACTCCATTTGTAGGTCCTACCATCCCTAGTGTTCCACTTCATGGCATGTCATAAGAGAATCATGCTGATGCAAGCTAGGAAAAAGCAAGTGAGCTTCCACTTCCCGAAGCATTAGATGAACCATTAGAAGTGAAAAGGAGGAAGAAGCACAATGTTAACATTCTTGAGGTGTTTTGCCAAGTGAAGGTGAACATTCCATTGTTAGATGCTATCAAGTAGATGTCATCATATGCCAAGTCCCGCAAGAACCTATGCACTATGAAGAGAAGGTCAACTAGGATAATACCAAAGAGAGTTAAGTTTACTAAACAAGTGAGCACTATCATCCAACACTCACTTCCCATGAAGAGTAAAAACCCAACAACCCCACTCATACCTAGCTACATAGGGGGACATCACATAGACATATCCTTACTTGATTTGGGATCTAGTGTGAATTTAATGCCATATAATGTCTATGTGGAGTTGGGGTTAGACAAATTGAAACTGGCTCATCGCACTCTCCAATTGGCAAATCGCTCAATAAAAGTGCCTAGAGGAAGAATGGATGACGTTTTGGAGATGATAGACAAGGAAAGGGGTGTTGTGTTCCCAGCGGATTTCATTATTCTTGATATGGAACTAGAGGATAGGAAGATTCCCATTATCTTGGGAAGACCATTCCTATCTACAGGTGATGCTGAGATACATGTGTGCAGTGGCACAATGACAGTCTCTTTCATGGACATAAAGATAAAGATCAACATGTACAAGACCCCAACTCGATGAACCCGAGATGAGGATATTGGACATGGCCACTTTAAGAGTCTGACTAGTCATTTGGGAGAAGGAGATCCAGATGAGAGAATTGATACTAGATTTTGTGATCAAAGGGATGAGGAACATAGGTTGAATGTAAGTGAGAGGTGCATTTATTGCATGAATGGACACCTGAGAATTCCAAATGGATGAACGATGCAAGAATCTCCAAGAAACCTAGTTGAAGGCATGAAACTCAATGCTTGTGGGAGGAAACCCACCTAGGTTTGGGGAATGTCTCGCCCAACCCTCAAATCATGATACTTTTTGGTTATCTTTACATTTCTCTAGAAAAACAAACTTTTTTAATAGTTTTTGTTTATTCTTAAGATGTGCAGGTGAAAACAAGGTGAAATGAAGAAAATTAGATGAAGTTTAGACAAAGAATTAATGAAAAATCACTTTGGATCAAAGAATTGATGTTTTGATGAAGTTAAAGTTGAAATGATCTGCTAAAGTACTCACCACGACCGTGGTACGATGGAACAGTCATTGTGGTACACTCAAGTCAACCAGAGAATGAAAAAATTCAAGAAAACAAGATCAGACCCAGAACAGCCATGCTAGACAACATGGCTGTGTGGTTGTGGAGATAGAATGGGCATGTGGTACAAAATGGTCATGCAGTTGGTGAGCAAACACGACCATGTTGCGTCCTGACCCCAGCCACTTACCACCCCGATTCCAACAGTTTACTTCATTTCATTTCATTTCATTTCATTTCATTTCACCCTAGTGATAAAGCAGACATTTTGTGTGACACAGCAGTCATGTAGCATCATCCCAACACCTTCCACCTCTGATTTCTCCATTGTTTCACCTTTAATCTGCCCCAAATTACAACTACATTGTTCTCCCTACCTCCATATGCCATTTTCACCTAAATTTCATCACCAATTCCTCCCCTTTCTCTCCATTCCTCCCCACATAGGTAGAACCATGAAAATCCCCAAAACTCGACATTTTCCACCAAAATTCGACCAAGATGAAGAAGATCAGCAAGCAAGTGGTGCCAAAGACCAAGGAGGTAATCTACTATGGTCTTTGGTCCAAGAACGCCTCTACTTCAGCCACTTTGGCATCCCTTGCCCCTCCATCACCACCGGCCGCCTCCGGCTCTGACAGAACAACTCGTTTGTTGGAGGTCAAGCTAGATGCCTTGGTGAATCCAATTATAGAAGAAGTCTCTCCTCATCCACGATGTGTGGAACCACCACCACCTTCATCAGGTCAACCATCTATCTCCTTGGACCTACCTTTGACGTCAGCCTGACCCTCGACTTCTACCGCACCACAGCCACCACCATAGCCAGAAGCCCATAGGCGGCTACTCCTAGATGGCAAGGATGAAGTTATGTAGGATGTACCTCATGAGGAAGTACCCAATAAGCAACATGAGGAAATAACTGAGGTGTGAAATACTCGAGTGAAGAAACCAAAGCACCCAGAGTGCTTGACATGTAGAGTGATTGCCACTCGCTATGCTTTCCATGAGATCATGGAGGCTTTGGGAACCTTTATTTTTTTAGGATATCTTGGAACCTGTTGGGTTGTTTGAGGTGCTGACCACAGTCTAGGAGACTTATATTGAGATCATACAACATTTCTTCTCCACCTAAGAGAAAGTCTCACATGTCATTGTCAATGTCAAATTGGGGAATAGAAGTTACCTCGTCACTGCCTCATTTCTCAACAACATTTTTGCTCCCAACCTCGAGGTAGCAGTCCTACTTGATCATGGGATCATAGACAAGGATACTAATGTGAATTACACATCCATGTGGAAGAGGCTTATAGGGAAATCATAGTAGGTAAATCAAACACAATTCTTATTCATAAACTTGTATTGAGATACATTTAGAAGGTCTTAGTGAACCCCACTTTCACTTGGTATGAGAATCAAGGCATGTTTACAAAGAAATACCTCTTTGTGTTGGGATGGATGGTGTAGGGCAAGTATGTGAATTTGGGATCACTCATCATTGATCACATGAATATAGTCATGTTTAAGAGCAAGAACCCTTTTATCATGAGAGGGATTTTAACTTCAATTGCTTTGGCCCTGGATCATGATGTATCTAGCTACACCAAGACAGAAGGAGGGAAGCTCGTGGACCTGTGATTTTCTCATCCATGATTTCAGTGATTTACCAGAAGATTATTTGCCAGGTCAACCCTCCTTATGCCGGAGTTTCACTGGATCTCCCCTACCATGCTACACCTCTCCTAGAAGTGCGTGGTTCATCTCCACACTTTTTGGATATTTTAAGGAGGTGGGAAGAGGAGCATCCTAGGGACATGTGGAAAAAGTAGACTAGAGATCTGCCCAGGAATTGGAGAGTAACGGGTAGTAGAGCAGAGCAGAGAGATAGAGGAGAGAGAGACACACATGGTCTGGAGACAAGAGGCGGAGGCAACACAACAACCACAACAGCCCTCAGTGAACGCCTATGACATGTCTACTATACAAGCGCATTTGGAGGGCATTAATAGTTACTAGGAGGGCATCTTGAGGGCACAAGAGGGATTTTATCACACACATGATGCATTATGGTTGGATCATTAGCATATACACCATCAAATCAACCATATGTATTGTTTCTAGCATGCCCGGGCCCAAAGGAACCCCCAGTGGGGGGAAGAGTGGTGGGGTGCACTATCCGTGTATTAGGATACCCGCTTGCCTCCACAGGAGGACTACTGGGGTAGTTACTATCATCACCCTCCACCACAAGGAGGAGCATCACCAGAGCCACCAAAGAAGCCATGATCATCTACCCTATCACGCCTAAACTTTAGTATCATGTTGATGATGACATGATTCAAAAGTTTGGGGAGGTGGGGCGGTATGCCCTCATTCATTTTCACTCTTTTTGCATTTTACCTACGGTTTACTTTTGTTTTGTTTCTCCTACTATCTAGGTTAGATTTTACCTACTTTGCATCCTTGCATGCCATGTAGTTTACTTTCCAGCAATTTTTGTGTAATTTTCAAAAAAGTTTGCTCTTTTTGTCATGCATTGCATATGATGTAGATTTGTGTGATTTTTGCATGTTATAGCTAGGATTTGCTTATTTATTGCTTTATGTTCACTAATGTAGGCTTATTTATGATTGAAGGTAATTTGGCACCGTTTTGGCCAATTTTGACCATATTTAGAATGTCTTTCCCAAAAGCATGTTTTGACCCAATCTCTACCTTTTGAATTAAAAATGATGACCTTTGACAAATGCAAGTGAATTATCATGGTTTATTACTAAATGCTATCAATGCTTGACTTTTTACATGTGCGACACCTCTCTTTTGTTTGTGAATGTTTTGGTTGAAGTGTGATTTGAGCAAGCTATGAAGGCTTAGGGCCTATGGATTCTCATGATAGAAGTACAAATTTTATGCTATTCATTCATGTGGTGTGATATTATTTGATGAAGTGTTGGAATAATTTTCATGTGGGAGATCTTATGTTGAGAACCACACTAGTGACTCCTCTTTGGCTCGAATTTTCATGCATCATCTTCTTATCCCTCCACCTCATCAAAAGATGCCAAAGTTCACATATTCAACATTGGCCATGTAGCATCCAACTAACAAAAACATAATTAACTAATGCGGAAGCGTTCACTAAGCAACGGATTATAGAAAATCACTAAAAATTTAAAACCTTTTTCAAAGAGACCCAATCATAGGAAAACTCTTTCAACAAGAACCAATGTATTACATTTACATCATGGTTCATAAGTATATATCTTATACCATCTCTTTTCAAGGGTTACAACATCAACTGCCTTGTTAAAAGCTAAACACAGACAACATAATAACCTCGAGGCATCAAGCCAAAATCTCAAAACGATACATTAAAAGCACTAAGTACTAACTCCGAGGACCTGAGAGTACAGAGACGACACATAGGACTTCTATCTACCAAACACGATAGACAACACACTCAACCTGAGTTGTCACTGCTGTCCTTGTAGCTGCTGATGTTCTTCATCCAAAAGATATTATCAGTCTCTTTCACACTCGTCCACCTAAAAATGTTGGTTCCCACGGGGGTGAGACAATTGAAAATTGCCCCAGCGAGAGATATAACTCTCCGCCAGAAACATCATTATTGTAGTTTAATTAATATAAAACTAAGCAGAGGATAAGCAGTTTAGATCATTCTCATCTTTTAAAGTATTACACATATCTATGATTGAATAGTAATTCATTTATTCTCTTTATAAGAAATAGAAAGAACATGTATACCATTCATCTACCATACATTTTCAACATCTCAAGCTTTGCTCATGTCATTCATTATTCTGATGTGTCACCCATGATTCATTCTTGTTTCTATTTGTTGGCCTTAGCCAATCTGCTAAACAAGTATTCACTTATGCCAGACATGTGATTATATAAATCATCATGTATTATTCAAGCATTAAACTATATCAATCAGGTATAAATATTTCAGGCATTGGACTATACCAATCCTAATTACACATCCAGGCATTGGACTTTAACCAAACCTAATTACAGGCATTAAGCCTCTGTCAGGTATTTCTAATTATAGAGGCATGGATAGCATGTGAAACATAACTATCAACATGAGATATCTAGCATCATGATTATAATCAACAGTAGCAGTAAGATATCAACATAAGCATGACCATTGTATGTACACAATTACAGTCTTATGCATATCCACAACATAAGTATAATTACTATCTCTTAGTTGCACTAAGCATCATCTTTATGTAAAGAGAACAAACATGGGTTTCCATTCAATGTGAAGCGTCATGTATAACCCTAAACATATATGCTATACGGCTGTATTACATCTTTTATTATGCCCTGGGGAATTTGAATCGTGCCATTCAAAGTCCAACCGACCCCTGCGAAGGGCTATTCGGTTCCGTAAAAGATCTAGGAGTACCGGCATCCTAAGATCTCTTCCCCTCGGTCAGTACGAGTAAACTGCAGTGACATACCAGTCAAACTGCCAACAGTGACATATAGTCAACTAATAACAACTAGTCCGTACTTGGTACAAGTTACGACACTAGAAAACAGGGTATACAAAACCCTCTAATCCGAGGTACAACCGCAGCTGTCCTCAATCACATCAAATATTTGAGGCATGACCATAGCCATCCTCTGTAACCTGCAATTGTGGATGACAAGTATATATATATCCTCAACCTGCCACCCCCGCATATTCAACAATATGCGCTCCGAGTTTCCCTTAGGAATACTCGTTTCACCATCCAGCAAGTTCTGACACTGAAGATGGTTCTACGGCACAAGGCACTACATGATTAGAGTTGCACTTAATTAGTTATTCCAATTAGGTGAATTAAGGCTGCATCAAACAAGTGGACATACAAACCCTAATTCATTTCTAGCAAGCATATAAATATCAAAACCTGAAAAGATATAAAACATATGAAACATAATTTCTCATCTCTTCATCACATGGTAATATTCACTTGCCATTCATTAGATTACACCAATTATCATATTATCACAGGATATAAATCCTTTTCACAATAGCACAGGGTATCAACCCTTATCAACATAAGAGGAATACACCTCATTCAGGGCTCAATCATGCCCATGAAACATCTTGTTACTTCTTACCAGGTAACATCTAACCATATGGCTCACAAGGCCATTAAACATCTTGTCACCTCTCACTAGGCAACAATAACATATTAACTCATGTAATATAATAGTAACACCACTATTTCCTCCACAGGGTTAGGGTTTACTATTCACATCAATTAGGGTTTCATGTTTATTTTATCAATACAACCCTAATATATTGTTCCATACATCTAGGAGCATCCATCGACATTCCAAGTATTTAATATTCTTATCATTTATCATTAAATGATCATCAACACAAGGTATGAGTTTATCTCTCATCATTATCATGGTATGATTACATCATACTCATTTTATCTTACTTATCAAGTATGTTAAACTCATTACATTTCATTGTGACAATTTACATAACACTCTCCTTGTGTATCTTATCTAAAAATATTGGATTTGAGATGCATCAAGGTATATCAACCCTGAAATGCTAAATTTGATATCTATCATGTCTCAATGTATCACTTCCCTCATCACTTCTATCTTACATGAGTTTATTAACTTATCTTATAATAAGGAATTTCACATCTTAATACTTTCATCCACCAACCTATCACCTTTACCATGATGTGCATAGATCACACACAAGGATTGTCCAACTATCTTCAATGATATGGACTCATCTCAAATTAAGGCATTGCTTGTTATAAGGTTGCCTATAGTCAACCACTTAAGATATTTCATCATTATAGGGTATTACTCATTATTTCATCATTAAGGTTTACTCATATCATTACCCAGACATTAGGGTTATGATTTATCATCATATTGCCCATGATTAGAATTCCATGCACTATAGCCCAAATTTAGGGTTTTACATAGCTTTACTCTGTGTTAGGTTTAAGGTTTCATATGACATCGCCCTCAATTATGGTTTCACATGGAATCATCCTCAATTAGAGTTTCTCAGGGAATCACCCTCAATTAGGGTTTCACTAATCATCCCAATTAGGGTTTCATTCAATTACCCATAAATTAAGGATTCATTATTCCTCTAATTAGGGTTTGGTATTTCATTACCTTAAATTAGAGTTACCCAAGTCATTACCCTTAATTAGGGTTACACTATTACCCTTAATTAGGGTTACACTATTACCCTAGATTAGGGTTTTACTCAAAATTTCCCTAAATCAGGGTTGGGGTTCGTTAACCTTCTCAATTAGGGTTTCTTGATCTCTTTACTAAGGATCCTACCCTAAATCACCATATGAATCATACTCATGTATGAATTCATTTCTATCATTCTCTCCACTTGATTTGGTTACATCAACCATATGATCAAATACAAACAACTATGTTTGACATAGTATACTGAGTTATTGCTTCCATAAACAATTAGGGTTTTCTTAATTGAATAGCCTTCAACTCACGATTCCTTGGGAGTTAATCCCTCAAATTTGGTGAGTCATTAGACCACATCATTAGGAACAGTAATCCCAAACATTAAACCCTTGGTCAATGCATTCAAACGGTCTTGAGACCGTTTACTCAAAAAGGTCAATTAAATCAGATTGAAAATCAGCACTTAATTCAATTAGGTTTCCCTAATTGATTAGGCTTCAACTCACGATTCCTTGGGAGTTAATCCCTCAAATTTGGAGGGTCATTAACCAACATCATTATAAACAGGAATCCTAAACGGTCAATGCTTGGTCAACACACTCAAATGGTCTTGAAACCGTTTTCCCAAACAGGTCAAGTTGATCAGGTTGAAAATCAGCATTTAATTCAATTCAATTTATCTAATTTATTGGCCTTCAACTCACGATTCCTTTGGAGTTAACCCCTAAAATTTGTAGGGTAATTATCCTACATAATTAGGAACAAGATTCCCAAACGGTCAACGCTTGTTCAACCATATCAAACGGTCTTGAAACCGTTTTCCCTAAAATAGTTTTCTGAAACTGCATAGCCAATCAATTTAAAACGATTTGGAATAGATATCAAGACCATTTGGCTTGGTACTTTTCTTTGGATAAACATATAGGATGATGTCATCATCCCCTTCCTTCGAAAAACCAAGAACAGCAACTGTTCTTGATGGAAATTGCAGCAAGGAAACAAGTATGTATCAAATTGAAGAAAACAATCAACAAAGCATAATTGATTGATGCAATAGCAATGATTAAGGGTTTGAGTTATAAAACCCGCCTCCAATTGAGCTCCAAAGCTTCAAGATCACGCCATTAATGGTGGATGAAGCTCTAGCAACTCCCCCTAAGCTCGTCCTCAAGCTTTTGGATGAAAAAGTTGGCTAGGGTTGAAGAGGAGATCCAAATAAGAAGAAATCAATGATTTATTTTTTATTTCCACCATGGAATCAAGGAGAACGAAGGTCAAGGACCTTACCTACAGGTTGGGGTCGTCCTCATGCTCCTCCACAGCTCCTTAGTCGTTTTACAAGCAAGGGTAAAGAAAAGAATCCGAAATAGCCTTTGTTTTGTCTTGGTAAAGGTACTTTTATAAGAAACTTGGTGAGAGAGAAAATGCATTATTAAAATGCATTAAATTCCAAAAATATGGCCGCCTCTTCCCCCTCAAATTCCCCTCAAAATCCTTAAGGACGAGGCTATCTTCATTGCCTCTTATTCCTCTTCATTATCCATCAATTTAAAGAAAAGCAAATTAAGCACCTTAGATCATATTATAATAATATTCCAATTTGAGTGGATATTGCTTTTCTTTATAATAATGGTGAGTGGGTTATCCACTTGCTTGAGATATTTTCGTGGCCTAGCAAAGTCACAAATGTGTTCACACTTGAGCAAATTCAACCATATCGTTTTTGGTTGAAGGCCCTTCAATTATTATATTTGTTTTTACACAAAATAGAATTAGGGTTTCAATTAGGATTAAATCTTGATTATTTTAATATCAAGATTCTCTCTCCTCCAACTTAATTCAAATGAGGCGCCCCTCTCATTTTATTTTCTCTACTTGATGCCAAGAAACATTAGGGACCTTATTGAAGTGGTAATTTACATATTACACCCTGGGTTTTGGGTAAATTGCACATTACACCAAAACTAGGTTTTCATGCACATACATTGCTTTATCAGCTCTTTCTTAGTATTTAGGCTTCCATAAGCCATACCTCAACATCATCTTTACTCTCATGATGCTTCAACACATGAGGAACATATTATCATGTACAATTTGCACTTAAACCCCTAAACTTGGGTAATTTGCACTTTAGTCCAAAACAGGCAAAACATTGATTTCAACAATGTTCAAAAAGGATAAGAATTGTAATATAAGTTCCTCTTGAACCATAATTACCTTTCACAAGATGAGATTAAGCATTTAATCATCTTTCTTAATCAAAACACCTAGGGTTAAGGTATAACCCAGGTCAGGGGTGTTACAAATTATAAACCCCTAAAAAGGATTTCGTCCTCGAAATCCAGATAAAGGAAGACAAATGTATATTATTCATCATACTATCTAGTCTTCATATATCATCTCCTTATTATAGATACACCATAA
Source organism: Alisma plantago-aquatica (assembly GCA_963693085.1). Lineage (NCBI taxonomy): Eukaryota > Viridiplantae > Streptophyta > Magnoliopsida > Alismatales > Alismataceae > Alisma > Alisma plantago-aquatica. The sequence continues at coordinate 335,710,862 of OY856414.1, forward strand.
AACTTTGATCAGCACCAAGTTTTTCCATACAAAATTCTCATAGAATCAACACATGAGGTACATGCCCCACTGTCCCTCATCATTGACTATAGAGTCAACTTTGTGTCAAATAACACTTTTCTTATTCAGAGAAGCATCATACATTCTTTATTAGTATCATGTTTATGCATAGCATAAACCCCTAACATATGATGTTCATATTATTATAATCAGACTAATTTCACAGTTGACCAATCCAGGTAGCCAACCTGACCCATCTGATATCTCTCAGATACCATAATCTTTCACCTTGATATCTATCACATGTGTTGGAAACACACCATATATATCTCTTCCTTTCATCTTGGAACATTATGTGTTTCATATGTCCTCATCTTGGGACCAAAGTCCAAGATAACTGATACTTTTCTAAGTATCCATCACATGAACACATTTATCTTATGCACATCAAGTGTCCTAAGACCCACTTGATGGTCATGTCCCTGAAAGGAAAGAAAACAAGGATTCATATTCCTCTTATTAATTTATGTATTTTCAACTATTCATGAATCATTTACTCTTTAGCTCTTCCTAGGTTCCTTTCCTTTAGCATAGGAATTATAAGGATGATTACATGACATTATCCATTTAGCATGTTTATGATCATCTCATGATCTCATCATATTTCCCATTTCTTCGTTAGGGAAAATACATTTATTATACTTACATCATTATTGAACAGGTTTCATTTCCCTTATTCTTATCCTTATCTTATGAGGAGTACACTTTTAGTTCCTCATACAACATGCTCATTTGAGATTATCTCAGACTTCTCTTTCTTATACTTAGTATATCACACATTTATTCATTCCATATTTCTGATTTCATGATACTCATTAGATTGTATCAGAATGACTGCTTGATCAGGGCAATCAGAGAGATTACAATCTAAGAGTTTCCATACTCACTTTATCATCAATAGTTGTATACCTGGCCAGGGTATATAAATACTGAGATTAGGTAGTATGCACTTTATTTGCGATCATATTCCTCACTTTTAATATCATTATACACACATGACTTTCCCATGTTCCAACATGACTAAGTCATTTAGGAACTCTTTTAAAGCTCAAACTTCTGTATTAAGGACTGAAAACCTAGATCGTAAAGCTAGTATCCAGTCCACTATATGCATTACTGTTGCTCTAATCTACCCAACAGTAATACTTAAAGAAAGATTTTCTTATCATAAATGGATCAACTAGGAGACTCTTAGGCAATTGTCTCTGTCTTGCCTGCTCCCATGCACCTCTTCTTGGTGCAATATTGCTGCTCTCAGCAGCAATCTCCTCATGTGACCCAGTCATCTTTAAGTTCTTCTTCTCTTATATGAGCAGAAGACATTATCAGATACACTAGATGATACCAGAACAGACTCTACTACCTTAGTCCTATGTCTGTGTAGACTCAGCGAACCTAGAGCTCTGATACCACTTAATTGTAGCATCCAACTAACAAAAACATAATTAACTAATGCGGAAGCGTTCACTAAGCAGCGGATTATAGAAAATCACTAAAAATTTAAAACCTTTTTCAAAGAGACCCAATCATAGGAAAACTCTTTCAACAAGAACCAATGTATTACATTTACATCATGGTTCATAAGTATATATCTTATACCATCTCTTTTCAAGGGTTACAACATCAACTGCCTTGTTAAAAGCTAAACACAGACAACATAATAACCTCGAGGCATCAAGCCAAAATCTCAAAACGATACATTAAAAGCACTAAGTACTAACTCTGAGGACCTGAGAGTACAGAGACGACACATAGGACTTCTATCTACCAAACACGATAGACAGCACACTCAACCTGAGTTGTCACTGCTGTCCTTGTAGCTGCTGATGTTCTTCATCCGAAAGATATTATCAGTCTCTTTCACACTCGTCCACCTAAAAATGTTGGTTCCCACGGGGGTGAGACAGTTGAAAATTGCCCCAGCGAGAGATATAACTCTCCGCCAGAAACATCATTATTGTAGTTTAATTAATATAAAACTGAGCAGAGGATAAGCAGTTTAGATCATTCTCATCTTTTAAAGTATTACACATATCTATGATTGAACAGTAATTCATCTATTCTCTTTATAAGAAATAGAAAGAACATGTATAACATTCATCTACCATACATTTTCAACATCTCAAGCTTTGCTCATGTCATTCATTATTCTGATGTGTCACCCATGATTCATTCTTGTTTCTATTTGTTGGCCTTAGCCAATCTGCTAAACAAGTATTCACTTATGCCAGACATGTGATTATATAAATCATCATGTATTATTCAAGCATTAAACTATATCAATCAGGTATAAATATTTCAGGCATTGGACTATACCAATCCTGATTACACATCCAGGCATTGGACTTTAACCAAACCTAATTACAGGCATTAAGCCTCTGTCAGGTATTTCTAATTATAGAGGCATGGATAGCATATGAAACATAACTATCAACATGAGATATCTAGCATCATGATTATAATCAACAGTAGCAGTAAGATATCAACATAAGCATGACCATTGTATGTACACAATTACAGTCTTATGCATATCCACAACATAAGTATAATTACTATCTCTTAGTTGCACTAAGCATCATCTTTATGTAAAGAGAACAAACATGGGTTTCCATTCAATGTGAAGCGTCATGTATAACCCTAAACAGATATGCTATACGGCTGTATTACATCTTTTATTATGCCCTGGGGAATTTGAATCGTGCCATTCAAAGTCCAACCGACCCCTGCGAAGGGCTATTCGGTTCCGTAAAAGATCTAGGAGTACCGGCATCCTAAGATCTCTTCCCCTCGGTCAGTACGAGTAAACTGCAGTGACATACTAGTCAAACTGCCAACAGTGACATATAGTCAACTGATAACAACTAGTCCGTACTTGGTACAAGTTACGACACTAGAAAACAGGGTATACAAAACCCTCTAATCCGAGGTACAACCGCAGCTGTCCTCAATCACATCAAATATTTGAGGCATGACCATAGCCATCCTCTGTAACCTGCAATTGTGGATGACAAGTATATATATATCCTCAACCTGCCACCCCCGCATATTCAACAATATGCGCTCTGAGTTTCCCTTAGGAATACTCGTTTCACCATCCAGCAAGTTCTGACACTGAAGATGGTTCTACGGCACAGGGCACTACATGATTAGAGTTGCACTTAATTAGTTATGCCAATTAGGTGAATTAAGGCTGCATCAAACAAGTGGACATACAAACCCTAATTCATTTCTAGCAAGCATATAAATATCAAAACCTGAAAAGATATAAAACATATGAAACATAATTTCTCATCTCTTCATCACATGGTAATATTCACTTGCCATTCATTAGATTACACCAATTATCATATTATCACAGGATATAAATCCTTTTCACAATAGCACAGGGTATCAACCCTTATCAACATAAGAGGAATACACCTCATTCAGGGCTCAATCATGCCCATGAAACATCTTGTTACTTCTTACCAGGTAACATCTAACCATATGGCTCACAAGGCCATTAAACATCTTGTCACCTCTCACTAGGAAACAATAACATATTAACTCATGTAATATAATAGTAACACCACTATTTCCTCCACAGGGTTAGGGTTTACTATTCACATCAATTAGGGTTTCATGTTTATTTTATCAATACAACCCTAATATATTGTTCCATACATCTAGGAGCATCCATCGACATTCCAAGTATTTAATATTCTTATCATTTATCATTAAATGATCATCAACACAAGGTATGAGTTTATCTCTCATCATTATCATGGTATGATTACATCATACTCATTTTAGCTTACTTATCAAGTATGTTAAACTCATTACATTTCATTGTGACAATTTACATAACACTCTCCTTGTGTATCTTATCTAAAAATATTGGATTTGAGATGCATCAAGGTATATCAACCCTGAAATGCTAAATGTGATATCTATCATGTCTCAATGTATCACTTCCCTCATCACTTCTATCTTACATGAGTTTATTAACTTATCTTATAATAAGGAATTTCACATCTTAATACTTTCATCCACCAACCTATCACCTTTACCATGATGTGCATAGATCACACACAAGGATTGTCCAACTATCTTCAATGATATGGACTCATCTCAAATTAAGGCATTGCTTGTTATAAGGTTGCCTATAGTCAACCACTTAAGATATTTCATCATTATAGGGTATTACTCATTATTTCATCATTAAGGTTTACTCATATCATTACCCAGACATTAGGGTTATGATTTATCATCATATTGCCCATGATTAGAATTCCATGCACTATAGCCCAAATTTAGGGTTTTACATAGCTTTACTCTGTGTTAGGTTTAAGGTTTCATATGACATCGCCCTCAATTAGGGTTTCACATGGAATCATCCTCAATTAGAGTTTCTCAGGGAATCACCCTCAATTAGGGTTTCACTAATCATCCCAATTAGGGTTTCATTCAATTACCCATAAATTAGGGATTCATTATTCCTCTAATTAGGGTTTGGTATTTCATTACATTAAATTAGAGTTACCCAAGTCATTACCCTTAATTAGGGTTACACTATTACCCTTAATTAGGGTTACACTATTACCCTAGATTAGGGTTTTACTCAAAATTTCCCTAAATCAGGGTTAGGGTTCGTTAACCTTCTCAATTAGGGTTTCTTGATCTATTTACTAAGGATCCTACCCTAAATCACCATATGAATCATACTCATGTATGAATTCATTTCTATCATTCTCTCCACTTGATTTGGTTACATCAACCATATGATCAAATACAAACAACTATGTTTGACATAGTATACTGAGTTATTGCTTCCATAAACAATTAGGGTTTGCTTAATTGAATAGCCTTCAACTCACGATTCCTTGGGAGTTAATCCCTCAAATTTGGTGAGTCATTAGACCACATCATTAGGAACAGTAATACCAAACATTCAACCCTTGGTCAATGCATTCAAACGGTCTTGAGACCGTTTACTCAAAAAGGTCAATTAAATCAGATTGAAAATCAGCACTTAATTCAATTAGGTTTCCCTAATTGATTAGGCTTCAACTCACGATTCCTTGGGAGTTAATCCCTCAACTTTGGAGGGTCATTAACCAACATCATTATAAACAGGAATCCTAAACGGTCAATGCTTGGTCAACACACTCAAATGGTCTTGAAACCGTTTTCCCAAACAGGTCAAGTTGATCAGGTTGAAAATCAGTATTTAATTCAATTCGATTTATCTAATTGATTGGCCTTCAACTCACGATTCCTTTGGAGTTAACCCCTAAAATTTGGAGGGTCATTATCCTACATAATTAGGAACAAGATTCCCAAACGGTCAACGCTTGTTCAACCATATCAAACGGTCTTGAAACCGTTTTCCCTAAAATAGTTTTCTGAAACTGCATAGCCAATCAATTTAAAACGATTTGGAATAGATATCAAGACCATTTGGCTTGGTAATTTTCTTTGGATAAGCATATAGGATGATGTCATCATCCCCTTCCTTCGAAAAACCAAGAACAGCAACTGTTCTTGATGGAAATTGCAGCAAGGAAACAAGTATGTATCAAATTGAAGAAAACAATCAACAAAGCATAATTGATTGATGCAATAGCAATGATTAAGGGTTTGAGTTATAAAACCCGCCTCCAATTGAGCTCCAAAGCTTCAAGCTCACGCCATTAATGGTGGATGAAGCTCTAGCAACTCCCTCTAAGCTCGTCCTCAAGCTTTTGGATGAAAAAGTTGGCTAGGGTTGAAGAGGAGATCCAAATAAGAAGAAATCAATGATTTATTTTTTATTTCCACCATGGAATCAAGGAGAACGAAGGTCAAGGACCTTACAAACAGGTTGGGGTCGTCCTCCTGCTCCTCCACAGCTCCTTAGTCGTTTTCCAAGCAAGGGTAAAGAAAAGAATCCGAAATAGCCTTTGTTTTGGCTTGGTAAAGGTACTTTTATAAGAAACTTGGTGAGAGAGAAAATGCATTATTAAAATGCATTAAATTCCAAAAATATGGCCGCCTCTTCCCCCTCAAATTCCCCTCAAAATCCTTAAGGACGAGGCTATCTTCATTGCCTCTTATTCCTCTTCATTATCCATCAATTTAAAGAAAAGCAAATTAAGCACCTTAGATCATATTATAATAATATTCCAATTTGAGTGGATATTGCTTTTCTTTATAATAATGGTGAGTGGGTTATCCACTTGCTTGAGATATTTTCGTGGCCTAGCAAAGTCACAAATGTGTTCACACTTGAGAAAATTCAACCATCTCTTTTTTGGTTGAAGGCCCTTCAATTATTATATTTGTTTTTACACTAAATAGAATTAGGGTTTCAATTAGGATTAAATCTTGATTATTTTAATATCAAGATTCTCTCTCCTCCAACTTAATTCAAATGAGGCGCCCCTCTCATTTTATTTTCTCTACTTGATTCCAAGAAACATTAGGGGCCTTATTGAAGTGGTAATTTACATATTACACCCTGGGTTTTGGGTAAATTGCACATTACACCAAAACTAGGTTTTCATGCACATACATTGCTTTATCAGCTCTTTCTTGGTATTTAGGCTTCCATAAGCCATACCTCAGCATCATCTTTACTCTCATGATGCTTCAACACATGAGGAACATATTATCATGCACAATTTGCACTTAAACCCCTCAACTTGGGTAATTTGCACTTTAGTCCAAAACAGGCAAAACATTGATTTCAACAATGTTAAAAAAGGATAAGAATTGTAATATAAGTTCCTCTTGAACCATAATTACCTTTCACAAGATGATATTAAGCATTTAATCATCTTTCTTAATCAAAACACCTAGGGTTAAGGTATAACCCAGGTCAGGGGTGTTACAGGCCACCTCCAGAAGTTTGGAGTGGCCATATATAATATCTCACTACTTCACTCTCACCATCATATGCCTTACGTACACCAAGGGTAAAGAAAAGAAAAATAAAAAAGCAAAAAGAAAATAAAAGATGCTCTTATTTAAGAGCATCTAAGTAAAGAAAAGATGAGTGTTATAGCACTCCAATCTCTTACCACAATCCTTTCTTCTATTTTCACACCCATTGAGCTAGGAACTTCAAGCCTAGCTCACTTCACCCTTTTTCCACAGCCATGTGGGTCACTTGGTGTGGTTTGAAGTATAAAATTGAATGCATGAAAGTGAAACAACACTCCTAGTCATCTTTGATTAACGACATCATGAAACGGTCTACCTGGAGCTACATGAAAGACATATAGATAGTTTGTGTGTTCTACACCCTATATTTAAAGTTTGTATGCTCAGTGCTCTTTTAATGATTGTTTTGAGAAAGTGGAGACGAGAGAGGTGGAATGCATGTACTTAGTCATCATTGATCCCATATAGTCAATATTCATCTTTTGCATTGCATTTGTCATTTCTAGATTGTGAAAAAAAAACATTGTAGAGAGATTGAGTTGGAGCATACTTGAGAACAAGTATGTTTTTAGTTTGGGGTGGTGATGCAGCCCTATTTTAGGGCTTCATCTTGTGTCTTATTGTACTTTAATCACATATATACCTTCTAGATTACATGTTATTTCCCCTAATATGTGATTTCATGTAAAATGCACTTATGGATGTTATTTGCATTTTTTTAGGTATTTGGACCATGCTTGGATGGAAGAGAGAGAGAAGGAATGATCCTAGGGTTTCTCTACCATTAGAGAGGATCAAAGTGAAGTCCAAGCCTCCCTCAACCTACCCCTTGTGGTTAAAGATCAATTGAAGCAGAGACGTCCAAGGATAATCAAAGAACAAGTTCAAAGTGTTGTTGAAGAGAGCAGCACAATCGTCGTACACAAGGATGGTTGTGTTGGTTCACTCAAAGTCACAGAATCAACTCTTGAAGAACTACAGAGAGTAGCATGGGCGTGTAGCACAAAATGGTCATGCAACATTGCACAGTTGTGTTGTTGCTCAACCAAAATGGCCATTCATCATAGAACGGGAAACCAACTCCCGAGCCACCATAGTCGTGCTACCCATGCCTCACCTCGTCTATTTGACCACCACGGTCATGCCACAATTAGTTCAAAACCCCAACTGTTACTGTGATTTTACACCAATTATCACCTCAACCATTCCACACCATGACCATTCTCACCCTTATCCACCACAGTCGTGCTAAATACAAACATATCCACCACATTTCCCACTTTACCCCCACTTAACCTAGTGCTTCCCCACCACCTATATATACATGGGTGGTGGCTCTAGCATGAGGTTAGCCACTGGTAGACCACTCCCAACTCCCCCATTTTTCCTCCCATCCATTTCCACTCCATTCCACCTCCATTTCATCATCTTCCACCTCAAAAACACCTATTCTAGGGTTTTTGACCACTTTCCACCATATATCCTTGCCATCCATCTACCTTGGAGGGAGGTGTGAGATGTTGCTGCTAGGAGGTGGAGAAGGAGGAGTCTTCACCGAGCTCATCATGGCCTTCCACTCCTCTACTCATTTCTCTTCCTTTCTTTTATGTATTTTCTTATTCTATGAGTAGCTAGGCCCGTTAGGTGGGCTCTTTGGGGTTCAAAATGTTACTTTGATACCGTGTTGGGGGAAAATGATATGTAAACATTGTAATTTCTCTTTATATTGATTATGTTCTATTTCTATCTCATTGCTTATGAATTTCTTTGTGGTTTGTGCTGTAAATCACCTAGATTCTAGGAAAATTGCTTATATGTGGCTTTTTTGTGAATTGCTCCTAAGTCCAGTTAATTGATCCCTAGTTAGCTATTCACCTTCCTACATGTTAATCAATTCTCATACACTTATGAGAGAGATCTAAGTATCTATTATAGGAGCATTTTCTATAATTGTCTTGGAGCCTTCTCAAGGCTAGAATTTAGGTGATATGAGGTCTAAAGCCTCACTTCCACCTTACATTACTACCCTCGGCCCATAATTACCCTAAGAATTCCAATCCTAGAAACCTAGAATTGACTAGAACCTAATTGAATTCCACATAAACACTAACCCAATTGATCCTTGTAAGGGTGAGTAGGAGGTGATAGGGACTAATTCCCCTATACACAACCTATTATGTCCATGCCCACTTAGAAGTTTAGGGCAATTCATTAGCATCTAGCTTGTTGTTTGGTTTTGGTAATCTAAATGAAATAATAATGCTTACATGTTATCACCCCCAACCTAATTAATAAGTGCATCCCCCAAACATCCCACACTTACTGTTATTGAATTAAAAATATAATTGCCTTCTTGCTTAGCTAGTGTTAGTTTAGTTAGCTCTTTATTTGCTTAGTTAACTTCTTTCCTTGTTCTTACTTTGTTCTTTATAGTTTATATCTTTAATTGATCCTGTGCTTAGTTTGCTAACTTAGTATAATGTAGACCTCTTCTTTCTTTCCTTAGTGTAGTTTGCTCTTTTCTTGCTTAGATTGTCTTTCTTTACTCATTAGAATTAATTGTCTAGGGTAATTTATGTTTTGATTCTTGTTTGTTATCCTTTACTTGATTGTTCACCAATAGTGTAATTAGCAAACAAACATCAAACGCTTCAACCCTAGACTCTATAGTAGGAACCTAGCCAAAACTAACCTAGCTCTAGTGCCCCCTTTTCTCCTTGTGAATCGACCCTATTCTTGCCGCTTGCCTATACTATAACACGACCCCATGCGCTTGCAGCTATAGTGTGTTAGTATAGTATGTGTGTTAGTTTAGGTCCTCTATAAATTTTGAAAGACACCAGTGTGTTCGAGCCTTGAGAGTGCATCTAATCAAATCCAAATTGATTTAGGTGTATAAACCTCAGGGTGAGGAAAAATGTACCAATAGGCATGAGCATTGATGAAGCATCCCTACATCACAAAAAAAGAGGAGACGGCCTTTTGGGTATATTTGAGGGCATTGTTGATTCTAAAAATATTAATAGAGGTTGAAAATTGAACCAAAGCAAACTTGTGAAACTCACAAATTAGTGTAAAAGCTTCATCATGAGTTTGAAGTAAATAAAGCATGTCATTGTAGAGAAATCATCCACAAATGAAAGAAAGTATCTATATCCTTTGTAACTAGTAGTCTTGAATGGACCACACACATCACTATGAATTAAATCAAACATTTAGGATGATTGTTTATAGATAAGGGTCAGGAAAGACACATGATGGTGTTTTCCTATCTGACATGCATTATAGGGAATAGAAGAACACGAAGATAAAGAACTATGTAATAGTTTAAGATTTTCAAAAGGTAGATGGCCATGACGTAGATGTAGCTGAAGTGGTGTGGCAGCAAGAAGGGATCATAGTGGACTAGAGGGTGGGAAGAGAAGTAGTAGAGATCACCAGAGCATACTCCCTACTCAATCATCTTCAAATCCCTCCAATCTTATAAAATAAAATGAAATGGATCAAATGTTACGAAACATGAAAGGGAATCAATAATTTTTTCTGTAGACGTTAGATTGTACCAAAACTTCAAAACAAATTGGATAATAGTTAACTTGATTCTAAAAGAGATATGAATAGTGACACACTGAGTTACTCATTTATCCGATCCATCAGCCATGGTGATAACATTATGAGGAATAAAGGAATCAGATATGGTTAGAATATGAGGCATACCCATCACCATTTTGTGATACACCTGAGTCTACGATCCAGTTAGAACTGGTAGCAAGCATAGAAGCCCCAAAGTTACCTTAAGGAGCGGAGGCTAGGTGGGTAGAAGGATGGGTAATAGGTTAATCCCCGACTTTCCAATTGGAGGAGGCAGATGTGGTCATGTTTTTGTGGAGGAGGGATTCCTATAATATTGGGTAGCTTTGAGAAAGCATTTGTAGTCCTCATATGAAAATGAGACATGAGAAAGTTGAGAATATGCATGTGGTGGAGGAGGAGCATGACCAATTATCAGGCTAGATTCTTGACCGATGTGGGTAGGTGCTTGAGCGACATGGGTAGAACCCCTATCACGTCCTTTTCCATAGTGTGATGGATAGTTGTGCTTTAAGTGGAAAACATATTTAGTGTGGACCAAATTTCCATAATAAGTGCATTTTGGGTGTTGGCCCCGCTCACTACCCCGACCTCTAACAACCACGGTCATTATCGGTGAAAGTTTAGATGCAAAAGTGTGAGAGATATGAGGAGCAAGCATCTTAGACTAGTTCGGGCGGGCATATGCCTAGTCCATAGATGGAAGGGTTGCACCAACCATGAGTAGTTATCAAAAAACAACAAAATGAGGATGAAGCCCATTGAGAAAGCGTATAGTTAGGAGAGTTTCCCTCCCTTTGGTGACCTCAACAAAGGTCATTGGAGAGAATAATTTCAACTGGTTTGAAAGGGCCTTCATTGCATCCGAGTATAGGGGATGATCCACTGGTTGTTTGGAGAAGATTTTATCCATGGCATTGTAGATGCGCAAGCAGTTGTCCTCCTGAGTGAAGAACTACTTCATTTCATCCCACATTGACTTGGCACACTTGTGCCACATGTACTTGACTGCAACTTCAGGATCCATTCACCCCCAGAACTAGGATAGAACTTGACTGTTTCCTATATATAGTCCATGCATGTTTGGGCACACCAGGGGCTTCCTCAGTGACAAACTTGAGTTTTCCCCCATGATTCTAGACATGTTTGAATATAATTCATCCCTAGTAGAAAATTGTCATCATTGAGTTTGACAACAGTAATGTAAGACATATCATTATAGATAGTGGTAGGTGTTGTAGTCATTGGCTTGGAAGCATCCCTCATGATTTGATAATAAAAGTATGGAAATATGGAGCACATTACAAACAAAAAAGTAAAGGTACCGAAATGTAACACGGTACAAGCAGAAAGTATCAGAATGTAGCTCAGTACAAAAAGGAAGTAAAAGTAAAGGAATGTAGTGCAATACAAAAGAACAAAGTAGAAATACTACTAGAATGTAAACTCGAAAGAAGGAGGAGTAGAACTATCAGAATGTAACTTGGTTGGAAAATAGAACACACTACCATATTAATGGAATGGTAGGATAGATGAACATAAAATCCCCAATTTTTAAGAAAAGCACTCAGCCATGTAGATTAGGAAAACGACATGGAGAGGAAGAAAAAGTAAAGCTTTGCCTCTTTCTATTTTGGTGATTTATAAATCAGCACAAGGTATTTTGTTTCTCTTTTTTATGTATATAGTACTTTATAAACTAGCATGAACAACTATTCGATAGCAATATGCAGTAGTGACTACATAGCAATGACGTCTTCCAACCGTCAGCAACATAGAAAACAAACTATGAAAAATAGTGACTACAAACCTACTGAATTTGTGCAGTCTTTTGATCACAAATCCATACCTTCCATTTTATGTGGTTGGGTGGGTTACATGGTGGTGGAGAAGAAAGATACACGAGTGGAGAAGCTAAAGAAAAATTCTGATGGAGAAGATAATGGAAAACAAAAAAATATTATGAATGGAAGTGATGGAGAAGGAGAAGGGTGGAAGATGGGTGATGGTGTATGTGAAATTCATTATATGTCCTTGTGTACCTGTCTGAGGTTTTGGGGTAAGGGCACAAGGCATATTGAAAAAATGGTCAGTTCTTGGCAATGGTCTTGAGGTCTCATATGAATAGGGTTAACTCATGACATGTTAGTCTTGAAAACCCCCATATTGAGATAGGGTACATATTTTTCTTTGGCTTAAATGTCCTTCACAGACCCTTCCATGGGAAGTGTTCAAAAGGCCTCCAATAATATAATGGATAAACATTCCTAAAATATGCTTTGTACAAAAGAATGTCGTTAAGTGTTCTCACCTTGTTTCTACTTCTTTTTATTATAATGTTTCTAACCAAGAACTTTTATATTACTCTTAAACTATATTTACTTTCCCTTTCATAGTGTGATTAATGTTTTAGAATCAATATATTATGTTTATCAAATTTTTAGTTGCCTAGTGAAGATCAACAACACTCAAGACTCTAAGATCTGAATGAAACACCAATGGGTATCCTTGATATAGAAATGAGAACATATCTCTTTCGTCCATGTTTAGTATCTTGTTATCTCTTTTGTGGTTTTATAGCCTTTTTCATAATATATTTTTTGTGTAAAACTATGTGCCATTCAAGGGACAGACACCCAAGTCCACTAGACTTTGGCTATGTAGCCATTAGGAGTGTAGACTTAGGGTAATAAATAGTTATGTGGCACATGGTATTAGATCCTAACACACATGCCTCTATATATGTTTAAGGAATGGCACATCTTAAGAATCAAGGGATAGAAAAAATCCATAATGATGAAACTAAGGTAATAACTATGGTGTTGAACGTGGAGGTCATGGGATAATGATCATGTCCTATCAAACTAGTGTGGTGAGTGAGGTTCCTCTGCACACCTACCTATGCAAAGTGGATCCAAGATTGGATTGAGCTTCTTCCCCTAAAGCTTAGATACTCTTCTAGCATATCACCTCTTCTTTAAGGAATATCTAAGTCACCAATATAGATGATAATTAGCTAGCTTCTTGTCTCCTCATGCGATTCTTCTATCATGACCATTAATCACATGATTTCTTGAATAAAGGTAGCTTATGTAGGAGGAAATGGAAATTCATTTGAAATCATGAAAGTTGCTCAAGATGATAATAACATGATCTAGTCTTAAATTGCAAACCCTATTTTGCTTAATGGAAATACTCTTGAAAAGTGGTGTAATCATGTGTAAATTTTATGCAACTCAATGATACATAATTTTTTTTGGTGAACCTAGCGTGCCTCTTTCATTAAACTACCAAAATGAGTATGTACAGTGCCTATGGGAGAGTCCCAAGACAAAGGAACAAGAAAAATACAAAACCAAAGCTAAGAAGAAAAGGGAAAACAAAGGGGCCTATCTGTACGTCATCTATTGTGAATACTATTGGTATCTATAATCACTAAGCTCCAAACTTCGTCTGGATTCTTCTTTGGACCACCAAAAATTCTAGCATTCCTTTCAATCCAGATCTTCTGAAGGATCAAGCCTGAAGCTGTCTTCGCCTCCCCATGCAACATAATAAGATCGTCAAGCCACCAAGGGTTCCTGCCAAACTTGCATTTATACAAGTTCCAAATCTCAGCACTATACGAGCATTTAAAAAACAAATGGTACACATCCTCTTCAGAGGCCTTGAAAAGCACACATCTCGAAGCCAAGGAAAAGCCAACTCTCTTCAGATAATCACAGGTAGGAATCCTATACAGAAAACATTTCCACAGAAAACAAGAGCAGCTTCTAGGCAATTTACTCTTCCAAATCCATCTAGACCACTTAGTCTTAGGATACTTCCTTCTGATGATATCCCATCCGTCTTTCAATTTAAAACTTATCCTATGCTTGAACATAATAGAATCTTTCTCATCATTAAGAGGATCCAAACCAGCAATCATTCTGCGAATAGAGTCTATCCCCCTGACCTCAGGGAGTAACCAATACTTGTTCAGAGCACAAGAAGAAATGGAGCAGTAAGGGCCCTTCCCAAAATGAAGGACCATCTGATTATCACAAATATCAATCAAGGTCTTCTTATTCGGTAACCAAGGATCCTTCCAAAAATTGAAACATTCACCATTACCAATCTTGAAGTTAACATTTTCTTTGAGCAAGTCTCTCATCCCTAGCAACTTCTTCCACATCCAAGAAGATTTCGATTTGCAGCCAACATACCAAATAGAATCATGTTTAATATAGCGTTCATGCACCCACTTAACCCATAAGGATTCCTTATTACAAGCAATATTCCATAAGTTTTTCAAGAGGCCTGCCTTAGACCAATCATGCACCAAACAAATCCCCAGACCGCCCTCATCTTTCTGCCTACAAATGGACTCCCAACAAATAGTATAAAGGTGCTTTTGATTTGACAAATCATTCCATATAAAATCTCTCATATGCTTTTCAATCTCAAGAATCACTGCCTTTGGGAGGGGAAAAGTAGAAGACCAGAAGATGTGATAGCTAGAGAAGGTAAAAATCACAAGCTCAACCTGACCTGCATAGGAGAGAAGCCTACCTTTCCAAGAATCAAGCTTCCTCTTGATTTTATCAGTAATAGGAGAACACATGGAGTTGGTAGCCGTCCTGCGAATAAGGGCAAGCCAAGATATCTAACAGGTAAATCAATATTTTTTATATTCAAACACATAGAAATATCCTCCTTAGTAGTGCAACTTCTACTAAGAAACAACTGACTTTTCAGATTGTTGAGACTCAAGCCAGACACATTACAGAAAGTATCTAAAACCATCTTGATGTTATTTGCATTCTCAAGATCTGCTTTCGAGAAAATAAGAAGGTCATCCACAAAGACAATATGAGAAACCCAAAAAAGATCAGAGGCTTTGGGAGGAGTAACAAGCTTGCTAGTGATTGAATCATCCATGATAGCAGAAAAACCTTACATGGCGATGACGAAGATATAGGGGGCTAACAGGTCCCCTTGACACACCCCATTAGAGGCCTCAAAGGAGCAAGAAGGGGAACCATTAATAAGAACTTAAAAGGAAGCAGAATTGAAACAAACCTCTAACTAAGAGAGCTAGCAAGAAGGAAAACCCATTCTTGACATGAGGAACAGAATATAGTCTCTCCTAATAGTATCATACGCCTTAGATAAATCAGCCTTCCCACAGAGAGTAGCATTGCCATTGGGAGGGGAGAAGGTGCTAAGAAGATCATTAGCCAAGAGGATAGCATCACTAATAGTGTTGCTTTTAATAAAAGCAAACTGATTTTTATTAATAGAACAGGGAGAACATCACTCAACCTATTTGCTAAGATCTTTGTGATGATCTTAAACATCACATTGCAAAGAGATATAGGACGGAAATCCTTCAGGCTATTGGCACCTTGAACCTTTGGGATGGGAGTAATGAAGGACCTATTGCATTCCTTAAGCAACTTACCAGAATCAAAGAAACTCAAAATAGCTTTAATAATATCCTGCCCAATGATAGGCCAACACATTTTGAAGAAAGTCCCATTGAACCCATCAGGGCCACGAGCCTTATCTCCATTCATGCATTTGATAACCTCTTCAACTTCATATTTAGTAACCCACTTCCTCAAAATTAGAACTTGAGCAGGATCAAGCATTGGTAGTTTCCAAAAACTCTTCCAGTTCACCTCCCACAAAGGTGAAGAATTAAAAAAAGTCTTATAATAGCTCACCACATGATTATAAATAGCATCAGGTTCCTTGATAATATTATCGCCATCCTGCAAGACATGAATACTATTGTGGATCCTTCTACTCTTCAGAGTGGCATAAAAAAACACAGTATTCCTATCACCTTCCCTCAGCCAAATGGCTCTAGATTTCTGTATTAGGAACCTTTCTTCATCTAAGAGAGCTTTTCTAAGATCTTCCCTCAACTTAAACAGTAAAACCTGCAAATTGGTATTCCCAGGATTAGCATCAACTTCCACCTGAAGGTCGATGGCTTTAGCTTCGATCTCTTTAGCTTTTGAAGAGAAATTTCCAACATGGTTTCTATTCCAATTCGTAAGAGCCTCCTTCACTACAACAAGCTTCCTATAGACTATGTACATAGGAGCCTCTTCAGGCGACAAACCATCCCAAGCCTTTTTCACAATATCAATGATACATAATTGGATATAAGTGTTTTCTATGTCTAAGGTAAATTCTTGATATGGTGAAATAAGGTGGAACTCATGTTTTACACCTCATAGTTGATGATGTCCCTATTGATCATACCTATGTTGTCCCTATTTTGATCAAAGCTCAAACATAAATAAGAAAATACCTCCCTATTAATGTATATCATGCTCATACATTTATATGACTTTCTTTAAATCCCTGGATGATGATGAAATACTTTGATATGAGAGGCATCTCCCTATTGATTCTATTTCTCTTTATAAGATTAATTTTGAATAACATGATGGAAATGGAACTCACTCTTACAAAATTATACTGAAACTTTGACTTCCCAATTTTATTTCCCAATATCCAAAAATACCCTTACCTTGATCACGAAATGAAAGGAATGCAATTATGACCTTTAAATCACAAAATATTGATGATAGTTGCCTTCTAATGATCTTGATCTTTGATCTTGTGACCTTATGAAGTACAACTTGATAATTGATACTCTACCTATTTGTATATGCTTGATGAGTCTTGAATAATTTAGACTAATGTGATAGATTAGGTGGGGTAATCGATTTATGTCCCCTAATTTAGGTCAGGTCACTATTATGATTGCCTCTAAATTTTCACCTTGATGATTATTTAGAGTCTTAGACAGGAAACTCCTCCTGCATGATTTTAATTTTTTTACTTAAGTCTCTTATAGGCCAAGTCTATGATAATATGGATACTCTATCTTGAACCTAGATTTGATGATGATATTGAAACATGATAATATTGACAATAACATGCGGTTAAGTTCCTAGAAAGACCTAAGTCTAGATCATTCATCAAACCCAAACACCATTGAATGAAATTGGTGATCGATGTCACAAAATGTTGCTCGACATTGCTCTATTATTGAATATGGATGAATGATCACACCTAAGGTCTAAATAGGAATATAAACCCTAGCTTCAAATGTTTGGACATATTAGTTTGATGTCCAAACATGACTCTTGATGTTAAATAATGAAATATTGACTCATGATTATTGGTCTTGATATTGATTCAAATCCTATGATCACCCTATTTGGATCTTGAGACTACCCTCGATATATGACTAGTGACTTTCATAACCCAAATATTGACAATTTTGAAATGATGATTATAGGAGCTCTCATGTAGAATAAGGTGGGACCCTCCATTGATCTAAACATGGAATCACGATTGAGATGTGATGTTTGTCTTGAATTGTTTGAATATGAAATCTTGATCATGGATGTATAACACCACCTAGACCAATGCAAAATCTAGGACCCTAAAATGTTGGAATATAAAGTAATGTTGTACTCTTTCAAGAGCTATATTTGTTGACCTAAAATCTGATTTTTCCGAATTGATGATCTATATGATAATCTCCCCAAATTATAACACATGTGATGATCCTTTTTGCTTGATTATCAATGTGACTATGCTCTGGCTATGATGCTCAATTGCTCGGTTTTGAAATATCTTGTTGTTGAAGGAATATCAAGTTGATTATGATATGAAATATGAAGTCCCAATCTTGATTGGTGGGTTGTGTTAATTTTGGGGACATATTTTTTATTGAGGTGGGGAGGATGTGATAACCTGGTTTTCCCTCACTCCTCGAAAGTATGTGCCATCTACATCATCTTTCATGAACCCCTCAATTGCATGATTGAATGTGTTTGCAGACTCAATTGAATGATATTTTGTACTTGTGTCTTGTAGTGACACTATTTTAACATAAAACCTAGTTTTGATATACATTACACATGATCATCTTCAATCCTATTTTTGACTCATCTTTACATTCAACCCTGCAATAATCTTGTTCTTTTAGTGTAGACGATGCTCTCACATTTCCAACACATCTTTTTTTTACTCAAATCAGAGCTAGGATGGATATTCTATGTCTATTTAAAAAACACAGATTCAATACCTCTTTTTGGGGTTTTTCTCCCCCTTCTCCCACTCTTGGGCCAGCCTTGAAGCCTAGTCATGCCTTGCGCCCCTCAGTAGCAATCACATGCTCTCAGCCTCATCCAATCACAATATGCCAAGTCATTGTTGACCCATCTCAACACTCCATGCCTTGGGCCCGAATCAAACTACCATATGATGATTGGTGTGATATCTTCAACCTCCATATGCCATGGCTACAACCAATACATTAAGCCTCATCTACCCCCATTTTCCTACCACGTCGGCACAAATTATTGCTCCATTTTCCTATAGAACTCCTTCCCCTAATTTGTTTCCTCCTTTTTCTCTATTTCCCTCAAACCCTAGCACCCTAATTTTTGAGCTCCTTATCCTCCCATTTCATGGCGGTCACCACCTCACTCTCTTTGGACATTCTTGTCTAGATCCCATCGACATGAGAGAGGACTGGATCTGGTCTTGTGGCACTTTGGCAAGATAGGGTTGGTGATTGAATCATTGTGTATTCGTCTGTTGATGGTCAAATATTGGTCATAAATGAGCAGTTGAGAAGCACCAATGTGTGGACCCATGGTGCTCGAGGGTTTGAGGGCATCAATTGATGATGTTTTACAGCAGACATGATGTGTTGGTCGTCATTCATGCAGCAGACAGTGGCGATACATAGTGGTTAAGGGTATCTAAGTGGATGGCACACATGTTGCATGCCCATGAAGCCTATATCCTTCAACAAGAACCCAGATCAACCACCAGATCCTAATCCAACAATCTAAAGGGACCTATGTTAGGTAATTCCTTGAAAAAATCTCCATAAATCCATTCTTTGGCCATTTTGGGCAAAAAATGTATGATTTTTCATCTAAAGAATGAGACATATCCATTAAAAATGGTTTTAAAACCTAAATATACTCGTGATTTCCCTTTTGTCTAAAAGTGATACTTTTATGCTTTCTTGAGATGTTTATGTTGTTTTTTAGTATCCCTTGTGCCAATGATGATCTCATGATGCCATAAAGCCCTAAACCAATCACTTTTATCCATTTAGAACTTATCTAATGTCTTGGATCATCTTTGTGTACCTATAATAACTATCTCATCTTAAAAGTTGGATCTTTTATATGCTTATATGAGGGAACTTGACCATATGGGTGACTTTGGCCTAAGATATCATCATGAAATGATTATACTTCAAAAATTAATAACTATATTTTGTGTTGTTTCCTTTTGAACCTAGATCTTGTACTAAAATTCCATGTTCTCCGTGTTTGCATTTTGTACTTCGATTTTGAGCATAAATATGGCATTTTCCCATTACTTGTCTTGGTATCACATAACATGATAACTATTTAAAATTTTCATGATTCTCTATGTAACATACATGATCTTGGACCCTACCCTAGAGGTTTGATCTCTTGGACATAGCCAAACAATGTTGAGGTTAGATTTAATAGATGTTTAGTATAACCGTGATGAGCTAATGCATGAATAAATAACCCCAATGTAACCTAATGTTCTCAAATTACTCTTAGGCCAATAATGAACACATAAAATATGTCACATGAGGCTAATGGTGACCATACATAACTCTTAAGGTGGTAATAGGAATTTTTGAACGTAACTAGATGGATAAAAATAATGGTGATGATAAATGCGAGGATAATAGGCTCAAATAATAAAAGTGACATGACTCATTACAAGAAATCCCAAAAGTGGTATCTAAGTTAAGAATTGTGTTCCATTGGTCCCAACTATCTTGGGAGTCAAGTTTCACATTATTCACACAATAATAATTAATTTAATTCAATTTGGAAAGAGAAGATCCAAGTTTTCCCAAAATATAAAATAAAATAATAAATGGCTTCAAAAGAGGAAAATAATCTTAGATTCATAATTTATACATTAAAATATGCCTTTGGGTGAATTTTCACTCAATTTGGAGAAAGTTTGATTAAAAGGTGTGTTCAAGAGAGAGAAAGTTGAAGAACCTTCAAAATATTAAATAAATGAACAAATAACTCCAACATGTAAAATTAATAGGAAATTCATATTCAACACATTAAATATGACTTGTAGGTGAGGTTTCATTAAATTTGGATAATCCTAATGTCATTAATGTATGATGAAAGAGAAACTAAGATTTGATTTATTTAATGCATCAAAATTTTCCAAAAGGCAAATCTAATTGCATAATCAGATTCTACATGCTTTAATTAGTCTAGGTGCAAAATTTCATCTTAAATGGATAATGTTTGCTATCTCAATTTAATTATAGAAGAAAATACCTTAATCATAGTTCCGATACAACTCGGACTTTGGTTTATTCAATTATTTATCCTGATTTGAATGTAACACAGTTCATTTAAAATTTTAATTCTTCCAGTCATGCGGCTTGGCGATCAGGTCATGCGGACCAGCTTCATCCCTCACCTCTTGCTTTATCAAGAAACCAGACACATTGTACAAGTTTCCTCTCCATTTGATTCTCTTCTTTCTGAACCTCTCCCTTCCTCCTTTTTCTCCACTTCCTTTTCCTACACCTCCCCTTTGCTTTCCCGCACCCAATAATCCCAATTGTTAGGGTATTTATACCCCAAAATCCCAAAAACTGCCGGCTCTACTATGATGCTTTGTCCTTCCCCTGTTTCCCTCAACTTTCTCTTCTTCTCCCACCTTTGGGAACTCAGACACTTATATAACTCTAACCCGACCTTCAACACGGCTGCTAGGCTCATTTTCTTGTTGGCCTCGTCATGCTCTGGGCTGCCGCCCCTACTCCGGACACATTGCGCCGAGGGTATTTGGTTGGGGTCGAAGCTTCCAACCACCTGGAGTTCGGAGGAGATGAGGAATCCATCCAATTTCCCCTCACGCGGCCTCTACCAGCATCAATTTTGTCCTAAGGCAAGTATGCCCTTCTCCCCTCTTTTGCTTATCATTATCATGATCGTGTAATCAAATTTGATTATTTTCCGTTGGACTCCTATTCGTCCTCATTTTCCCACGGATGACTTCGCCTTGTTTCTTGGGATCATCTAAATTTGTTCATTTTATCCTATTTTGTGTTTTCTATTTCTGTGATTGGTTTCCGTATCCTACCCCTCATGGCCGCAGGCTGGATAATTACCAAATTTCCTCAGATCTCTTTTCTTGGGTCCATTCAGATCGCAGGGATCTGCCAAACCCAATGGCGATGCCCATTGGTATCTCCATACACCATGGCTCCATTTTGATCCCCCACTCGATAGCTTTCAGTGATTGTATTGGGTGTTCTTCTCCGTCTGGTTCAGATGAGAAAGATGGTCTCTGGTGTTTTGACAAATCAATACTCGATTTGGTTTTCTTTTCTTCACACTATGATGGGTTTTTTGGTCTTTTCCCCCACTGCTTTGAGTTCTTTGTGCGCCTAGTTTGTAGTGGGCCAAGCGATAGGGTGGCCAATTTCGATTGATCCATCTCAACAAGGTGTCTCAAGATTTTTTAGCTAGGTGACTTAATCGAATATTCTAATCAGTTAATCTTCTGAAATTCGTAATAAATAATTTATAGCTCAATAAAATAAAATAAAATATAATCTAGAATCAGAAAAATACGACCTTTCTAAAGATACTAATTTTGTCGTCTGAATCTGATATTATAAAAAGGTGATTTTAATGAATTTACCTAAATATATAATAACATGTGAAATTCATAACTAAATTTATATGTCAAAAAAATATAATAAAATATGTTTTGGACTCATAAAAAGGTAACCTAAAATGTGGTATGGTTTTGATAACCTAAATTGCATGTAAAGAAAAAGGTGATTTTTAGGGTTTTGAATAATTAATGTAAACCTTACCCTAATTCTACATATATCCATCATAGGTGCATTGAAGACCTAGTCTTGGATCTGGGGCTGACTTGGACTATATATACTCTGAAGAGTGGTAGTTGACATTAGCCTACACATTACTCTTTTCTTTTGATATCATGGTTCCTGTGAACTATCTTATTTTGTTACCGATGTTGTGATCATATTATTAGATTTGACATTCTATTGTAATCTTTATAATGCTTTGTACATTTTGGAACTCTATATGATGTCATATGATGTCTTTTGCCCACTTGTGAGGTGGATGTTTATGTTGTCCATTAGTATGATGGCAACTTTTGTTTGATCTCACTATACTTTCTACTTGCCTCTCTATTAAACATGTTATGTGATTCAGTAGCACTAGGGTAGTGTAATTGCATTGGTTTTGGGTTATGTGCCATTTATGCTTTTGGGATGGAGGTTATGTGCCCCATACCTGGGTTTCAAATTTATGAGGTTTGGTCCACATTATATATATTGAGAGTTTGGTTATGTTCCATTCTCTATCAGGTTTCAAGTTTATGAGGCTTGGCCGCCATTATTATTTATATATTTTTTTTGGTTGGTCAAAAAAGCGTGTTACTAGGAAACCAAAACTTTGGGTATAAAAGTGCCCCTAAGGGAAAACCTGATCCCTAAATCTCCACGCAGGGAGATTAAAGAGGATCGAAAAAACATAGAAAACACCAGACTAACAGGAAAACATAACCAAGATAAGCCTCCATCTAACTAGACTGAAACTACAAAATAACAAGGAAAGCCATACAAACATTACAATAAACCCCACCCACAAATATGTAAGGATGATTATCCTCACTATAGATAGAAACAACACAGAGAGACAGATCCAGTCTCTTGCTTAACGCATCCCAGCAGTTGGAAGCACCAAAAGATGAACATAAAAGAAAACAAGAGCTGCCACCCCTGTCTCCTTTCCAGGATCATACTGAAATCAACAACCCTGATTCAAAACTCCTAGGAAACCGAGATGACCACCGAGATACAGGAGAGAAAGCAACATAATCCGTCCACAGCTAACCATCAATAAATGTCCTTGAGTTGGGCACTGCCTTTCCTCCACTGGCATTTGATTCATTCCCTGAAGATGTGAATTCTAGGTAGATATCCAACCCCTCTTCATCAATCAACAACCACCAGATAACAGACCCTGCACATCTCTGCTATACCAAGGAGTCTTGATTCGGAAGACCAAATAGAGGCTTAGATTGACTACAAAAAAGCATCGAACACCATGAAGGTGTTACAACACACAACGCCAGAAGGCCCAACAAGGAGCAGAAATCGAATATGTCCCTCCCCTTTGAATCCAACCCCAACCGAGACTCCTGTGATCCACGGAGGCGCCTCATCAAACACCTAGCAGGAATTCAAATTCATAGCTACAGAAGAGCCATGCTAGATCCAACAAAGGATGTGGGAAGACAGTTGATCGCCTACATAAGAACACAAGACAGTAGAAGGCCACCGGAGGGGGGGAAAACCCATACGCCAGAGGGAAACCTTCAGTGCTACGAAATCATGTAGGACAAACATGATTCTCAACCTTCGTTGGGGACTGGAACACGCCGTCGATCTGGTAAGTGACGGATCCAACCGCCACCAAAAGTACCAGGCAAAAGACAGGGCGGGGTTGGGAACCCATCATCATCCAAGAGACCATGGAATCGCTCAGAGGAGAGAGGGGGGAGGTGCTTGTGAAGGAAAGGAGCGAACCGTTCCAACACCTATGAGATAGGGCGACGACGAGGAGGCCAAATTTGGTTGAGAAAGGCTCCCTTCCAACCATCACGCTTGAACGGAGTGGACTTGACCTAGTCGACACGCCAATCCTTCAGCCCAGATCTACTCCTCGCGTGCTGCACAATCCTTCCCCAGTCCGCACACCTGAGCCAACACCCTTCGACTTATCCCTAACGCCGATGAACCACTGCACATGCTCCTCACAGAGTGGAACCATATCAAGAACTAAAGAGCCAGGGGGAGGAAAGCATTGGGGACACGCTCCCTCCCCCCAGCGGTAGCCGTCGGGGAGTTCCTAGTGAGAAGGGAGAGCGATCCCTAGAGAGAGAGAGCCACAATAATGGAGGGCGGGTATACCTTCCACTGTTATTTAAATTGTTCTAGGGCTATGTTTATCTTACATGCATGTAGGATAATGATTATTGATGATGGGTTATGTGCCTTGATTCCTTATATGTGCTTATGTGGCACTTCTTTATATGTTGTTTTAATGGAAAATATCATTTTATTGTGATTCATTTCTCTTGATACCCACTTGGGTTGTACTTATCTTTTCTATGGGAAGCCTTTTATATTTGTTATCCTTTATTCCGTATATTTCTCAAATTCCTTTTTAGTATGCACATACCAGCTTTTACTGATGTCTTCTATTTTCTCCTTTTTCTGGGGTATGCTTCCAACCCTAGGTGAAGGACAAGGAGGACATGGCATAAAGACATGGACCTAGCTTAAGAAGTTGAAGTTTGGAGACAAAGTTGTGATGGTTTAGATTTCCCTCTATCTTAGATACTTCTGTTGTATCATACATGTAAACCCTATGTGTGAGATTAAGATATACTAATGTAATCTTGTTGAGAAATTGAAATATAGTCATTATTTTCTTCCGCTGCTTCACTTTGGTCTTTTGTTTACCATTATATAAAGATTTGAAAATTTTACACCCACTCCAACATATCTTTTGGGTGTGTTTGGACTAGAGGTTCTATTCATCAAATTTTTACTAGGGAGTGGTTCCCCTATGGGATCCCACTCCTTACATCATGGTATCAGAGCCCATGGTAGTCAAAATCTGATTATTTCAATTTTGTCTCCCATATTAGAAACCTTGACTTAGATAGTTACCTTTAGATGAGATGCTCATCCTAGAATTGATCTACATTTTTCATGAGATGATGAAAGATCAATGTGTAGGAAACCCTTATGTGATGAGGATTAGCTAATCATACCCTACCAAAAAGTTTTTGGTGACATAAGTCTTTATATGCTATGGGGCTTGACTTGAGGATGAAATTAGGTTTTATGGATGAGTATTTAGTAGGATGAGGAGATTTTATTATGGAAAGTTGTGACTTGGTTCCACAATCAATTTTGGATCCATATTTTGTTTCACCTCGAATAGATTTCATCCCCAAAAAATATTTTCAATTATACAACAATATGTACAAAATTTCTAGATTTTATTGAAGTTTTCTTGAACTAAGTCACAATAAAGATTTTGAGAAGTTTTAGTAGTGAAATCCTAAACCTACTGCTAACCCTAGATTGGCTCTTTGATGTGATTAGGAATATGTGGAGTGATATAAAGGTGTAGTTGACCTACCTTTGTACCCAATAACTTTTTGGATCTTAGGGTTGATAGGTAAGAAGAACGAGAACCTAAAAATCCACCCTAGGTGGTTCTGACTTATTAATTGGATACATGAATAACATAAATCTCTAAAAACTTTCACAAATACATATATGTGGGTAACCCTATATGACGATTAGTTTGACTTGTTAGGTTAAACCTTTTAAGGGGTGGAGAGTAGATGGTTGTTGATATTTGGATCGATAGATTTCGAGGATGAAATCCTTTTAAGGGTGGAGTGATGTAACATACCGGATCTTGGACCCTACCCTAGAAGTTTGACCTTTTGGACATAGTCAAACAAGGTTGAGGTTAGATTTAACAGATGTTTAGTATAACTGTGATGAGTTAATGCATGAATAATTCACCCCAATGTAACGTACTATTCTCACATTACTCTTAGGCCAATAATGGACACATAAAATAAGTCACATGAGGCGAATGGTGACCATACATAACTCTAAAGGTGGTAATAGGAAGTTTTGAATGTAATTAAATGGATAAAAATAATGGTGATGATAAATGTGAGGATAATAGGCTACAATAATAAAAGTGACATAACTCATTAAAAGAAATCCCAAAAGTGGAATCTAAGTTAAGAATTGTGTTCCTTGGGTCCCAACTATCTTGGGATTCAATTTTCATATTATTCATGTAATAATAATTTATTTAATTCAATTTGGAAAGAGAAGATCTAAGTTTTCCCAAAATATCAAATAAAATAATAAATGGCTTCAAAAGAGGAAAATAATCTTAGATTCGTAATCTATACATTAAAATATGCCTTTGGGTGAATTTTCACTCAATTTGGAGAAAGTTTGATTAAAATGTGTGTTCAAGAGAGAGGTGTATAGAACCTTCAAAATATTAAATAAATGAACAAATAACTCCAACATTTAAAATTAATAGCAAATTCATATTCAACACATTAAATACGACTTGTGGGTGAAGTTTCATCTAATTTGGATAATCCTATTGTCATTAATGTATGAGGAAAGAGAAACTAAGCTTTGATTTATTTAATGTACCAAAATTCCCAAAAGGTAAATCTAATTGTATAATCAGATTCTACATGCTTTAATTAGTCTAGGTGAAAATTTTCATCTTAAATGGATAATGTTTACTATCTCAATCTAATTATAGAAGAAAATACCTTAATCATAGTTCCAATACATCTCAGACTTTGATTTATTTGATTATTTACACTAATTTGAATGTAACGTGGTTCATTTCCAGTTTTTATTCTTACAGTCATGCAGCTTGACGATCAGGTCACATGGACTGGCTTCATCCCTCACCTCTTGCTTTATCGAGAAACTAGAAACACAGTACAAGTTTCCTCTACGTTTCTTTCTCTTCTTTCTCAACCTCTCCCTTCCTCATTTTTCTCTGCTTCCTTTTCCTACACCTTCCCTTTGCTTTCCCACACCCACTAATCCTAGTTTTTAGGGTATTTATATCCCAAAACCACCAGCTCCACTATGATGCTCTGTCCTTCCCCTATTTCCCTCAACTTTCTCTTCTTCTCCCACCTTTGGGTTCTTGGACACTTAGATAATTCTACCCTGACCTTCAACAGGGCTGTTAGGCTCATTTTCTTGTTTTGGACCGACCTTGTCAGGCTCTGGGCTGCCGCCCCTACTCTGGCCACACTGCATCGAGGGAATTTGGTTGGGATCGAAGCTTCGGGCCACCTGGAGTCTAGAGGAGATGAGGAATCCATCCTATTTCCCCTTGTGTGGCCTCTACAATCATCAATTCTATCCTAAGGCAAGTATGCCCTTTTCCCATCTTTTGCTTATCATTTTCATGATCGTGCAATTGAATTTGATTCTTTGTCATTGAACTCTTGTTCATCCTCATTTTCCCATGGATGACTTCGCCTTGTTGCTTGGGATCATCCGAAGTTGTTCGTTTTATCCTATTTTGTCTTTTCTGGTTCTGTGATCGATTTTCATCTCCTACCCCTCATGGATGCAGGCTGGCTAACGACCAAGTTTCCTCATATATTTTTTCTTGGGTCCATTGAGATCACAGGGATCCATTGAACCCAATGGCGATGCCCATTGGTATCTCCAGACACCATGGCTCCATTTTGATCCCCCACTCCATAGCTTTCAGTGATTGTATCAGGTGTTCTTTGCTGTCTGGTTCAGAAGAGAAAGATGGACTCTGGTGTTTTGAAAAATCAATACTCAGTTTGGTTTTCTTTTCTTCATGCTATGATGGGTTTTCTGGTCTTTTTCCCCCACTACGTTGAGTTCTTCATGCTCCTGGTTTGTTGTGGGCCAAGCGATAGGGTGGCCAATTTTGATTGGTCCATCTCAACAAGGTGTCTCAAGATTTTTAACTACATGGCTTAATCGAATATTCTGATTGGTTAATCTTCCGAAATTCGTAATAAATAATTTATAGATCAGAAAAATAAAATAAAATATGATCTAGAATAAAAAAATATGACCTTTCTAAAGATATTGGTTTTGTCGCCTCAATCAGATATTATAAAAAGGTGATTTTAATGAATTTACCTAAATATTTAATTACTTGTAAAATTCGTAACTAAATATATAACTCAAAAAAATATAATAAAATATGTTTTGGACTCATAAAAAGGTAACCTAAAGATCGCATGTAAGGAAAAAGGTGATTTTTAGGGTTTTGAATAATTAACGTAAATCTAACCCTAATTCTACATATATGCATCACAGGTGCATTGAAGGCCTAGCCTTGGATGTAGGGCTGACTTAGACTGTATAGACTCTGAAGAGAAGTATGTTTGCACCCCCTATTCTTCTATATTGAGCAATAAACTATCTTTATTAGTCTCTTAGTCCTATGGACATTGGCCTACACATTACTCTTTTCTTTTGATATCATGGTTCTTGTGAACTATCTTATTTTGTTACTGATCTTGTGATCATATTATTAGATTTGACATTTTCTTGGAATCTTTATAATGCTTTGTTCATGTTGGAACTCTATATGTTGACATATGATGTATTTTTTCCCACTTGTGAGGTTGATGTTTATGTTGTCCATTAGTATGATGGCAACTTTTGTTTGATCTGACTATACTTTCTACTTGCCTCTCTATTAAACATGCTATGTGATTCAGTAGCACTAGGGTAGTGTAATTGCATTGGTTTTGGGTTATGTGACCTTTATGCTTTTGGGATGGAGGTTATGTGCCCCATAACCAGGTTTCAAATTTATGAGGTTTGGTCCACAATATATATATTGGGAGTTTGGTTATTTGCCATTATGTATCACGTTTCAAGTTTATGAGGCTTGGCCGCCATTGTTATTTATATTTTTCTAGGACTATGTTTATCTCACATGCATGCAAGATGATGATGATTGATGATGGGTTATGTGCCCTGATTCCTTATATGTGCTTATGTGGCACTTCTTTATATGTTATTTTAATGGCAAGTATCATTTTATTGTGATTCATTTCTCTTGATACCCACTTGGGTTGTACTTACCTTTTCTATGGGAAGCCTTTTATATTTGTTATCCTTTATTTTGTATATTTCTCAATTTCCTTTTTAGTATGCATATACCAGCTTTTGTTGATGTTTTCTATTTTCTCCTTTTGGTGGGGTATGCTTCCAACCCTAGGTGAAGGACAAGGAGGATATGGCATAAAGACATGGACCTAGCTTAAGGAGTTAAACCTTGGAGACAAAGTTGTGATGGTTTAGATTTCCCTCTATCTTTGATCCTTATGTTATATCATACATGTAAACCCTATGTGTGAGATTAAGATATACGTTTGTAATCTTGTTAAGAAATTGAAATATAGTCATTATTTTCTTCCGTTGCTTCACTTTGGTCTTTTGTTTACTATTATATAAAGATTTGAAAATTTTATACCCACTCCAACATATCTTTTGGGTGTGTTTGGACTGGAGGTTCTATTCTTCAAATTTTTAGTAGGGAGTGGTCCCCCTCTGGGATCCCACTCCTTACACTCTAGTTCGAAATCAATAAACTTTGCAGTGTTAGATACCCTTTTTGACCAAGATCATGCCCTTTCTCCTATGTTTTACTCATAATACAATTTTGTGAACTGAAATCCCTTATTATGACTAGATCATGATCTCATATGTCGAGACCCTATATGTAATTTCGAATTCATGAACTTTGTACTCCTAAATTTGAACATGAGTTTATCTTATGACTTATGCATAATGGATGTTTCACCTAGAACTAGGATTTTGTACTTGATTATATATGAATAATGATTGAAATAATGCATGCATGTTAAGGTAGTGAATCTATTAAATTAACCTCTAAGCCTAGAGCTAAGGGAGACATTCACTTGCCACAAAATCTAGGATGAATCTTCATGATGTTACTAATTTAGGATGCTTGTTCTCTCTCTCTCTCTCTCTCTCTCTCTATTTGCATGCTAGGTCCACCTTAATGTTTGATTATACTATGTTGAAAAACCTTAAACAAAATTTAGAGAAATCCGTTACATATCCTTGTGTATCTGGCCAAAGTTTTTGGGGAAGGGCACAAGGCATGTTGAAAAAGGTTAGCTCTTGGCGATGGCCTTGAGGTCCCATATGAATAGGGTTAACTCATGACATGTTAGTCTTGAAAACGCCCATGATGAGATAGGGTACATATTTTTCTTTGGCTTAAATGTTCCTCACAACCCCTTCCTTGGGAAGTGGTCAAAAGTCCTATGATGATATAATGGATAAAGAAACCTAAAACATACTTTGTATAAAAGAATGTCATGAAGTGTTCTTGCGTTGTTTCTATATCTTGTTTATTATAATGTTTCTATCCAAGAAACTTTTATATAACTCTTAGACTATGTTTACTTGCCCTCTTATAGATTTCTTAATGTTTTAGCATTAGTATATTATGTTTATCGAGCTTTAGTTTCCAAATGAAGATGCACTACACTCAAGACTCTTACCTTTGAAATAAAACACCAATGGGTATTCTTGATATAAACATGGGTAAAGATATATTTCTATCATGTTTAACATATTGTTAGATATTTCGCATTTTTATTGCCTTTTTCATATATATTACTTGTGTGGAGATATGTACTATTCTAGGGACGGATTCCCCAGTCCATTTGACTTTGTCTATGTAGCCATAAGGAGTGTGAACTTAGGTAATAAATAGTTTTGTGACACCAACTCTTGACCTAGAGGAAATCCCAATCTTGCAATACTTTCATACCCAATTAACTTGAGTACATGGGGTCCATCTGGATCACCTTTTGCCATTTTTTACATAAAAAGGGACCTGGAGACATCATACCTTTCTTTTTATGCTTGTTCTTTATACATGTTCCTAAGATGTGGTATCATCTCAATAACATCCATGTTCCTTATCTCGACACATCATTAAAAATTTGATGGTCCATAACATATTCAAAATGCTTCTTAAAATCATCCCTTTCTGCACAATGCGTATTTGGAGTTGATTAATTAGGTACTGGTGTATCCAGGACATGGATCTTACACTAATGAGTGAGAAATTTTCTCGACATCCTAAACTAGTTGTTAAAGTTATTCCCATTTCATTTCTCTTTCTCAAGGACATATCCGTATGAAAATTGATTATGGGTTGTGTTCGCCATTGATCTACAAATAAGGTATTTTGCATGATTCAATTTATTTGAAATTAATTTGATTGATGAAATTAATTTAGACTTTAAGTAATTACACTCTCACTACTTTATTCAAATTAAAAGCCTTCACTAATAATAAGGAAGATTACAATGAGCAACCTTCTAGTGATTCAATATCCAAAATAATCAAGTCATTGCTCAGCCAATCGTTGACACCCATAACTTAATTACTAAGGTAGGTAATAATTATCAATTGTATCATGTGCAATTCCTAGGCGTATGGCTGCACAACTATGTTTCTATAATTCATCATACAAATTATATGCCATTGTATGCCTCCAGGCGCTTAATCCTATTAAGATCACATGGTCAAATCCAACTCAAGGCCAGTACGCACCTGCTTGGTAGGCCCACATACTTATTATCACAATTTCTTAAGGTAGACAATGAATCATGCTTGGCATGCCCATACTTAGTCAAACAAGGGTTTTATGTGTGTTACACTTAGAATGCATCTTCAACATTGACATTATATTGAGATATTTATATATATTCATATGTATCCAATCACCATTACATATATATATTGTGTGTATCATATACTATAATAATCACCACAAGAGATAAAATTGGATATGGTAACTAATACAACAACTTGAGCCACTAAGTTTTGTATAAAAACAAGTAAGAGATTCATATCTATATGTAATCCTAATGCTTCCCTTTTTAGCATTTTTGATCGCTCAATTAGGTGAGCTGATTGGCGGATTAGGCAAGTTGATTAGGTGGTCATAAATCCTTAATTTGGTCAGATTTAAAGTTGTTGTTGATCCATCATCTCATATTAATCACAGGCCCTCCAAGGACCATCCTCTTTAGCATGTGTTTATGATCATCTTCTTCTCTCTGACCATCGGTGATGCTTTCACATCATCCTAATCTGATTGCATAATTAAAAATTACGTGGAGAATGATAGAGAGAAGCATGACATGCAAGCCATTTACATGTTACATGATGTTTTATCAAAATCAAAATAACAATAATACATGTTTTAGATCACACCACGACAATCTAATTGCCATATCCACATTACCAAACAAACCCAATTTGTAAGGTGTCATATTGGTATGTTTAATACATATCATATACGATATTAGGTGATTAATACAAGATTGCACAATTATTCATCCAACAAATCATCTGCAGTTTAAAATTGGACCGGTGTTAGAATTGTGTGATGTCAAATCTGATACCATTTTCATGTTTTAGGGAAGAGGGGCACTATAAAATAATAAAAAATTCTTCACTTTCTACCCAAGTTGTTTGATCTGTCATAGCTATAAAACATTAATGAATAAAGATATAAGAGAAGATAAAGGTGATACCTTTACATACACTACTTGTCCAATAAGTACACACATATTATATCATTGAAAAACTTGATCCTATGGATCTAGATCTAGAATGGCTGTCAAGAAGTTCAGATAGATAAGAAGAAGAAGATTTATATTGTCCATCAAACAACAACTTGTTGTCATCTTGTATGACGTGTTCTCCAAGACTTCACATGTGTCTTAGACTCTACTTCATTCATGCGGATGAGGGAGAACATGGTACACCACCTTAGTCACCAAGTCAAAGAGGAACATGTGTTGTCAATGTGCTAGTCGTCCTAGAACTCCCTTTCTTCTCCTATCTTGGGAAGAAGTCCTTAGGGTGACTTTCTCTCTGAGAAAGAAAAGTTTGATGGACAACTTGTCTCACAAGTGTCACAAAGGGTGTGTCTCACCCTTTGGGAGATGATCCCCTTATATAGGAGAGACATGGGCTTGGAAAAACCTAATTCTAATATTTTTCATATTTACAATCCAAAAAAATAGTTTAATGTTGAAAACTCAGACAGGATTTGTGATCAAAAGATAACTTCTTGTGACCAACAAGTCACAGTCTCTGATCTCCCGATCACATTAGTTGATCACCCGATCACATTAGCTGATCGACCAACCACAATAGTCCAAATCTAGATCTAACTTGTTTTCAAATTTCAAAATTTCCCTATAACATTGTGATCGCCTGATCAGTTATCTTGATCGACTGATCACATTTATCTATTGGAAATCTCAATCCATCAAATTGACAATGAATTGATCTATTGACTCAATCAATATGATCGACCAATCAGACATTCTGATCACATGATCAAAGGGTAAATCAACATGTTTATTATTCTAAACCATTCTAATCATATACTCTATTGCGAACTTCAATTCCCTTATTCATCCTTACATGTGTAACCCAGTAGGTTTCTAATTGCATTGGTAGTGATGTTAAAAACAACACAACCAAAGATTGGTGTCTAGCAACACATCCTTGTCACCCAATTAATAGGAATAAGTTGGAGAACTGCAACCTATAAAGTGAACAATGTTACCATGACTGTATTATCCTACTGTCTCAAAATCCCAACTGAACTCGAGGCATAGAATGTCAATCCCTTAATCATTCAATCTATGTTCCTTGAACTAGAGAAGACTACTTGAGATTATGTGAGCTCAATATCATATATTGACTCACATGAGCATGGCCATGCATTTCATAGTCTCACATAACAAGTGGTTGAGGATATCACCTCAAAGGAGGGACAAATTCTATCTAGATTGCTCACAGTATACCCCATGTGTCATAGTGTATCCAATCGCCATCTTTTTGGAAACTCATATTTTGAAGCGCATTGGGCTAGTGCCAAAGTACACAGAACAACAAGTGTTACTGTAGTGACTTCAGGTCTAAGGATCATAGTCACCATTGTCACATTGAGATATGATTCTGACATGTCATTACATGACTTCCATGTGGCAATTTCAAGGTGGGTATCTCCAGTACAAGTTGTTCTCTAACAAGTACCCATGCATGTGAGTTTATATACAATATCATGACTAAAGAGACATAGTCATCACTCACCATATATGCTAGTCTTGTTTACTATGTTGTCCTATACTATCCATGATAGTAACTGACTAGGGACACAATAAGAGTGAAACTCTTATTATACACATTTTCTCATGTTCAATTCCTCAAAACAAACAATATTTCATCAAACTAAAACATTCCTAGGAAATTTTTAAGTTTATTAATTATCTCAATACTAAACAAACATAATAAGTAGAATCACATATTATTATCAATCAAATCAAGTACAAAATATCCCTTTACCACATGATGACTCTTAGGATATATAACCATCAGTCTCCCACATGTACTACAGTCAATCACTCATGAACTAAGTCCAATTGATCTAACATGACGATCAAATTTTTCTATGAAAGTGCTTCGGTCAGAGGATCAACAATGTTGCCCCGCGGTGTTGCCAATACATCCTGGATGGAGATATATTGCCCCTTGAGAGAGTAATGCATCATCAGTCGAGGCGCATTGCCCGTAGTGGGTCCAATATGTTAAGGAATGGAATGCATCGCTTCCCAAAGAGACCAATACGTCTCCATTAGGATGCATTACCTCTAGTAGAAGCAATGTGTCTACGTGCAAGACACATTACTCTCTTTAAAAAAAATCCGATTAGTGTTAGTTTATTATTTATATGTACAATAATAACATAACATGTATTTGTTCATTAGCAATTAATTACTTTGTATTTCTATTATGTATCATGTTTATTTATTATAAATTTATTAATTTAAATAGCTCTGAACACACTTAAGGGTTAGAGATATCTTATTGCAACAAACACTTTGTGATAGTTGATCTTATAAGATAAGAAAAACATAATTCGAAAATACTATATGTCTATTAATATTAAAGTTAGAACATGAACAATATGAAGTGAAAATAATACAATGTGTTCTTGCATTTGATACAATATAATGATCCAGTGGTTCATAGAATAGCCATGTTTGATGTAAAAATTGATGTATCTTTGGATGTGATGCAGCTAGCTGCCTATTAAGTTCCAATTGATTGACATTTCTTTATGTTTAGTATGATCCCAATACCAACCATGTAGCTCAAGAAGTTCCTCATACATGTGGAATATTTCCTTCGATGAGTGATGATACATTTTGCTTTTTTTCATCACCATAAATTATTTAATACTACTCATCAGTTCTAATACATAGTTTCTTTAATCGTCAAGTAGAGTTTGATGAACCATTTTTACATGTTGACATTTTGCAACCATTATTTGGATTAACTCCACTAACATGTGAAATGTACATGTTCTTCAGTGAGCCATCTATGTAGAGATAAAAGATAATAAAATAGAATGAATATAAAACATACTTAGAATTGTCACTCAAAGTAAAAAAAATTATAAACATACTAAAAACATAAAGTAGATAAATATAAAATTAGTATTTATGAATGATACCTAAAAATCAAATGCAATAAACTTGTATAACTTTGACGATATAGAATAGTAGAAAGGAACAAGAGAAATCTATTTGCGTGAAAATGCAAAATTAGAGGGGGTTCTTATATAAAAACTAGATAAGGATATGGGTAAAAAAAGTTGTTAGAAAACTATATTCGTTAGAAGGGTTACAACAACAGTTAGTAGACCACGTAAATTATATCCATTACAAAATCATATCCATTACAAAGTTATAGACGTTAGACAAATTATATCAATTGATTTTTTTTTCAACAAGGGACCAATCTAGTGTACAATCCTCGACATGGGCTAGTAGACCATAGTGTGGGATAATGTTCAGATCTGGTATTTTAGTTGACTTGCATTTAATACAATAAACATAACAATTTTACCAATTTTATAAAATTGATATCTAAAAAGAACATAATTATAAATCATGGTCCAAGTATATAAAACATAGATGATGGACATATGATAGATCCAAATACAAAATTGATCTTCCTTCATAGAGGTAGATAATTTGTACAACATGTACACAAATAAACTAAGTATGTCCTACACGTCCTTGTACCTATGACTCCTGAGTAGGGATGTCATATGGATACGGCTCAATGAGTGTCAATTGTGTATAAAAAAACTACTAAGGCGGGGTGAGGGGTATCTAAAAATTAGGATGTGTGCCCTTAGAGGGGTGAAAAATTGGATATCAAACAAAGTCGATGAGTATGCCACATAAGATGACGATCATCCTTCTTAGATAATTGTGGTGGGACTGGGTGTATGGATTTTAGAAGAAGAAAGAGTGTACTTTATAATAGTGCAATGTCTGTAGATGTGACATCCTTCTATCACACAGACAACGAAATGCCATGCGAAAACGTGCGGACCCATCATAAACATCGTATTGCCAAAAATACGGGTTAATTAAAACTGATTGCGGAAAGCAGGTAATAAAGAAACTATTACATCTAGATCATTATCCTGTAAGGAAACATGTTATACAAATATACATAAACCTTGATATTTGTCCACAAC
The DNA here is from genome assembly GCA_963693085.1 of Alisma plantago-aquatica. Lineage (NCBI taxonomy): Eukaryota > Viridiplantae > Streptophyta > Magnoliopsida > Alismatales > Alismataceae > Alisma > Alisma plantago-aquatica. The sequence goes on from OY856414.1 coordinate 335,747,782, forward strand.
TCATAGGGCCTAACTACCCCATAGACACAAAGAGTTCACCACTTGTTTATATACAGAACATGCCATAGCATGCCAACAACAGGATAAACAAGCTACATCAACTATACATCACGAAACGTCATCAAAACACTTCCAAGGACATGAGAGTACATGGATGACTCTAGGACTCTACTACAAAACTACCAAAATAGTAGCATATCCATCTCTTGCCTTCTACTATTCTTCTTGCTGCTTGGCCGCAAATAGAAAATAATGGAAAAATTGGGATTCAATTGTCAAATGCTCCTATCAGAAATAGGATTGACTAGGGATTCGAGCCATAGCACATTCATAAAATCCGTACGATTTTTTTGATCTAACTCACGACCACCACCACATCTAGCACATCCACCTAAAAAGGTTTAAAACCAGTGAGGTGAGACACATAGTCCCAATGAGAAACATAACTCCCCGCCGAACTATAAAACTTCAACAAAGCTAGATCAGATAAAGCAGATAACTGATATAAGCAGTAGCACACTGAATAGAACTAACTTTATTAACCAACTTACCAAGATATCTGGGAGGCATATAACCATGTATTTTTTATGGAACATGATTGACAAGATGAGTTATATAAGAACTTATCATAAGATATGAGGAACATATAATTAACTACAAGATATAACTAGGGCAACTATACAAGCAAGGCCTCAACCATTGTTTTGTGTTTTTTCCTAAGAAATACATACTATATGGCTAGATTACAAATTTATTATGCCCTGAGGAAGTGAGCCGTACCGCTCAATTCCAACCTTCGGCTGTGAAGCACAAAACCAGTGCCATACAAGGTCAATGGGTGAGCCGGACTCCATGACCTCACCTCCTCGTGGTCAGTGCATGATATCCAAAGCAGGACTACAATCTCTTTCTTAAGTGGCCTCAGCCACACAGGGTCAGGCTACCCTCTGCCTAGCCCACCTTGGTACATGTATTAGCACTAGAAAACTGAGCCACATGCCTGTTCACCGTGCTCCATCATCACTGAGCCATGGGTCTGTTCACCAAGCTCTATCACATATCTTGAGCCATGGGCCTGTTGATAACACCCAAATTAGCGCATATTTTCTATGCATTTTATCTATAGTTTTGTGCCACTTTAGTCTTAATATGCACTCTTTTGTTCATGTTTTATGTTTTCTATCTCTCCATTAGATAATGTAGTGAAAATAGCCAATAATGTAGCTAATTAGCCTGTTTTAGATTTGTAGGCACCGAAACTAGCCAATTTTGGGACTTTCAAGTACTAGACCAGGAAAAGACAAGAATCGCAGCAGCTGGCCGATATGGCTGCCTGATACGGGTGCCCGATATAGCTGCCTGATATGGTCTGGATGAGATGGCCGCCCGACAAAGACGCCCGATATGGCTGCCCGATATGGCCTGGCCGATACGGGTGCGCCGACCGATACAGCCGCCGACCGATACGGGTGCGCCGACCGATACAGCTACCCGATACGGTTGCCCGATACGGTTGCCGAGTGACAGTCATATTGGCCGACCTGGTTCCTCAAGATTGAAGCCACGGATGAAGGACACATGGACCAATAAAAGCTACAACTTACATCAACTCGCTGCCTATAAATAGCAGCTGCCAGCCTACAAGAATTCTTCTTGGGGGCAGGAGAGAGCCGAGGGCTGGAGGAAGGACCCTACAAGAGCTAGTTCCTAGACCAAGGAGCTAGTGTGTCGGGTTCCCCAAAAGTCTATTGCCCGATACGGCCGCGCCGACCGATACGGCCGCGCCGACCGATACGCCCGCCGACCGATACGGCCGCTGCCCGATACGGCTGTTGCCCGATACGGCCGCACCGACCGATACGCCCGCCGACCGATACGGCCGCTGCCCGATACGGATGTTGCCCGATACGGCCGCGCCGACCGATACGCCCGCCGACCGATACAACCGCTACCCGATACGGCTGTTGCCCGATACGGCCGCGCCGACCGATACGCCCGCCGACCGATACGGCCGCTGCCCAATACGGCTGTTGCCCGATACGGCCACGCCGACCGATACGCCCGCCGACCGATACAGCCGCCGACCGATACGCCCGCCGACCGATACGGCCGCTGCCTGATACGGTCTAGAGAGAGAGAACCGAGGAGTCCAGAGGGACAAAGAGAAGACCCTAGGGGCGAGATCCGGCCTACACAGAGGCCAAGGAGCGAGAGCCACCTCTCCTCTTCGGGCTATATCTCTTCCCCCTTCTCTTTCATTCTACTGCATTCCTTTGTTTCTTGTACAAACGATGTTTGTCCATCTTTGTTCGGTGCCAGCTATGCTTGTCTATGGCTAGTTAGCTCCTTCTTGGCTATGCAGCCCGATCTGGGCATGTTTATATACTTTTGCCTTAAGCAAGTAGATTCATATCAGATCTAGTATGTTGCATGTTCTATTTTCTCTTTCCAAGTTATGATTGCTAGTTTGGTTGATCTCTATCTCGCTTGAACTGCTATTTCTGTCTGTATTGAGAGATCCGTTGTAGAAATAGCTAAGAGATGATAGTTTGGATCTGAACCTGAGAGGAGGAAGATCCAAGATATTCTGTTCCTAACACCCCATAATATCCTAAGACCCGAGAGGGAAATTAGCATATACTGAGGTGTTGATACGTCATCCCTTGAGAGAGGGTTAATGACATATCGTTGATGGTTTTAGTCACGCATCGCGAGAGCGAGTGGGAAGACCCCACAGGACAGATGCTGTTGTGCGTGCTAGATACTTGCTTGGGTGTTCGAGGGTTGTCTACGCCCGAGAACGAGTGCATAGACTGCCCCTTTTGTGGTTACATAACTAAGAACTCTCTTTCTCTAGTTAGTAGAACCTCGTGCTCTATCTTGTTTTGCTTTTGTTTTTTTTTTTCTTTTCCTTATTTTAAATCGTGACAACCTGCTAGACTAGTTCTAGCAATTTTCTCTTATCGACTATCGTTTTGGCTTATCTGACTCAAGAATAGAAATCTGTAACGTCCTAAACGTCACCACGTCCCTGTGTTCGACCCCGTATATCTACTTCGACCTCGTAATTAAGTTGCGGGGGCCTAGAAGGTTTCGGGTTATAAATTTAAAGCTTGATTCCTTCCTTTGTCCCGCGTTCATTTCCGGACGCGTGAAAAAGGCCGGTCAACTTTTGGCGCCGTTGCCGGGGACGTGGGTTTTCCACGTTTACACGCCTAGTAGATTTTTGTTCTGTCACTATAAGTCTGTATATACATGCATAGTTTTCCTCTTGCTTTACACATACTTGTTCATACATACTAACTCCCTTTTCTTTTTTTCTCATACCTTTTTCAGCCATGGACCTTGCTTCCGCAAGACAAGTCATCTTGTCCACCTGTCCTCCCGAGTTTTTCCGCAGTTCTGACTGCTGGCAAATAATTGAAGGTCGTGCTCTACAACTAGTCGAGTTATACTCACCTCCACTGTCGTCATATGTTGAAATTAAAACAAAGGAGACTGCCAGTCAACCATCGACTCCCGTGCTAGCATGGGATCAATAACTGATTAAGGCAGTGGAGTTAGCTGGAGAGAGTGGCAAGGCGCTCACCTCCCTAGTCCCTCATCTCCAAGAAGATGTCGATCCCAAGCAACAACTGCTAGAAGAGTAGGATCGTCTCCTCAAAGTAGGCACCGAGGCTGCAGACTGCAGTAGAAGTCTAGTTCAAACTGTTGAGTGAGGATTCATTCAAGCGCATCAGTTTGGTATAGTAGGTCAGCAATCGATGTGCATGGCAGAATCGACGGGTCTCGAAAGCATTGCTGCTCAAGTACAACAACTTCATGATAAAGATGTTGAACAACGCAGGAGGCTCCAAGAGCTCATCGATTTGGTTACAATCCAATTACAAATGCCATCACGGGATAATGAAGACATTAGTCATCAAGGCCATTCCATTGGATCTGAATCGGAGTATATCTCACCATCCTATTCAGACCATCAACTGGATTCGCTAGGATTTTTCTGTGAAGACCAACCCACTTGGGGAAGCCCTTCATTCTATCCAGATGACCCAACTGATGAACCAATGGAAGATATGAGTCATAGGCATGAATGGGTCTATGATGACGATGATGAAGACTCTAAAAGCCAAGTTTTCTCACAGCCAGAAGGTTGGTTTGAGGAACCAGAGTCAGATATTGAACTAGACCAGAGTGACATTTCTCATATTGAGACTTGTCACTTTGCTTTAAGCAGTACATCAACCATGGTTTGGAACAATTTGTTCGACGACGACGACGATGACAGCTGCTCGACATGGAGCAGTGAGTATAGTAACGAAGACGAGTTGGAGAAGCACGAGCCATCGTTCGCCACCACACCTTTACAAGGTAGGATGGACGTCAAGGGGGCAGGATGGACGGTGCACTACAACATGGCTGCTGAGCATGAAGACAGCCCTGACTCCATGCCAAGTGATAAGCTTGGGGTGGTAGAACCACAAACAGATTCTTCAGGGGATACTTCTTGTTCAGAAGATGATTGGATGACTAGGACTATACATGATGATCTATCTGAGCATCCAACCTCAAGTTCAGAGATGGAGGGAGGAGAAATGGATCCCACCCAAATCATTCAACCTATCCCCTCCATCTCATCCTATGTCGACATCCCAGGACCTTCAAATTCAGATTCATATAATGACAGGTACCCCGAGGATGATTTGCCAAAGAAGTCACCCCAGTGCAGTTCAAGTCACTTCCAGCACAAAGATGACTTCACCGAGTCGCCAGATTTTACTTTTCTTCTTCAGACTCGGCAGGGCCAACACACCCGCCTACTCTACTCATATTATGTGGTGGAACCCATCGGCAAGACACAGGTGACACTGGTCCCAAAACTCAGGATTTGGGATCCCAATGTCGGTATCGTGGGGCAGCCACCCCCTTTTCTCTTACCCACCCTCCCGCCCTTTTATTACAATAAATTTTGCTTTTCCTGTTCTTGTTGGTTAATTTCTTTCCTCTAACTGTTTTGATATCCTTGCACCCATGCATCATCTTTAGAACTTCAATAAATGTCGTTAAACTCATGCATTCCTGCCTCACTATTTCAAGTTTGAGACTTGCTCGAGGACGAGCAAAATTTTAAGCTTGGGGTGGTAGGCTTCGCCCTTCTTTTCTCTTCACCCTTCTTGCATGCATGTCTATTTCCTGCATTTAGTCTTAAATTTTCAAAATTTTCAGCTTTTTAGCTTTGCAATTATGGCTATGTGGTGTGAATCTAATAGATAAATGCTTGGCTTCATGCCTAGATGCACAATTTTCATCTTAAAAATTGCTTGACCTTTTGATTGACTTGCTCTTTGACTCTTTCCTTGAGTTTGGTAATAAACCTAAGGTTATGTCCCTTTTTCATAGCTTAAAGCTAAATTCCCTTGATCTGTGTCATGAATGGCAAATCCATGGTAAAGGACCGTTGGAATGAGCTAAAACCTGATCAAAGAACCTAGCTGTGGATTCACAAGTTTGCCTCTATTCTAAGAATTCTTGAATCATAATTGCTATATTTTCACACAGGTATCAAGCGGATCATGATGAATTTTAAGCTATGATCAAGGTGAAGTGCTTTTCCTTGATGGACTACATGCCTTCTCACATTAGATCGAGTCAAAAAGATGAAAAATATAAAAATGCGCAAAAGAGGTTTGGCCGCCCATAAAATCCCAAAAATATCTATATAGTTTTCACCCAAGCCTAAAAATAGAATGCAGATGATAAAAGCCTGAGTGTGAACAATAAATGAGCGCTTGTTTTCTCTTTTAGGAGAGTTGAGGATGGTGCCCAGCTGGTGTATGACTGCGCTCATGAACGCGGATATGTCGTGCCTGGTAGTATCACTCTAAAAGCTCATTAGAGAGTCACTAGGAACCCCCTAGGTGACCTATGAGATCATCTCAGTAGCAGGGTTGGTTCGGGCGCAGTATGAGGAGTTCATCTCACTGCTTTGGACCAACTGGTTCGGACTGCAGGGACTGTTGCTCGCTACATGGACCAATCTGACGCAGATCGGGATCCTCAGAAGTCATTAGAGTCTTTTTGCTTTATTTCTTAGGACATGAATAAGTGAGAGGCATGGTATTCTAGATTGGTATGCATGCATTCATGGTGATGGCTCATTACTCATCACCCGCATGATCACCTAAGTGACAACTCTTTCATGATCAAATAATTATGATTCAAACCCTCATGGGTATTGGCAGGCTATAGTGAATTCTCTTAATCTTGCCTGGAAATTCTTTGATCTTACTTTGGCAGGATTGTGCTTGTTTGGTGGGGGTTTGTTCTGAAATGACATGGATCAAGAGTATTGATGCTTTAAACTATTTTTCTTAACCTTAGCATTTATTGCCAAGCTTAATTTGGATGTTATCTTTTTGTTCTTTGAGCACAGTCTTGCTTGAGGACAAGCAAGTTTTAAGCTTGGGGTAGTTGATAACACCCAAATTAGTGTATATTTTCTATGCATTTTATCTATAGTTTTGTGCCACTTTAGTCTTAATATGCACTCTTTTGTTCATGTTTTATGTTTTCTATCTCTCCATTAGATAATGTAGTGAAAATAGCCAATAATGTAGCTAATTAGCCCGTTTTAGATTTGTAGGCACCGAAACTAGCCAATTTTGGGACTTTCAAGTACCAGACCAGGAAAAGACAAGAATCGCAGTAGCTGGCCGATATGGCTGCCTGATACGGGTGCCCGATATAGCTGCCTGATATGGTCTGGATGAGATGGCCGCCCGACAAAGACGCCCGATATGGCTGCCCGATATGGCCTGGCCGATACGGGTGCGCCGACCGATACGGCCGCCGACCGATACGGGTGCGCCGACCGATACGGCCGCCGACCGATACGGCTACCCGATACGGTTGCCCGATACGGTTGCCGAGTGACAGTCATATTGGCCGACCTGGTTCCTCAAGATTGAAGCCACGGATGAAGGACACATGGACCAATAAAAGCTACAACTTACATCAACTCGCTGCCTATAAATAGCAGCTGCCAGCCTACAAGAATTCTTCTTGGGGGCAGGAGAGAGCCGAGGGCTGGAGGAAGGACCCTACAAGAGCTAGTTCCTAGACCAAGGAGCTAGTGTGTCGGGTTCCCCAAAAGTCTATTGCCCGATACGGCCGCGCCGACCGATACGCCCACCGACCGATACGGCCGCTGCCCGATACGGCTGGTGCCCGATACGGCCGTGCCGACCGATACGCCCGCCGACCGATACGCCCGCCGACTGATACGGCCGCCGACCGATACGGCTGTTGCCCGATACGGCCGCGCTGACCGATACGCCCGCCGACCGATACGGCCGCTGCCCGATACGGCTGTTGCCCGATACGGCCGCGCCGACCGATACGCCCGCCGACCGATACGCCCGCCGACCGATACGGCTGCTGCCCGATACAGCTGTTGCCCGATACGGCCGCGCCGACTGATACGCCCGCCGACCGATACAGCCGCCGACTGATACGCCCGCCGACCGATACGGCCGCTGCCTGATACAGTCTAGAGAGAGAGAGAACCGAGGAGTCCAGAGGGACAAAGAGAAGACCCCAGGGGCGAGATCCGGCCTACACAGAGGCCAAGGAGCGAGAGCCACCTCTCCTCTTCGAGCTATATCTCTTCCCCCTTCTCTTTCATTCTACTGCATTCCTTTGTTTCTTGTACAAACGATGTTTGTCCATCTTTGTTTGGTGCCAGCTATGCTTGTCTATGGCTAGTTAGCTCCTTCTTGGCTATGCAGCCCGATCTGGGCATGTTTATATACTTTTGCCTTAAGCAAGTAGATTCATATCAGATCTAGTATGTTGCATGTTCTATTTTCTCTTTCCAAATTATGATTGCTAGTTTGGTTGATCTCTAACTCGCTTGAACTGCTATTTTTGCCTGTATTGAGAGATCCGTTGTAGAAATAGCTAAGAGATGATAGTTTGGATCTGAACCTAAGAGGAGGAAGATCCAAGGTATTCTGTTCCTAACACCCCATAATATCCTAAGACCCGAGAGGGAAATTAGCATATACTGAGGTGTTGATACGTCATCCCTTGAGAGAGGGTTAATGACATATCGTTGATGGTTTTAGTCACGCATCGCGAGAGCGAGTGGGATGACCCCACAGGATAGATGCTGCTGTGCGTGCTAGATGCTTGCTTGGGTGTTCGAGGGTTGTCTACGCCCAAGAACGAGTGCATAGACTGCCCCTTTTGTGGTTACATAGCCAAGAACTCTCTTTCTCTAGTTAGTAGAACCTCGTGCTCTATCTTGTTTTGCTTTTGTTTTCTTTTCTTTTCCTTATTTTAAATCGTGACAACCTGCTAGACTAGTTCTAGCAATTTTCTCTTATCGACTATCGTTTTGGCTTATCTGACTCAAGAACAGAAATCTGTAGCGTTCTAAACGTCACCACGTCCCTGTGTTCGACCCCGTATATCTACTTCGACCCCGTAATTAAGTTGCGGGGGCCTAGAAGGTTTCAGGTTATAAATTTAAAGCTTGATTCCTTCCTTTGTCCCACGTTCATTTCTGGACGCGTGAAAAAGGCCGGTCAACTTTTGGTTCACCATGCTCCAACCACACTGAGCCACGAGCCTGAAACCGTGCTCTAAACATGCACTACTACTTATAGGCGCACCCCGCATATTCAACAATATGCGTTCCAGATTAACCCTTAGGAGAACATGTTTCACCATCACCAAACTTCTGACGATGATGTATCTATGGCCAGGGCAAACTACATGAAAAGTTCCTTTGTAATTAATTATTGCATTTTAAGTGGATTGCAAGATTCAACCAAGTTATGTAACATGCAACTATAACAAAACATAGAACTTATTATATTGTTTTACATTGTCACTAAGACCTATAATGCCATCAATCATCATCTTGATCCATCACAAGGATCCAACATCACATGTTACCACTTGGCCTCTTGCCAAACATCTAGATCCATCACAAGGATCAACCGCACTGGGACTCAATCCCATCATCAGGGAACATATTGCCATTCCATGGGTAACACCCATCACATAGTACTGGATTCATCATAACCCATGATGTTCCACATCATGTTACTATTGTGCCAATACCATGGCCTCATCGTACAACTGTTACCTACATGGTTAGTGAAGTCACAAAGGAGCAACAATACTTGTACAAGGAACATGTACAACTTTATACTTTATTATGAGAGTCAACCATGCAACATAGATGAGTGTATCAAAGTACAACATTTATATATATATCAAGCGTTACAACCTCATATACCAAAGCATAAAAAGCATTAGGGTTACCAACCGAACACACGGTACAACCCTCACTATAGGTGTATCGGGTAAGGGACAACCCTCACCAAAAGTACAGCGGATACAACCAACCTATCCAGCTGTGTCGGCCAACACTATCGACCAACACCCATCCCGGGCAACCCCTATACCGGGCAGCACCCATCAATCGATAACGAGAAGCTCTTAACCTATGACGCTCAACATGCAACACCCCATGATGGGTAACGTGTTGCAACAGACTGTCGGACAACATCATCCATGTCGTCCGTCACAAAGATAGCCCATAAAAACCATATCGGCCAAAGGAATAAGGAAGCAACGGCTACAAGCACTCTAAGAACTAGCCTATAATGCTCAAGAGACACACCATCAAAATGGGCAAGAACCCATCGCAACGCTGTGTCGGGTGATTCCATTGACGGGCAACACTGTGTCAGACAATGCCTCACAACAACGCGTCACAACAGGCAACACCCATATCGCCTGACACAACAACACATCAACCACCCACTATATCGACCAAAGAAAACAAAGAGGTAACAAGCTACCCTAAGGCAACTCTAACGTCCAAGCTAGGTTCATACATATCGGCCAAAGGTTAGAGCTCACCTCACAACTCAAGGAAAGAGGGGTATTGCTTAGTCACCAAGGCATGGCCTAACCATGTTGTCTAGGGTACTCAAGAGAACATATCGGGCAAACACTATATCACCCAGAGCATATCGGCTAACAACATCTAGGGTAAGGATCCATGCCAGTCAGAAGGTCAACAAGACATCCATCAAGCATATCACCCAAGCTCACCCTAGAAAAGGGATATCAGGCACCACCTTACACAAAATGATATCCGGCAGCAAGACATCTTGGGTTGACAAAGGTATCAGGTTGATCATCTTCAACCTCAAGACTACCACCAAGAAACCCTAAACGGTCAAGAGAGTTGGCTCACCTCTCAACAACCAAGTGAGAAGGGTTTTGGACAACTTCCATCACATATAGGTCAGCAAGGTGGGTCATCACCACATCGGCCAACCCACCGACCTCAACTAGGTCAAGACCAACCAAAGGCTCACCTCTCAAGTCCATGGCAAGAGAGGGGTGTTGCCCAAACAACTAGAGTATAGACTCACCTCTCAATGACTAAGGAAGAGAGGGGTTTTGCCTACACCACTAGAGCTCAAGCTCACCTCTCAAACCCAAAGGGAGAGAAAGGAGTTTTTCCCCAAGAACACACCACACACACCATTGGATTAGGAAACCCTAGGCTCACCTCTCAAAAACTAAGTGAGAGAGGGGTTTTGCCCAAAGGACCTTAATCTAATGGTTCGGCCAACAAGATCCAAGAACACCTCTACACAACATAACCATATCATCATATCCACAACATCAAGGGTGCATACTAGAGCGAGAACATTACTAATAAGGTATGCATGTCCGATCAAGATAACATGTAAACAAGCAGTATATAAAGAAGGTAGTATAGTTAGGGTTAGGAGTTATGCAACCCGCCTCAAGCACACTCCTCAAGCTCTAAAGCTCCACGCACCAAGCTCCAAGCTCCAAGGAACCACCTTAGGCCACCATGAGAGAAGGAGAGTAGCAAGGGACACTCTAAGGTTTCGGCCACCACTAGAGGAAGAAGAAGACTAGAGCTATGTCTCCCTCCAAGCTTCACCAAGGAGAGGGTATCGGCTAAGATACCAACTATATCGGCCACAACTCCCTCTTCTCTTCTCCTAGCTCAGCCACCAAGGGAAAGGAAGAAACTAAGGGAACCAAAGAGACCTAGCAAGCAAGGGGGGGTCGTTTATATACTAAGGGGTGAAGGGGAAGAGCAAGGCAAGGTGACACCCGCCCTTAGCACACTTTTCCAAGGGTTATGCCACATGCTAGCACCCCAAACCACTTGTCCATAACTTGCCACCCACTTAGCAAAGTAATGACCACTTGTCCAAAGATGGTGATACAAATGAGGCTAGGTCAAGAGGGTGTGTGTCGCCCAACATGGCAACCCGACACACCATGGCCGATACACCTCCTTGCCCGATACAACCAACTCCTGGCCGATACACCAAGGTCCAACCTGATACAAGCTCCAACAAGGCTCAACACAACTCAACTAAGGCTCAACAAGGCCCAAATCTACTCAAGCAAAGAGCCCAGCCCATCCTCTCAACCCTAGAGGATGCAAGGAGAGAGAAAGGGAGACATCTCTCAAGGTGACAAACTTGCACACCAACCCTAGAACTTGGGTAAATTGCAAGTTGCACCTCAACCTCTCAACAAAGCACAAACAAACCCTAATCACAACTCAAGTGATTAGCAAACATCTAAACACAAGGTTTAGGCAAAGCAAACAAGGTAAGCCCAAAATGGAGGTCAGGGTCCTTATAGTATAGGTGGTGGGGTGGTGTATGAAATAGAAGTATCGTCTGGTATAAAGTACAATTATGTCTGCCCCCATCCCATGAACTGAAGACTCATAGGGGTATGAACGAAAATGGGATCAGGTGAAGTGGTAGAGGTATGAGTAGGAATGGGATCAAGAGCAATGGTAGTGATATGAGTCAAAATGGGATTAGGAGTAGTGGATGAATCTACTTGATATGGTCAGCTATAGTCATGAAGAGTCTCAAAGTAGGTTCCCTTGATGTTGTAGATAACATCTCTAATATTAGAGGGCATGATGCACATCTACTTGGATCTGTACATGTGACTGAACTCATTAACATGAAGCATCTACAAATTATAAAGACCAATTATATATACAATACATATTAAATACTAAATACAACATAATAGTTCAAAAGATGTAAAAAATTAATAATTATACTCACAAATTCTTGTTGTCCGTAACTGGTTGGATAGTATGTCATTGGAAGCTGAGGTGGATGGCATACTATGTAATGTGGATGATATCATGTGTTGTGCACCAGTAGACTGAAGATCGTCTCTGTTGGTGGAGAGGCAACTAGATGCTTACATTTGTTGTTCCAGAGTTTCACCTCATGCCTATAGTGATGCATCCAATCCTTAGCAGTAGGACCCCTCTCATCTATCCTGCTGAGATGTGGCAAGGCAATAGTAGGTTGTACTTGAACAATTTCAAATTGTCCACAAATTCTATCTAGGAGGTGTCACTCTACTACTACATAGAATAATAGAGGCACTCAGGTGAACCAAATATCACGACCCTCTCAGCACAGTTGTAGAATTCTCTGTAGAATATCCTTAATGTAAGGGGTTTATTTCATCTGTTAATCACAAAGGCAAATTTGGTCAAAGGCTGATAAACATACTTCTTGAGCGTCAGTTGTTATTGTACATTGCTTTGTATCGACCATCTTTGAAAATTCTCAATTATGAATATTTTGATTGCAAACAAAGGATCCTTGTCAATTCATTATTAGGAGTGTAATTGAGATGACCTTCTTGGCAAAAAAATAATTTACCCATTCATCATCTTGGAAAGTTTCATAGTCATGACTTATATCGTGGTCAACCCAATCACTTACAAATACCTCCAGGATAGAAGTCAAGGAAGCTATAGTGTTAGAGTTTAGATATTGATACCTATCTAAACCATGATCATCATGTCGTGATCATCTTTTTTTTAGTTGTTGAGTCACCTTCCTATTTAATATTTTCCTCCTCCTTAACCTCTAGACTACTACTTTCATTCTCAATACTAGGATTTTGACAAAAATTAGTGGTTGATTTGACAATGAAGTTACATTACTATTGATTGTTTGAAATTGATTCAACATACTCATGTTACTAGAATATGAATGATGGTAGATTGGCACCTTTATTAAGAAAGACATCAATAGACATCATATGAAATTAAGAACAAAGTTCTAAGTGCATCATCATTGTTAACTTGTATGAGCATATAATCTTCTCCACAGATAAGATATGATATATTGTAGAGAAGTGATTGGAGTTGATGTCAAGTTTTGACTTCAAATTGGTCAGAGTATTCATAAGTGCAATATTTATAGGTCTAACAAATCGACTAGAATAAGACCCATTAGAGAGAGATTGGCCATCATATCAAAGCTTGAATATCTGTGCATGTGAACTAGATGTCTTGTTCCTATGATTATAAAACACATTAATATTTATTAATCATATTTTGAATTCACTATATTCATTCTATTTATTTATATTCAAAATATTTTCTCAATAAATAATAATTAAAATTCTAGAGTAGTAGTAGTACTTTTCTCAAATTTAAAAATCATCATTCTAAAAATACAATTATTTTATTTTTAACAATGAATGGTAATTTCAAGTTTGAATCATTAAACAGTAGTATGATGTATATTGTATGTGATTTATATTAATAATTACATAGCAATACAATTTTTTCATTTATATTAATATTTTATGTAATTATATTGAAGAAGTACTTAATGATATTTTATAATACAATTTAGTACAGAAAATACCTGAAGTAGAAAAAACTCCCTCGTCAATCGAAAATCTAGAGAAAGAAGAGAGGTAGTTTGTTAGCAAGAGAAATAATAGAAGTAACTAGTTAAGCAAAGAATAGAGGAGAAACATGTCTTGTAATTAGTTAGAACCTCCTCATGCGGTACACCAGACTCCAGAGCAGCTCAAAATTGCATAGATGTAAAGAAGAAGAGGAAGAATGGAGGAGTTGTGTGAATTGTAGAGCTAATTTGGTCCCATTATATAGGGCAACAATGCCTCCCTATTGGGGATGCATTGCTCCCATGTGACACTGGTTTGCTTTCTATATTTTTGTTGGCGCAATGGTCAGGTGCGACGTTGAGGCAATGTGTCTCAAATGCATACTTATTAAGGTGGCAAGCCGACAAGGCATCATGCTTAATGCCTTGTGCTTGGGCACGCCAAGGCGTCGCTTAGGCGAATTTAAGAAAATTATATTTATATACAATTTACCTATATATGTGTGTGCTATGATTTTTGTAACATCCTCCCTTCATACATATGTTATATTTTACCTATATCTACATATATATTGTGATTTTTATGACATTTCCCCCTTCATATATATGATATATTTCATATAGGTTAATCCATAAAAGTCTGGGGTAATTTAGTGATATACATTTTTTTTACTTGATGTCTATAGCGTATTTCCCTATTGTATATATACACTTTCATTATTTGTGCATAGAGATATACATATTAGACACAACTAAATATGTATGTGTACAATTTCATTGTTGCATACATAAATATATACATATTTTAAAAGTTATGCTTTGATGTAATTATGTAAATATGTATTATGTGGTAATATGTGTATTACGGGTTCTACTAATACTAAAAAAACCTTATGTAAGTTATGTAATCCACCTATATCAGTTTAAACTTGAATAAGGGGTTTAGGATAATAGTGATTAAGGATAGCAGTGCTTTACATAGTATCAATAGATAATTTTTCTTACTTAGGGTAATTATTAGCTGATATACATATATGTTGCTGCTAATATTGCTGTTTGAAGTTCCTATGATAAGCAAGAAGGGGGTTAGTATACGTAGCATGATATTTATATTGCAATTGAAGAGCTATTCAGGGTGAAAATATACCTAAACTATAAATCGCATTCAAGCTAATACTAAGAAAATTAATATAAATATCTAGATTATAAATTCCATTTAATAATGATATTGTACAAATAACATAGATAAATATACTTAATTTGAATATTAGGGCAAATGTAGATCAAATAAATACATATATATAGGGTCAAGGGTCCATAAAAAAACCATAAAGCGACATATTGGTCAAGGTGCAGGGCAAAGTGCTCCTCCTTAGAACGCCTTGACGCCTAGGCGGCCGCTTAAGCGCGCCTAGACGCTCGCCTTAACAAGTATGCTCAAATGAGACACATTGCTCATGTGATGGGGCCACACATCCTCCACCAGGACGCATTGACATCACTGTGAGACTATGTGTCCCGACCGGTGACACATTACTCTCTCAGGAAACGATGCATCATCATCCGACATGCATTGCTCTGCGCTGGGGTCAATGTGTTATGTCGGAGGATTCTTTCTAGGAACAATGCCCCCCGACCAAAGCCTATTGGTTCCCAGCTGGGGACATATTGCTCCTAGAGAGCAATGTGTCACCCGATAGGACGCATTGTCCTTGGTTGGGCAATGCGTCGTTGCGTGAGAAACATACCAATTTGGGATTTAAAATCCAACCCATGCTATTTACATTTTTTTTGGCCAAAGAAGAAATACAGTGCGACGTTATGGAATCACAAGAACGTCAAATTAGTTCATTTACGAGAATGTCAGTTTAATACAATCACGAGAACATCAAATATGCTTGCGCAACAGCACAATATACCTAATGTGCTTGAAGATTATGTGGTTTTAGTGTGCATGGGATGTATAATCGATATACATTATTTAGGGATCATTTTGCATTTATTAGATCACACATAATTTTGTACAATTCGAGATATCAATGGGTAATCAGGTGCGGATAATTCACGTTCTACAGGCTATGGGTAGAGGGGAAACAGATTAACCTTTATCCGTTGACGGCCCTACCTTGGAGCAAAGCATTGCAGTTACAAACAGAAATCACCAAGGCAATATATTTTAGGTGGGAGGTATCATACAAAGCTATAACTACTGCATACTTTTGACTCGCTTTGCTATGACAATGAGTCTGAGTATGCCTAGTTTGGTTTGGTTACTTCTGTTGAGGTATAAAACACTTCCCGGTTGCGATAGATGCATGGATACCAGTGTAATTACGAATCTCTCGGATTATTGGTTTCTTCGTACTAACTCATCTTCTGTGGAGGACATCAGTTGATACTGTGCTTTTACGTAGACCGCAGTTGCAATTGTGCTATATAAGCGTAAAAAGAGCTTGGGTTGCAGTCAAATTTCATCACATGATGAAGAATCGTTATATGGCAAAACAGAGCACCCACTCCGTAAGACAATTAAGAGAAAACTAGAAAACAAGTGAGCAAACAGTAGAGGGTAATTCAGGCCTTTGGCCCATCCGTTGAGTACATTATGTGGTCCTTTTGGAATAACTAGTGAAGACACACGTGCACATACACGTGACATATAAAATTTGTTGAAAATGTGCGGGGAGATGACTCGTCCGTGAAAGAGTCCATACGGTAAAAGATATTTGTGTTGGTTGTTTGAAAGGAGAGAATCAAGAAATCGTTTCTGTGAGATGGAGAGAGAAATATAAAATTAAAGATAATAAAAGTTAATAGGAGAGTGTGGGAATAAATATTTGTAGGAGCAAATTTTTTGAAAAAAAAGAGAGAAGAGAGTGAATCAAGGAGAGCGCAACATCAAACTCAATTTTTATAGTAGTACAGAATAGATGATACCTCCTCCGAATATGAGCAAGGAAGGGGCATCATAATCACGGTAAAAGGGTCATGCGTGCTATTAGTGTATGAAGAAAAATAGGCCACCGCGGCTGAAGAACCTAATCAGTTATTTACAGCTCAGAACGATTCGGCTAGCAAAAAAATTCAATTATAAGCCAGTCATCAACTACCCCTCGTATGTATTGTACCTTATAACGGAACGGAATACCATGCCGCATTCACTCCATTAGAGTTGTAGAGACGCGACATACCTGTGAGGGGTTTGGAGGAAATTTAGGTTGTCTAGGACTCTCAGAGAAGGATTTAACTATAACTGGGAAGGAAGAGTGAGCCATTGACTTTACAAAGAGTAGCTTTGTGAATTGTGATGATTTTGATCCTATCCTATTCTCAGTTCAGCACAGGCCGTTGCATAAACGCTTGCACCCATGATTTAATTCTTCACTGCACTGAATCGCTGATACGTAGCCTTGGTTAGTCTTTGCGAATTTGACAATAGGAACAAAAAAGCGTAAAAGCATACTGCAACGCCATTCGTTAGTTTCACATAGCTTAAACTCAGACGAGTTATCATTGGACGTTGTTTGATGTGACTTCTTTCGTAGCTCCGGTTACCAGAGTCAGCTTACTGCCATGACATATTGTTAAACTCCGTTGAAACTGAGGTGGATCACAGTGTGGGGAAGATGTCGCAGCGCCCCAACACCTTCGAATTGGAACTGCTCTCCATGTGGATGTAGTCAGTTTTCTCGTTTTTCCTACAGAGCCAGAAGCATATGTTGTGATATTCATTTCACTCATTATTTCCACGCATGATCTTTAAATGCATCACCAGATGTCACGAAATTTAAAACATATTTGCTCATAATTGCATGATTGCTCTAAAAAAAAACTGTGTGTTTGGGAATCCAAACCCATCCAACGGGCTCCGATCTCACTTGGGCCTTAGATTCTGAAAAATCACAAAAGTCTGGATGATGGTTTCAATCATAACGTTGCCCCTTGTATAAGACAACCATCTTTTTATTCATAAATACAGATTTTTTTTCCTTATTTATATAGAGCTTGGGAAGAATTTATAGAGATTTTGAATCTTTACATCTTGATCAGAGTATGACTCGTAACAGGGCTGATTCAAAAAGAAAGATCCATATAGCCGACCCCGACAGTTGGAATTGAGACTTTGATGATGATGATGACATGACAAATTTTTTTTCCTTATTCAATTGGCTTTTCTTCATGCTGTGTACCTCGCATGCGTTGTTGCACATCCCCCGACTTAAGCCTCCTGCTGAACATGTGTACTTTGGCATCTGAATATTACTTATCGCACTTCAATGCTTTTCTGTCCCAAAACTAAATGCTTGCCATCACCATGGCATGTGACATATAAGCCCAAACCACAAGCTCAGGGAGAGTGAGGAAGCAGTTTCATGCAAAAACGATGAGACTCGTTATAATGGGTTGTTGTCCTTCTGTTGCATTGATAACTGTTAATATCTGCTCCTTGAGTATAAGTCCCGGTAGTTTTATATATAAAGTAATATAGATAACGGCAGGTATCCACTTTTAGTATTCTGTTCAGTAGGCGTTCCTGTGTGTAGGCATTACCGGGAATCACACCATGTTTAGAGGTACTCAGAACTTGCAAAATTGGTCAAGTACCTCATCTCCGGCATGTACAGCTGACAACAGAAAATGTCACCCTCGCAGCTGAGGTCCAGAAACTAAATATTGTGTATGTACAGAACTACCAAAAGTTTATATATTGAGTGCCAATGGCTCCTGATTGGATCTTAAAACACAACTACTCGTCCAAAATAGGAGGGGGGATGTTACATAAATACTCCTTTTGTAGCATGCTGAAAAAGATAAACTAGGATTCTAATCGTCAAAGTTCCAGATGCTTGATTGCAGTATGGACATCTTTGTCACCACGCCCACTGCAGTTTACAACTACCTTGGTACCGTCAGGAAGTGACGGGCAGAGTGTTTCCAGATACGCCAATGCATGTGACGTCTCCAGTGCTGGGATAATACCCTCCGGTCTGGATAGCCGCTTGAAAGCTGCAGTAAGCACAAGATGTTATTTGCATACAAGTATACAGTAAAGAAGAATTGCAACAAAGCATGTAAGGTGTAGCAATAATAAGCTCTCAGATTAAATGAAATAAACGAAGACACCGTACGTATTTGTAAACTTAACTTTTTCACTCCATGGTACACTTCCTTCCTAATGCTACCGGCAAAGTATGCCGATCCCCTCCTGCTTGAATGCAGCCTCTAGGCAATCTACTACCCATCTCCCTAATAAACTATCCACAGTTCACTTCAATGTGTTTGGTCCTTGATAACATCAGTTATATGCACTTTTGGTGACTTTTTCATAAATAGAATCATCTGATTAAATGTTTAGAGATCTCAAATTCCTTCATTTTATACTTAAAATATCAAATACTTAGTTCTGACCAAGTTTTATTACAAATTGCAGAAATTTAACTCAAACTCATGAAGATCGATGGCATTTCCATCGACTTCCAAGACGGATATCATTATTCATGATAACAGATATCCACAGCTCATCGACCTATCAAGTCGACACTTGAGCCTTCATTCAGAGATCGATGGACCCATCCATCGAGTTTATAGCCATTGATCAAGAAAGGACAATGGACCCAAGATCGATACAAAGACATTGATCTCAGAGATTGACAAAGTTCTGTCAAGCTAACATCTGAGACATACCATCGAACTGATAGTAGTAAAAATATTTGTTGACTATCAGGTCTACATTTTGTCAAAAATCAACTAGGTGGTTTTTCAAAGAACGACAATCCTCAAGATTGATGAAGTGTCATCGACCCAACACAGACTCATCAACCCCCCTAAGATCGATGACAAGAAGACCAAGAGTCCACGCCACGTAGACCAGTCAAAGACCGACAAAGCACAAGTCAACCTTATAAATAGTCCCCAAGGGCATCAATTCAATCATCTTGGATTGTAGAGTCAAGAAACCGAAAGATTGTCACCGAGATCAGAGTCAAAGTCTAGAGTCATCGACATGGCTAGTGCCATCGACCTAGAGAGACCATCGACCTCTAGAATTGGCATCTAGCCACTTCCATCGACAGATCGACGAACTTGCTTGTTTCAGTCTTGACTGAAGGAAGAGTGGAGGCCATTGACCTTTGACCGTCGACCTTCTTGTCAGATTTAACCGAAAGATGGATCTAGATCAATAATTCCATCTACCCTTGTATCGACTTCTTCCCTCTCTTTTTCTTATCATGATTTGTTCAAGTTGTAATCTGTTTTATCTTGGTACCATGAGTGGCTAGACTCATAACTTAGGTTGGGAGTAGTCGTCATGCCCTCCCAATCGTGTAATCTTTCAATTCTTTCCTTGTAATTTTTAATACATGTGTAATCTTTCCTTCTTTTGTCTAATGTTGGAGATTTTCAGTGAATTCCCACAAGTAGAGCATCTCTTTGACGATCCAATGGTTGGTTAACCAACCGCAGGACAAGCTCCTAAAAATCATACATCCCTCCGCTCGTTGGCCACACCCCGTGCAAATGATAACAGGCAACTTGTAGTTATATTTCACATTTCTGTGACCTATTTTGAGGAAGCTTGCCTTCTTTAATATCATTCAACATTAGACTTTTGGAGGAAATCCTATTGAAGAAAACCCATACCATCACATTGACGCATTCAAAAATCTTTACAACGCCTTTAAGATAAATAGGGTCCCTCAAGACATCATTTACCTCAAGGGTTTCCATTTTTCCCTAAGGGACAAGGCTCTAGCTAGGTATCTATCGCTAAAAGGAGTTACTACCTGGCAACAACAAGCTAAAGTTTTCGTCAACAAATTCTTCCTCATTGAGAAGACACTTCAAAGCAAGCATAAGATCGCCGATTTTAGATAAAAACCTAGTAAAAAATTGTATGAATCTTGAGAGCGATACTAAGAATACCTACGAGATTATTTGCATCACAACTTTGAAGAGAATTTCCTTATAACCACTTTATATGAAGAACTCACCTTGGCAGAAAAAACATCCCTTAGCGCAGCAGCAGGGAGCGATTTCATGAAACATGACATTGAGCGCTCTAGAGAAATCATAAATAATATGGCCGCATTGCAAGCAAGACCGGATCATGATAGAGGTTCTATTGGAACCACATCAGCCATTAACACCACCTCATCACCTTTCAATACCTCTTCTGAGTCAAAGTTGCTTGATAATCTGAATAGCAAGCTAGACAAAATGGCAACAAATGTGCAAACTTTAAGGAAGCAACTTCTAGATACCATACTGAAGCGATCATGAAGTGTGTTATTTGCATAAAAGGTGGTCATGGCATCAATCACTGCATCTATGCCCACAAATTAGAAGACCAACAGATGATCCCCATGGAGAATGTATCCTATTCAAGTTACAAAAGGCCCGACCACCCAAAATTTTCATATGGAAATACCTCAGCAGGAGGAAATTCCTACCAATTGAATCAACACCCAATCAAGGGGTAGATGACAAGCCATAAGAAGAGGAAATCCCTTGGGGTTTTCACAAAATAATAAATCATCATTACAACAAAGAAATTTTAGCGGACAAACCATGGGAAGTTTGTTCCAATTGCAGCAAAATTTCATTAACTAGTTAAATTCCCTCACAGAAAGATTGGGGGAATGTATGGTGAGCAATAGTAATCTTATGTCCAATATGCAAGCACAGTTTGAACACTCAAATCAGTGACCTGCAGCAACACAATCGAATCATTAACCAACAACTAGCCTCCATAGTTGTGTCAATCAAGATCTCAATTGGGTAGTTTCCCTCTAGCATTGAGCAAAACCCAAAGAGTGGGAGTGCAAGGATGGCGACACTCCGGTCAAGAACCAGTTCAAATGTACCACTCAATGTCTTACTCACATTTGAAGAAAATGATAATTCAACAAATCGAGGAGGAGACAATCTAGTAACTAAGAAATCATGGGGAAGGACTAATCCATCAAGTCTTCCAAAGTCCCATCTAGGACACCATTTCCCCATTAATTCATCAAAGCATGACTCGAGAAAAGATATACTAATTTTTTTGACACCATCAAGAAGATACACTTGGACATTCCTCTCCTTGATGCTATCAATGAAATGGCAACATATACCAAATTTATGAATGATCTTATCACAAAGAAGAAAAAAAGGGGAGATAGAAATTGTGTCTGGCTAGGATGGCCAACACCTTTTTCCAATCAACTATGCCAACTAAATAGAAGGATCATGGGGTTTTCACTATATCGTTTCTTATAGGAGCCATGACGACAAAAATATGGCATGGCTGATCTAGGAACAAGCATAAGCATCATGCCATATTCTCTGGCAAACAGATTGGGACTTATAGACATAGCCCCCCAATTATGAGAATCTAGTTAGTCGATAATTCCTACACCAAGCCAGTTGGTGTAATAAAGACATCCCTATTCGAATTGGGAGTTTCTTTATTCCTTGCCATATAGTTATCATTAACTCCATTGAAGATCCTATGTTCCCAATGATTTTCAGCTGAGCTTTTCTCTCTAATGTACGTGCTATGACTGATGTTGCAGATGAACTAATAACTATTTGGGTTGGCAATGAGCACATTGATTTCAATGTGTTGGATCACATGAAGGGACCCTCTATGATAGAAACAAGTTATTTCGCCAATACTTACAATCACTTGTGTTTGAAATTTAAGAACATAATGCTATTGTGGATCCCTTGATACAAGCACTCACTAAACCCACTTCTAGGATCACAGTTTCTGAAGTACAAGAGATCTTGGCCTACTTAGAAGCCACAGAAGAGGAGCAAGCAAATTGACAAGGCTCTTTTGAAACTGCTAAGTATATCTCTCTTCGTAGAGAACCAAAAGACATTTATCCACTGAGGCCACCTACATAATTGAAACATCTCCCCAAGGATTTGAAGTATGAATTCTTAGATGACAACCAAAGGCACCTGTGATTATAAATTTTCAACTGACATTTGATCAACTAGGACAACCTCTGAAGGAATAAAAGCTTTGACGAAAGGTTCTTGACTATTGTATATCAAAGGCATTACTCCCACTATTTGCAAGAATTAGTATAACTTAGGAGACATTGCTCAACCAAGTGTCTAAGGCCAAAGAAAGTTAGATGACAAGATGTGTGAGGTTGTGCGAAAGGAAGTTATCAAACTCTACGATGTCAGAATCATTTATGTCTTTAGTGATAATAATTGGGTAAGTTTGGTACATGTAGTACCAAAGAAAGGAAGAATGATTATTGTTGAAGGAGGTGATGGCAAGAAATTGGCCACTCACACAGTTTTTGGTTGGTGCATGTGCATTGAGTACAAATTATTAAACGTTGCAACAACAAAGTATCCTTTTCCCCTTCCACTCATTGATCAAGTAATAGAATGTTTTGCACATCATTCTCATATTTTCTATTTAGATGGTTACTCTAGTTTCTATTAAGTGCCTATCCATCCTGATGATCAAGAGAAGACCACTTTTACTTATCTTTATAGAACTTATGCCTTCTGCCGAATGTCTTTTGGCTTCTACAATGCTCCCGCCACCTTGCAAAGGTGTATGTCAGCTATCTTTTTCGATTTCATTAAAGAAATCATGGAAGTATTCATGGAAAACTTCTCCATCTAGGGTCATCTTTTGATGTCTGTCTGAAGAACTTGTCTCGTGTACTTCAACCTTGTGAAGAAAAACAACTTGTTCTTAACTGGGAAAAGTGTTATTTGATGGTAAGAGAAGGTAATGTACTCAGGTACATGGTTTTCGAAGCCAACATTAAAGTCTACAAAAGTATAATCAAAGCTATATCCAAGCTACCTCTGCCTTCTTCTGTCTCTTCCGTTCAAAGCTTTCTAGGCCACACTGGGTATTATCGTCGTCATATCAAAGATTTCTAAAAAATCTCGAAACCTATGTCTAAACTTCTAGTGAAAGACACTCCTTTCATCTTCGATGAAGAATGTCTTAAGGCCTTCTATATCCTAAAAGAAGACCTGACGTCTGCACCAATCATGCAAGTTCCACATTGGGACCTTCCTTTCGAGCTTATGTATGACGTTAGTGACTCTGTCGTTGGATCAATCCTAGGACAAAACAAGGACAAGAAGCATCATGTTTTTTATTACGCCAACAAAACTCTTGATGAGTCGTAAATAAACTACATTACCACTAAAACGGAAATACTCGCAATTATTTATGCATTTGATAAATTTCAATCGTATTTGTTGGGAGAAAAAGTAATTGTGTATACTAACTTTGGAGAATAACATACATAATGAGGAAAAATGATACTAAACCTCACCTTCTCCAGCCCTCTTGTGACAAGAATTTGATCATGAAATTATTGACAGGAAGGGATCTGAGGATATGGAGCCAAATCACCTTTCCTGCATACGGGTGGCAGAAGATAACCCCTTACAAATTACTTCTAGCTATTCGCACCATCGAGCCTACCACACCGTGGTATGCAAATTTTTACAATTACCTTGCCTACCAACGACATCCACCCAACATGACTTATAACCAGCAATAGAAATTCTTTTTGGATCTAAGAATTATGATTGGGATGACCCACTCTTATTTAAGAGGTGTGCAGACAAAGTTTATAGACGATATGTCTCCAATGACAAAGCTCAATCATTCATCGAGAAATGCCACGCCGCTCCTTATGGAGGACATTTGGATGTCAAAAAGACTGCTGTGAAATTTTGAATTTAGGATTTTACTCAACCATCTTTAAAGATTCCAACGTCTATGTTTGACAATACGATGCATGCCAAAGAACCAGAAACATTAGAAAGAGAAATGAAATGTACCTCGTTGATTGGATTGAGGTTGAAATTTTTGATGTTTAGAGAATAGACTTCCAGAGACCCTTCCCTCATTTTAAAAATAAATATATATTAGTCAAAGTCGACTATGTCTCAAAATGGGTAAAAGATTGGCCTCACCGCCCTGTGATTCCAAGATAGTTATGTGCCTTTTCACAAAAATCATCTTCCCAAGATCCGGAGTTCCTAAAACAGTGATCAGCGATGGTGGATCGCCCTTCATAAAAAACAATTTGAGACACTTCTGAGAAGATATGGAGTAAAATATAAGATCACTACCCCATATCATCCTCAAACCACTGGTCAAGTGGAAGTTTCAAATAGACAAATCAAGCAGATACTTGAAAAGATAGTGGGAAAATCTAGAAAAGATAGGTCCTCAAAACTCGATGACGCCCTTCAGACGTATCAAATTGCATATAAAACCTACGTTGGTACCACCCCTTATCGTCTTATCTATGGTAAATCTTGCCAGTATCCTTTGGAATTGGAGCAAAAAGCCTTTTGGGTCCATTAAGAACCTCAACATGGACACCCACCTTGCCAAAAAAAAACATTTTCTTCAGTTACAGGAGTTCGAGGAATTGCGGTTACATGCCTATGAAAATACAAAGATCTACAAAGAATGCACCAAAACCTGACATGATTCTCATA
Source organism: Alisma plantago-aquatica (assembly GCA_963693085.1). Taxonomy (NCBI): domain Eukaryota; kingdom Viridiplantae; phylum Streptophyta; class Magnoliopsida; order Alismatales; family Alismataceae; genus Alisma; species Alisma plantago-aquatica. The sequence goes on from OY856414.1 coordinate 335,773,038, forward strand.
TGAAATGGAAAGGCATTTTCAAAGGAGATGGAGTTTTATTGTTCAACTCAGTACTCTAACTTTTTCTAGGAAAAACTATGTTCTCATTAGTCTAGACCATTTATTGTAATCATCATTTATCCTTACGGTCTAGAACCTTTTCAGTCAATGGACATCATTTGAAACGTTATTATGAAAATGAAGTTTTTACAAAGGTGGATGTAGATTTGTTTGAAGCACATTGCGGAATAACAAGATTTCTATAGTCCAACTAAATGACTTTAAACACAATGCAATTTGGGAGGCAACCCAAATTTTTATCTTTTTGTTCTTTTCATTTATTTTATTTTCTTAAATAAACTTCATTGTAATATGCTCCATTGACCTACTGACCATCGATCTTCAAGGTCGACAATTTTTAAAAGGATGACTGGATGATAATCCTCTCACAAGAATCCATCTACCTAACTCTGATCCGCTTTCTTTTGTATGTATCAATCTCTTAGATCGATGAGGACGTCATCAACTTGCATACTGGAAAACATGTCGATCCTTGCTTGTTGATCTCCTCATCAACCCAAAAGCTCGATGGGCGTGGGTTGTACAATCCGTTTACCTGATTCACCCACCAACCTTTTTCCTTGGCTATAAATAAAAGACCCCCACTGTAACTTTCTTTTATTGTCCCTAAGTTACAATGGAGCTCTAACTCATTTTCTCTCCCATCGACCTTTGCACTAAGCGACTTCCATCGACTTCATAGCTCGATGGCTAAGAACACACCAAATCGGATCAACAGTTCTGATTGAATCAACTCGTTGCTTCAGTCGACAAGTAATATGACCTTGTTGACCTATGCCTTTTGTCGACCTTCCTTAAAATTATGTTGATCCCTGTTTCTATCACCATCGCTAAGTTTTGTGTGAGTTTGTTGATCTTCCCATCAATCTAAGAGCTCAACGGGTGTTTGGTATTGATCAAAATGCATTGATCTTTTATTTCTGACAATTTCCGACCTCTATCACAGAGGTCGATGACCCCCTTTACCATTGATCAATAGTCTCTACACTTCAACATTTTCAAGACTATTCACCATGGTATATTAACTATTCAATATTTTTTATTATTATCCAGCTATGGCTCACATTGAGAATGAGACAACCGCCACTGACACTACCCCAAAACAAGGCGAGAAGCGAACTCGTCCAAAATCATCTATTACGGAATCTAGAAAAAAGGCACACCTCACCAACCTAGTTGTGGAGGCTGCCCAAGGTGCCCAATCCGAGGATACATACTCTAAGACATTCCGTCCTCACAATACGACACATTTGGCAGCCTATAAGGTGATGATGAAGAAAACCTACTGACCTACACACTTCACTTACAAGCCAACTTTGAAGGATCTGGGGATTTGGAAGCGGGTGTTCGATATGCTTACAAACTCGAATCTAACACGGTTGTGTTTAGCCAACCCCAGGTCTTATATAGAAGAGACAATGGAGTTTATGTCTTCTATCAAGGAAGTCTCCATCGCACAAGTTGACGATCCAACAAGAGGAAGCAGGCACATTCAAGTTTGTATCAACAACACCGACGAGGTGCTAACTGAGATGGTACTCAATAAAATATTCCGGTCTTCAGATGAAGAAGCCACAAGAGCATGCATCCGCCTACTCAACAAAGATGACTCTTCTTTTAGTGCTAGTACTTGTTGGGATAAACTCACAGGCAAGTTCCATTACAAGTCTGTCACATCTAAGGCTTCAACTGTGCATTATAGCTTATGGAGGATTATGCACAAGATTGTTGCTAACGTCAATTTCACCAATTCAGAAATCTATCAAAAAGAACTTTACATCTTATCTTGTATCATGGAGGGAAATCCCGTCAACATTGATAGGTTGTTGATCGACAGAAGATTGTTTATATCATCCTCTGCTCTGAGAGAGCATTGCATGGGGGGATGATCAGCCTAATCTATAGAGCTTATGGGCATCCTACTTCACTTAAGGGCTTCATAGAAATTATAGGCGAGCACCACATCAATACTAGGTATTTGATCTACTCAGGTATTCTTGCATGCCGGAATCATACATACCACTATCACTTCCTATGGACTAATATCTACATTTTTCTATCATAGTTCTGGTTATGATGTTCAGAAGCTACTCTTCACAGAGGAAGAACTTCAACAAATTAGAGCTCAAGTTCGTACTTATGTTGAACTTTGTCACATGAACGAGCAACCTCTTCCTCTCAGACTCTCTTGATATCTGATGTACCTACAGTTACAAGGAGCCCATGTCTATCATTCTTGAAAAAAGTGATCATAAACAATCCACGAATGAGGATTTTGAGATTCTGCCACAATCTCCCCCTCGGCCAGCCAAACACTTTGTCACTCTCGTGGCCCCAAAACAAGCAAAGAAGATTGCAGGGAGTCTGCATCGCAATTTTGTTCCAATGGACCCCCTCATCCACCATCCTTTCTACTACCACCACCCCATTTGTACCAACAACCACGACCACACCCATTATACCACCTTCATCCCCTCCCATGGTGGTTCATGATATCCCCAACAGTCCACCCCGCTGCCACCAACACACAACTAGTCCATCCACCTCACACGCTCCACCTTGGTCTGAGTGTTCTTCTACACCATCAACATGCCATTCTTCTGACATGGAGTATCCTGAAACACTCAGTGGAGTTTTTGGCGGCGCGATGACATCCTCTGTAAGGTTACTACATACCACATGTCTGATCTTTCTAAGATAAAACAAGATGTGCATGTTTTGTCAAATGAAGTAGATACTCTCACACAGAGGATGAATGAGTTATAAAAGTTGTCCCAACAAGTTGTTGCACTCGAACGTAAAGTTGACACTCTGGCTCATCTTCCTTAGAAAATACAAGAAATGTTGGCTTTACAACACCAAATCATGAATCACTAGAAAGCCAAAGATGATATGTGCCAAAAAACTCAAACGCCACACAATCAGGTGACAATGCCACTATAGGTTCCTTGCTCGGTCACCTGTCAAAGGCTCTTCTCCATCCTCGTGGTCATCACATAGGAATTCCTATGTCCTAAATACACCAAGCAATGAGTTTCGTCGTCATTCTCAAGACCATTCTGTTGGTTCTTTTAGAGCATCAGTCTCACATGTCTCAGACCTTAATCACCAAGAATGGCATGAATAGTGTTGCTTCAACAGTTGCTACCGCCCATGTCAATCTGCACATAACAACGACTTCTGTTCTTCCTCCAAAACATTTCAAATGGGGAGTCCCTTCTTCTCTTATGTGGCCATATTTCAGCCCTTCTGATGATATCCATGTCCATCCTTCTAAGAATGTAATCCCTCACTCAGATACATCCTGACTATTTTTCTGACAGCCTGGTGCGGAAGATACATGAGATCCTACTTGGCGGCGATAGTCCAATCCGATCCCTTCCTAACCACCATACTTCTAAGGAAGATATTTCTTTATGATTATATACAGACAACCTGGACTTACAGGCCGATGATGACAGTCCAACTGACAATGAGCATGCTTCTTCTCACAAAGATAATGGTGGTTTATCTATTGTTCTTTCATTAGTCGGCCCAAGGCCTCCAAATCCCATCTTCTCAGAACCACCTTTGCCTCTTCCACCCTGACTCCCTTGCAAAATGCACGATTTGGATCATGATTGTTTAAATGGGATGCCAATTCAAGACATCTTTGTTTTACATGATGTTCTAGACGGTAATCGAGATGGTCAACAAATCATATACAATAATGGGGTGCAATCTCTCTCTCTCATAACAAGTTTTGTTGCATTTTCCGCATCCCAGCAAGGATAAACAAACATTTTTTCACGGTGGTGGCATTTACTATCTTAAAAGATGTTATGCCAAGCTACAAAGTGTGGCCATTCTACTACAATACCACATCATCCCTTGTTGATTGCCTATTCAAGGATCATGTGGATGTGCCAACTATAAAAACACTACTCGCCAAGCTCAAGCTGCAGACAACACGAGTCATTCTGCCTCCCTTTCACTTTAGAGGATTTTGGCTACTCTTTGTTGTTGACCTAGTTAAAAGGAAAATCACCTTGTTCAACACTTGTTGTGACGATCTACAATATGCAGATATGTGATTTCATGATCCAACGGAAGAAAAACTTCCTTGCATCCCTATCCGTCTACAACGTGTCATCCATCATTGTTCGTATTAGCAGCCTAATTAGACAAGTTATATTATATTGAGTCATTAGTTCACCAGCAAAACACAGATAAAGGTGACAGTGCTTTTATTGTTCTTCGAGTCATGGAGGCTCTCAAGAATGGAATCTTTGTTGCAAATTTGGATCCTAATGGTTTATTTACAGTACAAGGATGGTATGTCATGGAGATGATCTGCGATTGTCATTTCTTCCAAGATCCCAAACTATCTGAAAATTTACGGGATCTATATCCCTTATTTTCTTGTCCAGCCAAAGAACCTTTTCGATAAGTCCTTTGAGAGAAGCATAAAAAGCTCAAATAACGCCTTCCCTTATTGCCTCCGAGCCACCAGGATCTATATTCGCTTATGTAAGGGCTCGTGAAGCCACTAATATCTTCAACATTCTTGACAAACCTGAGTCGTCTCTAGTCTATAGGCTTTCAGCATCCATTGACCAAGCTTTGGGAACTTTCACAGAAGCTCCTATTGTGAACTTTCCCAAGCCAACCTCCATTTTCTTATGTAGTGACTCAAGGACGGAGACAACAACTATGTTATAGTCCATTGAAACGATTTGATTGTAATGAAAGATGACCATAAGGAAACTCTCATACATGGAGGATATTTATCACATGGTCTTATGGCTGCTTACTAGTTCCTTCTTAGCCAAACCATCGATGACATCTATATGGCTGGACCAAATCTACAGAATGATCTTTGAATAAAGATGATTCTGGAGAAAAATAGTTACTCATTCAGCACCTACAAACATCAATCTTGTGTTATATCTTCCTACCTCTACTCCACGATAATCATTGTACTCGTAATATTCAATCCAAAATGTCGTATAATCTTCTATAACAACTCTGACTTAGCCTACATCATCGAAGGCCTCACATAATCTTCCTTGATAGGGGGCGTCCATGAACGCATTGTTGACACATGTGCCCATGCACTAATACCTCTAATACGTCAACACGACAATGTATACACTTCTCAAGAACTGCAAAAATAGAAAGTCCCCTAGTTTTGTCACCAAAGCCCACAACAACGTCGTCTTTCTAACGATTGTGGCTTTTTTATGATGCACTGGATGTACTCCATTAGCATCCTTCATGCCGTCGTTGAATAGTGTGATGATGATAACTACCACTACTTACATGGAAATTATGCCATGATGCTTCGAAATTCTAAATGGGCAGCCAAAGACAACTGTCGCCAATGATAATCTCACATGCTTACATTTTCTTTTCTTTCTTGTTTTCTCACTCTGGGGACAATGTGTGTTGTAGTTTGGGGGGGTGTAATCCTATAAGATAGGTATTCATAGTATCAAACACTCTTCATCTTATTCCTGAACCATATCATGTTCCCTTTACTTTGACATATTTTCATCATCTTTTTGAAAATGTTTCCATGTACAAAACAAAGGAGATGAAGATGATAAAAAAAACCTCCAAAGAAATTAGACATTGATCTTCAAGCTATGTTTTTACAAGTTAATTACAAGGAAGCAATAGTAAGGACATTTCTTTGAAATCTTTATTGATATTGATGATGTTTGTATATTTTTTCTCTCAGCAAATGTTGCTTATTCCTCTAATCTGATTCTAACCTCAAAACATCACCAAAAGATTCTTGCCAAAATATCAAACCAAAATTAAATCAAGCATTGAAGGCATATTCTCACAAAAAAAGAGCTATCTTGTCTTCCATTCCATCTCCACATCATTCAAAATCTCAAAAATAGTGAGGCATAAAAGTAGATTAGTACAAAAATTAGAGAGTTGTTACCCTGCTTTTAGTCGAAAGAGCTATCAAAATGGTGTACTGATGTGCTCATAACTGCAGATATGTTGATTTTGCTAAACTCTGAGGCCGAGAATACACACCCCCATTTTCGATGGTGTTCATTAAAAGTATAGTAATCTGGGGTAGTGGTACTTAGGATGTGCAATCACTGCTCTAAAATCAATTGGTTTGGAATGCAGGGACCATTTGCCCATTTAACGGACCCATACTTGAATGACCCAAAAAGAAAAGAAGGGATACCCACAAGACTTTTTGCCTACCCATTTCATCTACCACCATCAACAAAGTGGCGAGACTGAAAGCTACTTCGAAAGTGAGATTTATGTCGGAGACAAGTTTATGAGCAAAAATAACCTATAAACAAACAAAGAAGGATCTTTTGAATGTTTATGTCATTATAGAGCGGGATTGCTTTATGAATTAGTAAATAGTTTTGATAAGAGGTTGACATAAAATTTCTTTCATACATCAATAGAACTATCCTACTTGCTTCGATTCACACAATGGTTCTATTAGCTTGAGGACAAGCTAAAATCTAAGTTTGGGGGAGTTGATAACATCATTTTTTATGCAATTTGTGAATTTTTCATAAATAGAATCATCTGATTAAATTTTTTGAAGATCTCAAATGTATTCATTTTATAATTAAAATACCAAATACTTACTTGTAACCAAGTTTTGTTGCAAATTGCATAAATTTAACTCAAACTCATGAAGATCAATTGCATTTCCATCAGCTTCCAAGATTAATCATTATTCATGATATAAATATCGACCTCAATAGATTTCCATAGCTCATTGACATATCAGGCCGACACTTGAGCCTTCATTCAGAGATTGATGGACCAATCCATTGAGCTTATAGCCATAGATTAGAAAGGACGATAGACCCAAGTTTGACACGAAGACATCGATCTCAAAGATCGAAAAAGTTCAGTCGAGCTAATATTCAAGGTATACCACCGAACTGATAGTAGAAAAACTATTTGTAGACTATTAGGTTGACAATTCGTCAAAAATCGGCATGTTCATTTTTCAGAGATTTTCAATCCTCAAGATCGATGAAGTGTCATCGACCCAACAAAGACTCATTGATCCCCCCCAAGATCGATGATAGGAAGACTAAGAGTCCATGCCACATGGACCAATTAGAAACTGACAAAGCAAAAGTTCAACCCTATAAATAGGCCCCAAGGGCATCACTTCAAGGCATCTTTGATTTTGGAGTCAAGAAACCGAAAGGTTGTCGCCGACATCAGAGCCAAAGTCTAGAACCATTGACCTAGCGAGGCCATCAACCTCCAGACTTGGCATCCAACCACTTCCATCGGTAGATCGACAAACCTGCTTATTTCAGTCTTAATCGAAGGAAGAGTGGAGGCCATTGACCCTTGACCGTTGACCTCCTTGTCATATTCAACCAAAAGGTGGATAGATCGATCATTCAATCTAACCTTGTACCGACTTATTCCCTCTCTTTTCCTTATCATGATTTATTCAAGTTGTAATTTGTTTCATCTTGGTATCATGAGTGGACTTATAACATGGGTTGGGAGTAGTTGTCAGGCCCTCCCAACCATGTAATATTTCTTTCTTCTATTTAATACATGTGTTCTTGCAGTTTTGTTTCTATACTCTTGTTTTTAATGTTTCACTTGTTTGATTAACCACGTTCTTGTGATATTTGATCTGGATTTATTTGAGAGAATGATTTCAATAACATCTAGAATATAGATTAATAACGAGACACGAGAGTGAGTTTCTATGGCAAAGGTAGTACTTTTATTCTTGATTTATTGGTTATCATCTCGAGAGACATACCTTTAGATAGAAATATACCCGAATCTCAAGATAAGGAAGGTGTAGATATCATTTATGACTATTTGCAAAACATGTCAAGAACATATATAAATTATAAGAGAAGGTTTTGCATGGTTGAGGATGGTCTGATTGGTGAAATCCAATCCAAGTTCCCATTTTTTTGTTTTCACAAATTATCTTCGTTTCTTTTGATCTTTCATAACTTAAATTTACTGTCTTAATTTAGAATTGATTCATTCCTAAAGTGGAATACCAAATTCACTCTTTCAATTTGACTAAACTAAGTCAAGATCTTCTGTTCTTAGTTTGTTATTCTCCTTATCCCTGTGTTCAACCTTGTATTACTATAATAGATTCTGTGTTGAGTTGTGGACGTCTCTTAAAGTCGGGTATAAATTTAAAGTTTGATATCTTTGATTGGGAAAAACATTTTTATACTTTTGACCCACAAAAAAGTGATCAGTCCTTTATTTAGAGCTAAGATTGAATTAAGTGCATTGTTTATAGCAGCAGCTTCTTCATCACATCTAAGATCCGTACGACTTGTTTGTGTAAAACCAAGTTTTTCTAGGGAAGTGTTAGACATTAGTAATGTCCACTACTCTATACTTAAGAATACACACTTAATTTGATACCTCGACCCATTTCTTGCTTTCCAAGACACAATGTACCTCCTATAAAGAACATTGCAAATTAAAATTGTAACTTGCAATGGAGTGTTCCCATCAATGCCGACATGCTGCAATCCAACTATTCTTACATCACAAGTCTTTGCACCTTCAGATAATTGCTTATCTATATACAAACTGCTTAATTGTCAATGGCCCCACCTAGGCGGGCTAGACTCCTAAGGAGGTGCCTCAATCTAGGCACATAGGCCCCCCTAGTGGACTAGATGGGCGGCAAGGGCCTTTAGGCCTAATATAGGTCGTTTTCGTACCAAAATAGGTCATATCAAGTCTAAAGTCATTTTCGGTCTGAATTAGGTTAGTTTATGGTTGATTCAACTCAATTTTAGTTTGAATTCATAAATTACGTCTAGTTTCAATCAATTTAGAGTCAAAGCCGAAACTAATTTAGGTTACATTCGATGTCAATCTAGGTATTTTTAGGATTTACTTAGGAAATCAATATAAAAACACACATATAAACATCTATAACTTTGAAAAGTATAAACTTATCAAGTTAATAGGATGTCTAGGCTGGCTAGGTGACTAGCCTCCCAAGTCCTGAACGTCACCGGCTAAACAAGTATGTTTTTATATAGTGTCCTATTTTACATGAGTTGATGTATGAACTACCTTTAGCAAATGAAATATTCAGCTAGGCCATTGTCAAGAAACTTGGCTTGTCAACTAGATAAGGTTATATCCCTAGTGATTATCAACCATGTCACTAGATAGGGGGTCTATAGGAAAATTGGTTAATTTAGCACATAATCTAAAACTGTTAACTAAGTTAAAGGCATACTTCCACCGAGGGATGAGAATAACAACATTAGACAGTGCAACTTCATTTTAAAGAGTACATTTAAAATGACCAAATCCATGATTCACAAAAAAACCTCTATAAATACACTTTCGGTAGTGAGATACTAAGTTGCTCACCATCAATGATTATTATAGAGAAACTAGGAATTGCTTATTGAATGACTAAACCAGTGTCAGTCTCTTATATAATAGAAGGGATTGGAGACTAAACTAGAGATGAGCAATACGGGACTAAACTACAGAAGTAAAAACATAAGTGAGGCACATGCTATGCACATGACACTCATCAAAACACAATATATCTCTATACTCCCCCTCAAGCTGGAGCGTAGATGTCGAACATGCCCAGCTTGTCCACTAGAGTTTGAGAACGAGCTTTAGGAAGTATCTTGGTGAAGATGTTCGCAACTTGCTTTTGAATGCTGAGATATGGAGTGCAGATCCAGCCAGAAAGGATAGTTTCTCAAACAAAGTGACAGTCGACCTCAATATGTTTAGTCTGCTCATGAAAAGTGGGGTTGCTTGCAATACAAATGGAGGCCTTGTTATCACAAAACATCAGTATAGGGCTGGAACATAAGATATCGAACTCTTGAAGGAGACTCTGGACCCACAGAAGTTTACATGCAGTATGAGCCATAGCTCGGTATTCTGCCTCTGCACTAGATTTGGCTACAACAGTCTGCTTTTTACTTCACCAGGTAACAAGATTTCTACCCACAAATGTACAATATCCTGAGGTTGACTTATGATCAGAACGACTTCCTGCATAGTCAGAGTCATAGAAGCCAGATAGATTACAATGGCCATGCTTCTTATATAACAATCCTTTCCTCGGAGAGATTTTAAGATACCTCAGAATGTGACACATAGCATCCCAGTGATACTGCTGGGGTTTATCAAGGTACCTACTGATGAACCCACAACAACAATGAGGTCAACTCTTATTACCGTTAGATAAATAAGCTTGCCTACCAGCCTTCTGAACAGGTGATGATCAACATAAGGAGGAGAATTGTCATCGTCCCAATCCATATTTGGGTCAAGGGAAGTGTTGGCTGGTTTGCAGCCCAACATATTAGTTCCCTGCAAGAGGTCAAGTACATATTTCCGTTGAGAGAGACACAGCCCTGCAGATGATCTGGAAACCTCAATGCCTAAGAAATATCTTAGCTTTTTGAGATCTTTAGTGACAAAATGTTTTTTCTAAGTAGGTTTTAGTTGCCTGGATGTCCACTGTATCATTGCCTGATAAAATAATATCATCAACATAAACAATAAGAATGACAAGTCCAACCACTATTTTGTGGATGAAAATAGAATGATTAGAGTGAGAGCAACGGAAGCCAAAGTTGACTAAGATATGACTGAGCTTGTCGAACCAAGCATGTGTGCTCTGTTTGAGACTATAGATGGCCTTTTTCAGTTTATAGACTTTAAGGACAGACTCCCCCTGAGCAACAAAACTAGGTGGTTTCTCCATGTATACCTCCTCCTGTAAATCTCCATAGAGAAAAGCATTTTTGACATCTAACTGAAAGAGAGACCCGTCTTTATTAACAACAACAGAAATCAAAATTTGAGCAAAATTTAATCGCGCAACCGGAGAGAAGGTCTCAAAATAGTTAACACCATATGTTTGCATGTAGCCTTTTGCAACAAGTCGAGCTTTCAGGCATTTAATTGTTATGTCAGGTTGATACTTAATGGTGAAGACCCAGCGACAACCAATGGTAGGGCATGAAGGAGGGTGATCCACAAGTTCCCATGTCTTGCGACCAGAGAGCACTTGCATTTCCTGATCCATTGCATATTTCCATGTAGGAATAACGAGAGTTTCTACATCAGTCTTTGGAATAGTGACAGTAGAAAGCACAGAAGTAAAGCATGCAAAACTGTTATGAAAATGGGTAGAAGAGCAGAAATGACTGATAGGATGTTTCGTGCAGGAGCGAACACCTTTGCACAGGCTGATAGGAAGGTGCAAGTTAGAAGTTACCTTAGTGTTTGGTTGATCTTCCGCAGATGGAGAAATTGGTTGTGAGGGGCCATGGAAGGAGCGATTGTCTTTGGCCGGCTTTTGTATACGTGCAAAGGGCGACCTTCAGGCTGGTTAAAAGAAGGCAAGTCTTTAATAATATATGGTAGAGGTGTGGGTGACAACATATCACTGGATAGCATTGCGCCATCATCAGAAAAATAGGGCATATGCTCAAAGAAGATCACATCTGCAATGACAAACCATTGTTTGAGTACTGGATCAAAGCATCAGTGACCTTTCTGGGTTCTAGAATATCCCAAAAAGATGCATTTGGTAGAGCGAGGATCAAGTTTCATCATTCCTGGGCGTAATTTTTTAACAAAGCAAGTACACCCAAAAATACAAGGGACAGAGAATAGAGGTGCATCAGGAAACAATATGGAGTAAGGAATACAATGATGTAAAACAGAGGATGGCATACGGTTTATAAGATAGCATGCAGTAGAAACCACCTCAGGCCAAAAATGATGAGGGACTTTATAATGAACAAGAAGGGTGCGAGCAACCTCTAATAAGTGGTGATTTTTTCATTCAACAACACCATTCTGTTGTAGATTATAAGGGCATGTGGTTTGATGGATAGTGCCATGATTAGAACAAAAAGATGTGATAGACTTTTGCATAAATTCTAGGGCATTATCAATATGGAAATTTTTAATAGGTTTATTGAACTGGGTCTATATTTTAGAAAAGAAGACACATATATTGTCCAAAATAATGTCACGATCTTTAAGCAAAAACAACCAAGTAGTACGGGAAAATCATCAATAAAAGTTAGAAAATATTTAACACCAGAGTGACTCAAAACAGAGCATGGACCCCACATGTCTGCATAAACAATATCAAAGGGTGTCTTAGAACCAATTTCCTTTTTAGCGGGAAATACAGACCGCATTTGTTTTCCCAAAACACAAGATGTACAAGAAAAAGTGTTTTCAGATAATGTAGGAAATAAATGCTTTAATTTTGTAGCAGACGAATGACCCAGCCGGAAGTGCCACTGAAGTCCTGAGACTGATGTAGAAAAAAGAATAGATGTTGTAGGCGGTCCATCATAATAGTATATTCCATCTAGTCCTTCATGGTCTGAACAAATTCTCGTCTTCATGCGGAGATCCTTCAAAACACAACCAGAGGGATCAAATTTAATAGAGCATTGAAGAGGCTTTACAGTTTTACTGACATATAATAAATTAATAGGAAATTGTGGTATGCATAAAATAGATTGCAGATGCATCTTTCGAGAGAGAGGAACAGTGCTTATGCCATGAACATGAGTCTTAGAGCCATTTGCAACAGTGATAGATGGAATGCTAAAGGATTTAGTCAAAGAAGAAAATAATTTGATTTCGCCAGCAATATAGAAAGATGCACCAGAATCAATGCACCATTTATTGTTAACCCAGCAGAAGGAAAGGCAAACATGGTGGAGGAACCAAAAGCAGATGTTGAAGGTATGTGAGCCATGCACTCCTAGAAAAACTTCTCGAATTCAGAGTGAATCCATTCAGTAGTCGGCAAAGAAGCTGGTTGGACGGGTGCAACATCAGTAGTAGCAGTTTCTGTAGTGGCCCGGTTAGCCCAGGTTGGCTTGCCGTACTTGATCCAGCACCTATCTTTAGTGTGATTATCACAACCACACCAGTTGCAGTAGCGAGGACCAGTAGCTTGACCTTGTCCAGGGGCAGTAGAGGAGCCTCGTCCACCAAAGGGAGGCAGACGTCTGCCATGACCACATCCTCAACCGCAGCCACATCCAGAATCAGTAGTGTGAGCAACTAGAGCAGGATGCTCAATAACAGGATTGGAGGTCACAGATGGTAGTCTTTAAACTCGCTTGAGGATATCTCGAAGAGTAGGCAGAGGGTCACTTGACAAAATTTGATCGACTACATCGGAGAAGAAAGTAGGGAGGGCAGCCAAAAATTGAACCAGTTATAGTTCATTGCGCTACTTCTGGGATTTTTTGATATTAGTTGTCAACGGATGGTAGATTTCATACTCATTCCAAAGAGTAGAGCACTGGTTGTAGAAGTCCTTGATGGAAGCATCAGAAGAAAGCTCATTCTTGGCCAAGTTTTTGAAAATTTCAAAAACACATTTAGGATTTTGCTGATGGGAGTAGACATGTGAAAGTTGGTCCCACGTTGCCTTAGTATCATGAAGGTATAACAAGGATTGACTGGTCCGTGGCTTGGTGTTATTAAGAAGCCAGGACATAACACCAGAGTTGTCTTTGTACTATTGGGAATAAGTTTGCTTGTATTTTTCATCGACAGTAGCAACATGGGAAATAGGAGGATCAGTAGTAAGATGTGAGTACCGACCTTGGGCCTTGACATAGAGGACGAAGGACGTCGACTACATATGGTAATTTGAGCCATCAAGCTTGACGGTGGTAACATAGAGAGAGCGAGGAGGCTCAACCAAGGCCATTATGAGTAGAGGTAGGGAAGTAGTGAAGTGGCAGTGCAACAACAATAGGTAGAGAATAAAGAACCCGCTATGGGGCAGTAGCAGTAGTAGGGATCTGACGCATCAGATCAGAAGAAGCCCGTGTCAGGAAGATAGACTGATAAATGAACTTATGTCATCATGAGGAAGATCAATATCCCATCACAAGGCACAGGAAGAAAATCAACTCGAGAGATAGGAGACTCTCAACGTGGGATGGCTATGGTTGTCCGGATGGTTGCACGTATGAAAAAAGAGCAAGAGGAAGCATGAGAGGAGGGAAAGCAGTGTGATGTGAAGGGAAGAGGAGGGGTGGAAGTGGGGGTGGAAGGAGGAGAGGGCGGCTGTGGGTGGAGGGGGTGGTGTGGGCAGAGACTAGGGAGGGTGTAGGCGGCAGTGGTTGGTGGTGTGGGCAGTAGCAGCTAGGGAGGGTGGAGGAGGCGGCTGGTGGTGGTGGTTGTGTAGCGGCAGGGGACAGGGATGGTGGAGGCAGTAGCTGGTGGAGGGGTTGCCACAGCGGGGGGCTGAATGCTTAGGGCATAGGGGTAGGGTGGGAGAAAGGAATTGGACCCGCTCTTGATACCATATAGAGAAACTGGGAATTGCTTATTGAATGACTAAACCAGTGTATAATACAATCTCTTATATTACAGAAGGGATTAGAGACTAAACTAGAGATGAGCAATATGACACTAAACTACAGAAGTAAAAACATAAGTGAGGCACATGTTATGCACATGACACTCAATAAAACACAACATATCTCTATAATTATGTTGTCATCTATGTATATACCTAGATTTATGCACTTAGAAGAAGTGTACTTATAATATATAGGGTGAATGGTGGCAGCACATCATCAAAGAGAAAATTGAGAAAAAGTGTTGGTGAGACAGATAAACCAAGCTTGTGGAAACTACTTTATGTGATAATGGTTTTAATCTCTAAACTAGACCAGACTCTCCATGAGCGAAATATCGAGGGTTACTCCATGCAGATTTCTTAGCAAAATCACCAACAAAGGGTGCATTGTAGAGCAAGAAAGTAGCACCTACACATTTTAAGAGGAAGCCATAGTAATCTTCTCCACACACCTTTGTATATTATCATCATAAGTGCATCATATCAGCTCAGAGCATGGTCAGTGGTCACTTACATGCAAGGACTAATTTTGACAACAAAGACTTGCCTAAATCCCAACAATTAACTCCTAGTTGGAAAATTGGGCACGAGATGAGGTTTTATTCTTTCAATGGTTAGAAATTTTTTCCTCCAATGCACCACATGATCCTCGATGACTTGCGGCCTTTTCTCTAGATGAGGTTTTACTCTTTCAATGATCAGAGATTTCTTCCTTCATTACACCATATTGAGGCCTTTCTAGAAATGAGGTTTTATTCTTTCAATGGCCAGACATTACTTCCTTCAACATATTATGTGATCCTTGACTTGAGGCCTTTGAATTATAACTAAGCATACACACAGGTCACAAGAAAATAGGATGACTTGAGAGTTGAGGCCTTTGAAGGATAACTAAGCATGCACACTAATCACAAGGAAATAGGATGACTTGAGAGTTGAGGCTTTTGAAGCATAACTAAGCGCATATATATATATATATATATATATATATATATATATATATATAGAGAGAGAGAGAGAGAGAGAGAGAGAGAGAGAGAGTGAGTGAGAGAGAGAGAGAGTCAGGATAGAATACACTCGAGTGTATTCGGAGCAGAATACATCAAGTAGTTTTTCATGATGCAATATTTTCTTCAAAAATCTAATCCATTGATCTTCTTAAACATGTTGTGAATAGCTCATATGCAAAATTTGAGCACATTTGGACATTTATAGGTCATGTTATAAAGACCGCAAAAATTATACTTTTCAAATTAGTTTCACGCGTTGACTTTGTTGCCCTAGGATGAGTGACTTACACTCATCCAAATGGGCTCAAAATTTGCATGTAGCCTAGTTATAGTATGATGGTGAAGATCACTGGTTTACATTTTACAAAAAATAGTCTTAATATGCAAACACACTTGAGTGTATTTGTGCGATCTATACACTCGAGTGTATTCTAGCCTGACTCTCTCTCTCTCTCTCTCTTAAGAGAGAGAGAGAGAGAGTCAGGATAGAATACACTCAAGTGTACAGATCGCATGCTACACTCAAGTGGTGTTTGCATATTAAGACTATTTTTTACAAAATGTAAACGAAACTAATTTGAAATGCATAATTTTTGTGGTCTTCATAACATGACCTATAAATGTCCAAATGGGCTCAAATTTTATATATGAGCTATTCACATGATGTTTAAGAAGATCAACAGATTAGATTTTTAAAAAAATATTGCATCATGGAAAACTACTTGAGTGTATTCTACTGTGAATACACTCAAGTGTATTCTAGCCTGACTCTCTCTCTCTCTCTCTATCTATATATATCTATATATATATATATGTATGTATATATATATATATATATATATATATATGTCACATACTTATTCCTTAGCTAGTGCTTTTATATTGAATGGATCACCAGACACGTGTCTCCCCTTATAGTTTTGAGTTATCCCATTCTATGGTAACATAAATGACCAGAAGGACCATCTACTCTCTGACTTTGTTTCTTTAACTGCCCTTATTTCGTCTATTTCCAACTTGTGAGCTGTCTGTATCCTTCGTTATGCTTCAAAAGCCGCAACTCTTAAGTCATCCTATTTCCTTGTGATCGGTGTGTATGCTTAGTTAAGCTTCAAAGGCCTCAACTCTCAAGTTATATATATATATATATATATAGAGAGAGAGAGAGAGTCAGGCTAGAATACACTCGAGTGTATAGGTCACACGAATACACTCAAGTGTGTTTTCATATCAAGACTTTTTTTTTTGCAAAATGTAAACCATTGATCTTCATTGTCATACTATAACTAGGCTACCTATAAATTTTGAGCCCATTTGGATGAGTGTAAGTCACTCATCCGAGGGCAACCAAATCAACGCGTGAAACCAATTTAAAATGCATAATTTTTACGGTCTTTATAACATGACATATAAATGTTGATATGTTCTCAAATTTTGTATATGAGTTATTCACAGGATGTTTAAGAAGATCAACCGGTTAGATTTTTGAAAAAAATATTGCAGCATGAAAAACTACTTGAGTGAATTCTGCTCCAAATACACTTGAGTGTATTCTAGCCTGACTGTATATATATATATATATATATATATATATATATATATATATATATATATATATATATATATATATATATATATATATATTACATGCCTTGTATTAATCTCACAATTAGTGTTTTAAAAATTGTGCTAGGTGGCCGCTTAAGCATCACAAGATTCTGGCAATTACATGTACCTTAGGCGGGTGTTGAGCGGATTGGGGGTTAATGACTACTTTTAGCCCACTTTGCCTACTTTTTTCCCCTGTCTGAGCGGCCACTTTTATCCAATTAAGTAGTTTAGTTTATTCATGAAGTGGAGTCAAATTAGAAATTTCCTTTTATTTGAGTTATTTCTAGGCCTTTATATATATTGAATCTTGGTGTTTTGTCTAAGCTGACTTATTATGAATTGGTTTAGGATCTCTAACAAAAGACCTGGTTCATACTCCATCGAGAAGTTATCTCTTCTTTGCTTCCTTACTTCACCCATTGTACATCCATGCAAAATTGCATTAATACTGACTTGTGTCATACATTTACATTTTATAATATATTATTTACAACAAGCTATTTCATAGTTTATATTATTTTGGTTGGTTTAATTTGCAGCTTTTTCAGTTTCACCTTTGAATGGAATTGGCCTAAGCATTCTGCTTTGCCCATATATACATATGAAACTCGGTACTGAAATAAATTTCCTATTTTTTATCATTTGAAAAAAACTGCAAAGATTGCATTTCGAAATTCAAGAAATAGTATGTTACCTTCCAAAGCTTCTTGATTTGTCACACTGTAATACTCAGCACGTCCATGGTCCTTTAGGAAACTGTATTCCGGCCCCACACCTGGATAATCAAGGCTGCAACAATCCATAATATTTAGTGTCCAGAAGGCAGAAGTACATATTTAAGCAAAGGATAGAATACCAATTTGAAATGAAGGATAATAATAAAAGAAGAGCTTGAGTCAAGAATAGGCTTCTACGACTAAATACTGACCCAACACTGATAGAATGAGGTTCAATAACTTGTCCATCTGCATCTTGCAACAAATAGCTCAAAGATCCACGAAGAACACCAACCTCTCCTTTAGTTAGTGTTTCTGCATACTTCCCACTATCTACTACATACCCTACAACCTCCACTCCTATCAACCTTACATCAGAATCTTCAACAAATTCATGGAAGAGGCATATTGCATTTGAAACTCCACCAACACATGCAACCAGGACATTAGGTTTCCCACCCCATTTCTCCATAGCTTGTCTTCTTGTTTCCTTGCCTATTACAGCATGAAAATCCCTAACCATCAGTGGATAGGGATGTGGTCTTGCAACATATCCCAAAATATAGTGGGTTGACTCAACATTTGTTACCCAATCCCTTATGGCCTCTGATGTAGCATCCTTTAATGTGGCTGTCCCAGAGTGTACTTGTGACAACCTCGATTTTTCTCTCTCCTTTATTATACCATTCCTCTCTCTATTGGTGACTCACATCACTCAGTATGAGTTCAATTTCATGACTTGTCTTATTGATGACCCATTTTGATCGCTATATGCATGATTTTCACAATGTATGACATCAATCAACACTTTGAGCTTAGTATTGAGATTAGTATTATCATTTATTACATCATCCTCTTGAATCCTTTTTGAACCCCATCAATATGATCATACTACTCTCATTTGTATACTATGTTGTAGACGATTCAATTACGAATCCAGCAGAACAAAAAGCACATCGATTCGACCTTCGGAGTCCAAGTTATGACACCTTGATATTCTGCTATTTATACTTTGTTTTAGCCCTTTTATATGCCCTTTTCTCTTTTGGGCTGTCCTACATAGGCCCAAATCAACGTCGTGGCCTAGTTTGCCTTTCCCTCTCCTTCCTCTTCAGGAAACCCACAAAGGACAGGAAGAGAGTTTCTCTGCCTCCATCCGGTTTTGGTAACTGACAGGAGCATTGATCTCCCAACCTTAAACCCTAACATCCATGATGTTTTATAAAATCCCCTGGTCAAACCCTAGTTCCACTTCTCCCTTACTTCTTTCTCCTTGCGCCGCTGCCCCACCATCTTCTCTTCTTTCCCATGCTTGGCCATACTCGACCCGCTCTGCTACTTGCTCCGACCCGGGGTCTTCCGCAGTTGCCAAGGGAAGCAAGAGAAGGAGCTCCATGTGACTCCACAACACCATGCCGCTTGTCGGCGATACTCCAGTAGGGGGCTACCTTGATCGCTGGTAGCTCTCCTTCTTCCTCTTGTGCTTCTTACTGCTTCCGCCCGGAAACCCTTTGGGGAAACGCCAGTAGTCGGTCGCGAACCCTCAGCCCCAAAGTTCCATCCAGAGCCCCCACCAACCTCCGCCCTGCTTCTCCGCAATCTGCCATGGGCGCAGCGGCCCCTGGGAAGGCTGGGTGCCGCCCTGCAAGTCTCCCCTGTTCCCGTCCGGGAAACAGAGGACCACGCGACCAGGAAATTGGGAAGGGACGAGAGGAAGTGGTGGGT
Organism: Alisma plantago-aquatica; assembly: GCA_963693085.1. NCBI lineage: Eukaryota > Viridiplantae > Streptophyta > Magnoliopsida > Alismatales > Alismataceae > Alisma > Alisma plantago-aquatica. The sequence continues at coordinate 335,792,561 of OY856414.1, forward strand.
GAGCGGCCCAGCAAGCGGATCGACCCAAAAGTTGAAGCCCAGATCAGTAGGAGACTAATCGCTGGATGAAGGGAGGACCACCAAGGTCCCACGATCCAACAGCGGCTAGTTGTCAATAGATGACATGGGTATGTCCTCCTTTATGTATAGTTCCTAATCAAATGTTCTAAAATCTATAACTTCCATCTCCCTTGACCAAAAATTATAATCCAATATATCAAATTGATCCTCTCGATGAGACCTACAACATGGATATATTTGTAGACTCTAAATCTTCTTTCTATTCCACTATTTTGCAAAAATAAGTGATTTTGACCATGATGACCATATTTAATGCAATGTTATGATGAATTTTGAGATCTTGATGCTTGTCTTACCCACTAATCATCATAGCAATAACTTAGAGTTACTTTTGAGCCTAATGAACATCCTAATAATTATCTTTGATCTATGGTTAATTCATATGTCATCATGCGACTCCTTTGGACTATAATGTTGAACTTGCCCTATATTGCTGATCCTGCTTCTAATGGTCACCTACCTAATCTTGATATATGTTTCTTATGACCTTATGTTGCTGATCTAAACAATCCCTTATGCTCGACTCTTATTCTTTTATGATCTTTAACCTTGATTACTCTATTATGAGTCTCGTGGCATAATTTGAGCATAAGTGTCCTTAATCTTGTCATACCCACTTGAAACCTCGAAAGCATATGAAACTTGAATCACACCATCATGATGACCTCTAGATCAGCACAATAACGTATAATGAACTAATAAGCAACGTGGAACCCATCTTGGCCAAAACCCTAAAAATGCACCTAATTAGGGTAATGATGAGAATCTAATGTATATATGTAATCTTGTTGTTAATCAGGTTTGGCATATGGCTAGATGGTGAAGGATATGTTAGGTTGTGAATCTCTGAATCAGGTAAGGGCCTTATCTAGTTATATGATTACTGCTTTCTTGCTTGAAAAGACATATATTGTATGCTTGTTTGTCTATTTTCTCAAATATTGCCATGTAGTATTGCTATGTCATATTCGATGTTTGCCTCGTCGGTTTTATAACTTGAACACATATATGTACAAAACTCCATTATAATATTGTTGATAAAGGGTTAACTCTCGGTGACGTCCTTGAGGTCCCTCTTGTATAAAAGGGTAGCTAAGCTTGAGCACCCTTACGGACCCTTCCGACGGGAAGATGGTCAACGGCCTTAAACATGTTTGATATTGTTGGTATAATGGAGTGAAATGACATAAAATATGGTTTCACATTTGTTAAACAATTTACATGTTTATTCTTGTTTGTTTAATCTTGAAATCTTTTCAAAATTATGCAAAGCTTATATATATATGTATCTTTCGGCCCCATACTCAACACCTCGTGTGTTGACCCATTTCTCGTATGTTGTTTTTAGGTTCAAAGATGGCTAGAAGGTTGATGCGCTTGGTGAGCTATGCTAGGTGTACTTGTTGTAAGATCCAGATATAGTATACATGAGCAGACTTGTACAAAGTGACTCTTGAATATGTAATTCAAATCATGTAATATAATAATGTTGCTTAATATATCTTGTGGATTGTTGAGATTATGTTGGTGCTTGTATTTTGTTATATGTTCATGTGTGCTAAGATTTATGCTTCCACATTTCGCCTTTGGTATACGTTTGGTTCATGGGACTGGGATTTCGGTTCCGTGACAGATGGTATCAGAGCATGAACAATAACTACACCAAACATTGCTCACAGGAAACAAAAACTAAACTCACCTTACATCTCAACCCTAGAAACTGAATAATATGTCCTTTGTGGACTAGGTTGACTTAGCCTCTAGGTTAGAACCTAGATGTTCTATAACTAGGTGTAGACTTGTGTAAAGTACCTCCCTAGTCATGATTCGCGACATGTGCTTAGGATGTCTACACGAGTGTGCACCATGTTCTTGCTAGTTCTCTAGGTGTCATGATACTAGACTACCTAATGAGTGTGGTAACTCGTTTTGGTTTTGGTTTTATTCGGATGGGGTATGGTGGTTTTCATCTCCTGTTTAAACGTTGGAGAAAACATATTTCAAGTATTATTATATGTACATATGAAAAATGTTACCACACGCAGAAAGGTAGTGAGTTTCCATGCAACCTAGGAGAAAGAGATGTAACATCAAGTCTAGATGAGAGAGTTTAGATGATAGTGATAGTCTCTAGAGTTGTCTAGAGCCATGATCTAGGTTAGGCATGTGAGTAACCTAGAAACCTAATATGATGATTATGATATTGATGATGATGTTGATGTTTTATAGGACCCAAGATGTTTGTGGAAGGTTAAGTATGTTTGACGATATGAGATGAGTTTTACCTTGCAACCCTAGCTAAACCTAGCACCTTGTATGATACATACCACTTGGTTGATGTGCTAAACATAACTAGTGGGTGGACATGCTTGCTTGTACCTAGTCTTGTATGTGGGGAGATATGATATATGGTTTGAGACCAACACGGGCCTCAATCTCTTTACAAAGGAAGACCTCTAGCATGGGACATATGAATATGGTGACATGTTGATATGAGTTGACCTGTATCGGGAAAAGGTTAGAGTACCTAAACTCCAAATTATTTGAAATGTTGAATAATATGAATGATGAAATACTGGATGATGAGTCCCTAGCTAGAATACTTCTAAGTATATGAGTTGAGTGACCTAGTGGACGGTTTCCTTGAAAATGTTGAACCCTAGATTTCCTATGAAAATATCTAACCCTAGAGAAAAGAGGCAATTGAATATTTGATGCTTGATATATATGTGAGGGAGATGTCCCAAGACCCAATATGATGTGTGATATCCATGATGAGCCTCATACTCGGGTTAGTAGTTACATATAAAGGAATCTAGTGGTTGCCCTTGTTTCTAGAAAGATGGGTAGAAATTTTCGTTAAAGGTTGAAAGTAGTGGTTAACATGTCTTGTTGGATATATATCTTAGCTTGAGTGGCTTGAAGCTCTTTCTAGATACAAGTGAGAAAGTTACAAAACCTCGATATTGATGATAATATTGTTCCTGGAATGATGCTTGATACATGAAATATCTCACTTATGTTTGAAAATGGATATATGCTGGATAAGCCACTCTCATAAGCTAGACCTAATATGAAATCATACTATACAGATGTAGCCTTGAAATCATGAAAATAATATAATGATGTCATGAAAACTTAGCTTGAATAATCAGGGGTAATGTGCCTAATCTCATACTCAAATGATCAACTTGATATGACAATACTCTTGGAGTCATAACTCAGATGAACATGATGCATAAATTGTTTAATTGTAGATTTAAAAGCAAAAATAATGAACATAATTGATTAGAGTTGGTGGAAATTTTGGGGAAAACAAAACCATGCTTGAAATCTAGAGTAAAGACGAGATGCACACTTGATGATAGTCTTGTTGGAAGTCATGTCCATAAACATGATTCTTTTGAGAAGTGATACCATAGATTTTGATAATACACCCTGGTTGTATATGAAGATTAGTACAAAACTTTGATATATGGATACTAAAGAATGAGTACACGCTTGATAAGGATAACCTAGTGTACATCCTTCATGTGAAATGCCTTGATAACCATGGTTGGATACCTAGACTCGATGGTTTTTGGCTTGACTCTTAACTATGATCTTGGTTGAATTTCGGGGACGAAATTCCTTGTAAGGAGGGAAGGATGTGACAACCTCGATTTTTCTCTCTCCTTTATTATACCATTCCTCTCTCTATTGGTGACTCACATCACTCAGTATGAGTTCAATTTCATGACTTGTCTTATTGATGACCCATTTTGATCGCTATATGCATGATTTTCACAATGTATGACATCAATCAACACTTTGAGCTTAGTATTGAGCTTAGTATTATCATTTATTACATCATCCTCTTGAATCGTTTTTGAACCCCATCAATATGATCATACTGCTCTCATTTGTATACTATGTTGTAGACGATTCAATTACGAATCCAGCAGAACAAAAAGCACATCGATTCGACCTTCGGAGTCCAAGTTATGACACCTTGATATTCTGCTATTTATACTTTGTTTTAGCCCTTTTATATGCCCTTTTCTCTTTTGGGCTGTCCTACATAGGCCCAAATCAACGTCGTGGCCTAGTTTGCCTTTCCCTCTCCTTCCTCTTCAGGAAACCCACAAAGGAGAGGAAGAGAGTTTCTCTGCCTCCATCCGGTTTTGGTAACTGACAGGAGCATTGATCTCCCAACCTTAAACCCTAACATCCATGATGTTTTATAAAATCCCCTGGTCAAACCCTAGTTCCACTTCTCCCTTACTTCTTTCTCCTTGCGCCGCTGCCCCACCATCTTCTCTTCTTTCCCATGCTTGGCCATACTCGACCCGCTCTGCTACTTGCTCCGACCTGGGGTCTTCCGCAGTTGCCAAGGGAAGCAAGAGAAGGAGCTCCGTGTGACTCCACAACACCATGCCGCTTGTCGGCGATACTCCAGTAGGGGGCTACCTTGATTGCTGGTAGCTCTCCTTCTTCCTCTTGTGCTTCTTACTGCTTCTGCCCGGAAACCCCTTGGGGAAACGCCAGTAGTCGGTCGCGAACCCTCAGCACAAAAGTTCCATCCAGAGCCCCCACCGACCTCCACCCTGCTTCTCCGCAATCTGCCATGGGCGCAACGGCCCCTGGGAAGGCTGGGTGCCGCCCTGCAGGTCTCCCCTATTCCCGTCCGGGAAACAGAGGACCACGCGACCAGGAAATTGGGAAGGGACGAGAGGAAGTGGTGGGTGAGCGGCCCAGCAAGCGGATCAACCCAAAAGTTGAAGCCCAGATCAGTAGGAGACTAATCGCTGGATGAAGGGAGGACCACCAAGGTCCCACGATCCAACAGCGGCTAGTTGTCAATAGATGACATGGGTATGTCCTCCTTTATGTATAGTTCCTAATCAAATGTTCTAAAATCTATAACTTCCATCTCCCTTGACCAAAAATTATAATCCAATATATCAAATTGATCCTCTCGACGAGACCTACAACATGGATATATTTGTAGACTCTAAATCTTCTTTCTATTCCACTATTTTGCAAAAATAAGTGATTTTGACCATGATGACCATATTTAATGCAATGTTATGATGAATTTTGAGATCTTGATGCTTGTCTTACCCACTAATCATCATAGCAATAACTTAGAGTTACTTTTGAGCCTAATGAACATCCTAATAATTATCTTTGATCTATGGTTAATTCATATGTCATCATGCGACTCCTTTGGACTATAATGTTGAACTTGCCCTATATTGCTGATCCTGCTTCTAATGGTCACCTACCTAATCTTGATATATGTTTCTTATGACCTTATGTTGCTGATCTAAACAATCCCTTATGCTCGACTCTTATTCTTTTATGATCTTTAACCTTGATTACTCTATTATGAGTCTCGTGGCATAATTTGAGCATAAGTGTCCTTAATCTTGTCATACCCACTTGAAACCTCGAAAGCATATGAAACTTGAATCACACCATCATGATGACCTCTAGATCAGCACAATAACGTATAATGAACTAATAAGCAACGTGGAACCCATCTTGGCCAAAACCCTAAAAATGCACCTAATTAGGGTAATGATGAGAATCTAATGTATATATGTAATCTTGTTGTTAATCAGGTTTGGCATATGGCTAGATGGTGAAGGATATGTTAGGTTGTGAATCTCTGAATCAGGTAAGGGCCTTATCTAGTTATATGATTACCGCTTTCTTACTTGAAAAGACATATATTGTATGCTTGTTTGTCTATTTGCTCAAATATTGCCATGTAGTATTGCTATGTCATATTCGATGTTTGCCTCGTCGGTTTTATAACTTGAACACATATATGTACAAAACTCCATTATAATATTGTTGATAAAGGGTTAACTCTCAGTGACGTCCTTGAGGTCCCTCTTGTATAAAAGGGTAGCTAAGCTTGAGCACCCTTACGGACCCTTCCGACGGGAAGATGGTCAACGGCCTTAAACATGTTTGATATTTTTGGTATAATGGAGCGAAATGACATAAAATATGGTTTCACATTTGTTAAACAATTTACATGTTTATTCTTGTTCGTTTAATCTTGAAATCTTTTCAAAATTATGCAAAGCTTATATATATATGTATCTTTCGGCCCCATACTCAACACCTCGTGTGTTGACCCATTTCTCGTATGTTGTTTTTAGGTTCAAAGATGGCTAGAAGGTTGATGCGCTTGGTGAGCTATGCTAGGTGTACTTGTTGTAAGATCCAGATATAGTATATATGAGCAGACTTGTACAAAGTGACTCTTGAATATGTAATTCAAATCATGTAATATAATAATGTTGCTTAATATATCTTGTGGATTGTTGAGATTATGTTGGTGCTTGTATCTTGTTATATGTTCATGTGTGCTAAGCTTTATGCTTCCACATTTTGCCTTTGGTATACGTTTGGTTCATGGGACTGGGATTCCGGTTCTGTGACAGTACTGCTCTTACCTTTATCAAAGATATTCAACATAAAATTTTAACAACAACATATGTAAATTAATAATCTATAGAAATGAGCCATCTTTATAAGTACAAAGCACAAAATGTAGGTCTAAACCTTTAGATAGCTAAACTGAATAATAGCATCAAATTCTGAAGTACAAAGTCTCATATGAACAATTTTGAACCAATATGAAGTTTACTATTGAGATGAGCGACTTTCATTATCGTTGAGAATAAGATTATATTGAATTGAATGCAATGGGATGAATACAAGACTGGATGCCCTCTCCTTTATATAGGATAGGGGAGACGCCCTAAGACTCAGGACGCAAGTAATCTAAATGGGTTGAGATACAAAATCCCACTAACTAATTAACTTATTAACTAAATAGGCTAATATAGACTCTCTAACACTCCCCCTCAAGCTGGAGCATGGGTGAAACACATGCCCAAAGCTTGGAGGTTACAAGACTCGATAAAACAATAAAATAAATGATAAATGAAAGATAAAAGATATATATCACTCCCCATACAAAAATTGATAATCCCCCTTAATTAATAGTCCCCCCAAACCATGTGGTGACAATGACTCTCTTCTTTGAAATTACTAGTGAACACATACGTGCACACACATGACATATAAAATTTGTTGGAAATGTGCGGGGAGAGGACTCGTCCGTGAATGGGTCCTTACGGTAAAAGATATTTGTGTTGGTTGTTTGAAAGGAGAGAATCAAGGAACCATTTCCGTGGGATGGAGAGAGAAATATAGAATTAAAGATAATAAAAGTTAATAGGAGAGTGTGAGAAATAATTATTTGTAGGAGTAAAATTCTTTGAAAAAAGGAGAGAAGAGAGTGAATCAAGGAGAGAGCAACATCAAACTCGCTCTTTTTATAGTAGTATAGATATTCTACAGGATGAAGATCCTTAAGCTTTGAAGAAGATCTTTGGAGTGCATTTGGAATGAAGAGCATCTGAATAATGGAACTTGATACTACAACAGTAATTCACCACTTGGAAGCAGACGATCCTCAACACCATCACTACGTCATCTTCACTGGATTACATACTTAACACGACACGAACAGGGATGCCCAATGTCGATGTAGCAGTAGCGAAATCTTCGAATTGCCTGAGAAGATGTGCATAACGTGGCACGAACACGAACGGACGATGTGCTGATGATACGATGCATGTACCATAAAACTCTAACGCATGAACCTTGGGGGCTTGGTGGGAAAGGAGATCATCCATCAAGGAAAGTCCCAAGATAATTAGCGGAAGGTGATGCTTGTAGAAGTAGATTGGCAGGCTTGAAATTGTTGAGCTTCTGAGAAATCTGACGAAGCACCCATCTGTCTCTCAAGAATGCAGCAAGAGTGATAATGTTGTCTGAAATGTGTGTTGAATAAAGCTCTATGAAGATAACCTGGAATATGTAGCATGAATACATATATCATCTCTTCTCATACTCTCTCTCTCATACATATTCTCTCACACACTCTCTTATCATCTCTTCCTCTCCTCTTTATCCCCCCTGCATACTAAATACTACGAGAGTGTGTTTGGTGTGGAGAAGTCGATATATGACCCCCCTACCCGCACTGTGGAAAGGGATACACACATGATATGGGTGGGTGGGAAAGGAATTGGTGGATTTGAGAGGATTTTGTGATATGGATATGTGTAATATGTGGAGAATGAAACCGATAACTGGAAAGAATATGCTAAATGGGTCAATGTAAGATCTGGGTATAAAATTAAATGGATCTAATCCCAACCTGAAAAGGGATTTGTTTGGCCCATTAGGACAACAAATCTGGGGGCGTGAGGGCAGAGCCCCACGAAAAATCCGATTAGGCTCAAAATTGGATCTGATAAGCCAAAGATAGATCTGGGTAAGGATCCAAATATCAATAGAGATAGAGAAGTTATGGGCAGTAAAAAACATATAGAGGAGGACGTCGCTTAAATTTGGGAGAAGACAATACTGACTAGGGGGTGATGGCATGGTTGAATATGGTGGAGTGCTTTGCCAGGGATAGGTGATGGTGTTGGGGCAGAAATAACAAGGAGTCAATGACGATGACAATGAATAATGGATGTCAGCGGAAACAAGATGGGGCAGAATCAAGGGGGGCCTGGATAATGGCAACGACGATTGAAGAGTGTGATTGTCAACTGGGGATACAGTTGCTGCTAAATGAGGCAAAAACACTACAGTGAATGGACACACAATGATGGCGATGATTGTAGCGTCTGGTAGCGACGTGCTCGACAATAGAAGGATGGTTGTCACTGACTACGGTTATCGTACTGTCGGCGGGCATGGGCGGCGCATTGGCAGGCAGCAGTGGCTGCTGTCCTGACCGACGGTGACTGCGGCTCTGGTGATGGTTGCGGCCAACTGCGGCAACAATATTGCTATTGGGAACCAGTGGCTCTGCTGCTGGCCGTGACACTTGCACTGGATGTAGGAGGATGTGGCGGCAACCTGATGTGGTGGCACGACAGATGGTGACATTGACTGTTGTTGTCGACGGTGGCTTGATGGTGGCTAATTGCGTTGGGAGATGATAGATAGATAGGAGATAGTCGAGATGGTTAGCACCGACGTACAGAAATAAAATCAGATCTTAAGCAGGAGGAGGAGAAGCCATGGAGGCTGGGATATGCCCGACGGGCAGCCGGCCTAAGCCATGGCAATGGCGGCGGCCGCCCGCAGGCGAAGGTGCCCCCTGTATTTCTCTCTCGCGGAGAGAGAGAGGCGGTGGCTAGGGTTGCGTGCACGCCGGAGAGGGAAGAGGTGCGGCGGCTAGGTTAGGGTTCCCTAGGAGCGAACGCGCTCTGATACCATGTTGAGAATAAGATTATATTGAATTGAATGCAATGGGATGAATACAAGACTGGACACCCTTTCCTTTATATAGGAGAGGGGAGACGCCCTACGAGTTAAGACGCAAGTAATCGAAATAGGTTGAGATACAAAATCCCACTAACTAATTAACCTATTAACTAAATAGGCTAATATAGACTCTCTAACAATTATTAATAGGTAAGCACAAGTTCTATTCCAAAGAACACAACAATTTAAGGTTAAAAAAATCCAAATATTAAATTTAATATGAAATTTTCACAAGCTGTGGACCGAAATCTAATGTTGTAAATCACATCAATAAGTGATCAACCTAAAACACACTCGCAATTCTAAATTCGGGAAATTATATAAAATAAATTATCAACCACACAAGTAGCTTAAGAAGTTAGTTGTTCTTCATCAAAATTCAGTGAACATCGTTTGATCCCACCAAAAGCATGTGGTTATCTTCTAAGATATCATGCAACATAACTATTTCTGTGCATCTCCACTATATTAAAAGAAAAATTGACCAGTGTTCGTTGGGTAAGGCTTTTTTTGCTAAGAACTAGTAGAAACCACGTGCGAAGCACATGAATTCCATTTAAACTTGCATTGAGATTGAACAAAAGTTGTTCTTAATATTTAATTATTAATTAAAATAGTTATGAATCATATGTAAACTGGCATCCAACAGCTGAAATTCATTGCTAGAAACAATTTTCACCAATATTACAGAAAAATGTTTGGAAGCAAGTTGCTTGTATGGTAGTTTGACTTTCTAACATGTGGTGGTTAACAACATGTCTGGTCCCATAATCAGTGTTAAGTCTAGTGTGACGTTATCAAATAGACATTCTCAAAGTAGGAGAAAAAAATAATGCCTAAATTGACAATTTAAAGACTTTTTTGTGTCTATAAATAAGTTTGTAGCCATTCTAGCAAAAAAAGTAGTACATTCCATATAAATAAAGTTGTTCAAATAGAACCGACTCCAACCTCTCTTATTGAAAATGAAGTTCTTAAAAATTAGTTGAAGGAAATTGTACAAAAAACAACTATCACCACTAATGTAAAAAAATCAGCAACACTGAAATTGGTCTAATATCCACTAAAAAGGTTATATACCATGTAAAAGTGATTTGTGCAAGTCACACCTAACATCAACTTTTGCCACAAATTTTGTGAAGAAAAAGAAATCAAAATTAGCAATCAAATCAAATATTATTTTTCATTTAGTACCAGTTGAATTTAATTATTGCAATAAGCCCAACATCTACCTTTGTCATCACTTTTTGTAAAAAAGATAAGATACAAAAGAGGAGGAAAAAATTCCATAAAATTGATGCACCTACAGACAATTTGACTACGTTTCCATAATAGTTTATATATGATTCATTGAGAGAAAACAACTCAATTAAAATCCAATTGACTCCCTCCAACCAATAAGTACATAGAGATGTCATGAAAACAAAAAATGCTTCTAGATGCACAAGAATTTATATACAATCCACTAAGAGACAACAACTCGGTTAACATCAAGATGAATCTCTCTAACATATAAGCACAAAGACATATTAGTCATTAGATCTCCCTTTGAATATGAAATGGTTTGTTCTGTCGAGTTCATGATAAGTGTTATATTGTTTTATACAATAATTTATATACTACTCTTATACAAAGAGCAACTCCATCAATATCTAGTTGTAATTGTAAAGACAATCTATTGAATTGATGAGCATGCATAGAGTGGTTGAAATACATAGACTGACTGGACTGATAAATACATAATCAAGTCGCTGGAACACAATAAAAGGCTAAAATGATGATCGTACATACTAGAAATGCGGCAAAAAAATGAAAAAAATTAAATTTGCAAAAGCAAAAATCAAGCATATTAAGGACATGTGATCACGGGTTTAAACGACTGAAATAACGTCTTTTATAAGAAATAACGTCTTTTATAAGCAATGGGAATATTGCAACTTCTGATTCTCTCATCAGTGGGAAGAGCGCGTCTGCCAAGCTTCCAGGTAATGGCACTTGCTTTTGGCAGCGAAGCGCGCCATATCCAATTCCATCTGTTCTCATTTTCATCTTGCCCACCGAGATTATGCATAGCTTTGGCCGATCTGAGACTAAACTGTCCATACGGATTAGGCGCCCAAATCAACTTGTCAGGACAGTGATCAATGTGTGCATGAGATCTACGGATGAGAAGGCATCCCTCATCATCTAGAATTTGCTCGATTGTGCTCCAGTCCCAGCCCTCTTGTTGAAGCCAGAAGTCTTTAACAAGGAAGTCTCTGTGCCTGTCACTCCGATGAAGCGCAAAATCATGTAGGGGGCGGTCACACCACCTAGAATCCCAGAAGGAAATATTACCCTGCCCAATGAGCCATCTCGTGTTAGGGACGACGCTTGGAAAAGTTTTCCAAATCCTTTTCCATCTCGGTGACGGGTTAGAACCCAATTTGAGATAAGGTGGATAGCATCCTTGGTGATTTCTGAAATGAGAAGCATATTTATGTCTACAGAAGGTTGCCCAAAGAGACGAACCGTTAATCAATTCCCAGCAGTCTTTGACAAGGTAGGCTTGTTCAATCTGTTTGATAGAAGTAAAACCGAGTCCTCCAGACTGGGTAGGCTGCGCGAGACGATCCCAAGCTAACCACGCTCGGCGTCTATCATCTTTCCTATTTGTCCAGAGGAAGCAGGAGAACATGGCCTCAATGCGTTTTGTGATACCGACATGGATGCCGATAGAGGCAGCAGAGTAGATGGCAGTCGACGTGAGAACATGAGAAATAAGCAGTTTTCTACTGGCGAAGGATAGAAACTTGGCCTTCCACGATGCAGTTTTTGCCTTGATTTTCTCCAGAAGATGATTGAAGTCAGATAGCTTGTTAGGTCTGGCGCATAGGGGCACGCCCAGATATCTAATAGCATGGTCAGTCACAGGGACATTCAGAAGACCTGTCAACGAGGCAATGGTGGCGGGATCCGACTTGCCGATCATACAGGAGGATTTATGAAGATTGACGATTTGTCCAGTGGAGCTCATGTACAGGTGCATTGCTTCATTGAGATTCTGCATAGATCTGTGGTCTGCATTATGAAACAAAATAAGATCATCCGCGTAGGCAAGGATGGGAGGCGCGTTGCCGTCTCCTCTACCATGAACGATCTGTAGAGAGCGATGCGCATCTTTTCCTCCATAGTGAGCTGGCGTCGTGGTTATGGACTAAAGCGGCCAACTTATTGAATGAAGATGATTTCAAACCTAATTCCATTGTTGATATTATTCACAAAGGTAGTATGCAACATAGATACACCCTCCGGGGTTGGTTCACAATCGAGATCATCACAATGATCTGTTGGTCGGTTTGGAAAGCCAGATGTGCCTCTAGATTCAATAACCAGCCCGTTAACTGTAACAGAATCTGGCAAGATATCATTAAGATTGTTAATTTCAAAAGTCGCACCTTCTTCTTCAAGCATAATGAAGACCCAGAGTTGTACGCCAAGCTTACTAACGAGCACATGATACAACCCATTATCAAGCTTAGGAAGATACACAGCATTAAATGGGAACCACCTGATATCAATTGCCTGAAGATGAACATAACGATTGGGAGACACCTTTCAGGGGATGGCAGCAGCAGAAGATGGATGGATGGCATCATTAGAGACAGAAATTCTATCATTCGCCTTGCCTTCAGAACATGGATGAACGCTAAAGATCATATTTCTGCTTATATAAGTGGCATCATGGTTGCCCTTAAGATCATGGATGATAACAACCTCACTATTTCCTCGATTGAGATCGATGATCCACATGTGCTACAGATTCTCTGGCATGATGCACACGGACCATGGAATATCAGTCACATTACTAGAATAGTCAAAGAAATGATCGATGACGAAGCTATTCTAGGATACTTGGTGCCCAAGATCATCAATTCTATACCGAGAGAGATCGGCCTTTGGGGGACTACTCACATTGGAAACTACATCGACTGATCATGCTGCATTACCTATGAAAATCAGAGGTATGAACCTTCTTGAAAAGAAGAACATCCCTTATCTGTTCTTCAGATGGGAGAAGCTTTAGCTGGCCTTGAGGTGTCTATGCGTCTTTGTTTCCTTGTTTTGTTTTTTGGTCTTTAGGTGGATGCCTGCTTAATGATTACCTGCCTTAGGTGCAGGAGTTGTATTATTTTTCGATGATTTAGCCCACAAGAGAGGGGTGGGATGAATAGAGAGCCCTCTGACTTCCTTAAAAAAAAAAAAACATGTGCATAGAATGCACCCAAGCTGTTCAAAAGCAGCATATTGGCATGAAAATTGAAACATGCACGGTTCTCTCTGTATAGTCATCTATTTATAATATAATATGATAGCACAGCTTAGCATATGATAGAAAGTAGCTCACGAACCGGAAGTATTTTCCGCTTTATTTAAATCAATCGTCCTAAAAAGAATCTAAACAATGAAGCAGACGGACATGCTGCTGGAATAGCAACCAGGCAGCCATGTCACGTTGCTTTATTCATAGGGTAATAAGACATGAACATAACCTTGACATAGAGTAATATATAAGATGGTTGAAAAAAGGAGTGGTCACTTTCCTGCCCCATTTTTTTCAATTGGCATCAGTCAAACTACATATAGACTGATTCTTAATCGGAATTTTAACTCAGATGTGTTCTACTCTGAGCGATTTTAAGAGTTTCACAATAAAACCTCGATTATTCTACTTTAGAATCTACTAGCAATCTGAATAATTAAAATAAATTTTTATTTATTAGAATTTTGATTAGGAATTTCATGCCAAGTCGAGGATTTTCTCCTATTGATAGCCACTCACAAGTCACAAGCCTTTTTACGCAGAAACGATTATATGATGTAGGCCAGGTGCCACCTCTAGGCACTTGCAAGGGCAGGCGTAGCCGAGTTGTTAGTTAGGTTTTTTCAGCTTACGTTATTTTATTATATCTTTTCCTTATTTTGGGCTTTTTGTAAAGTCATGTGGTTTAGTCCAACATTGGTTGACCATTTAGTCTTCATTTTAGAAGCCTATAAAAAGGCTCTATTGCTTCTTTGTTAAATACAGTTGATGAATGAGAATTATTTCCTTTAGTCATTTAGCCGTATTTACTTTAGTTTGGAAAATTTACATTAAGTGGTATCAGAGCCTAACTCTAGCCACTATCCACCGCATCCTTCAGCCACCATAGTCATTGCTTCCAATTACTGCCTCTACCAGCAGCAGCCTTCCCTGCCGTTGCCATCCTTTGCATAACCCGTCGTAACCTGGAGCAACAACTGTCATGTGCGACATCACCCACCATCACTTCCGCCGCCTGCAGTAGACTCTCCCATCGCCATCGTCGTCATTCGTAGCAATTGTTGCCGCCAGATCGACGCCTACAACCAACAGTCTCCTCCGACGCTAGTAAGTAACCTCCCGAAAAAAAATCTCGAGGGCTCTATCCCCCGAACATCCAAGCAAGGGGGCCTTGGCCCCCTGCCACCCTTAGCCAACTCACCATGGAGTTGGTACCACGGATCAACGGGTAGATATCTTAATTCCACACGAACTATTCTCTCCATCTATATCAAACTCAAGAAGGCATCAATTATCAGCAATTTGGGTAAGATCTTTCCTATGTTCATAGTACATTTACTTGTCTACTACAAATTTAGTTCCTTGGCAACGGGTCCATAGGTGTCTTTGGTTCCCCTACTGCATATTTGCCAAGTCCTATTTTTTGTGGAAGGTTTTCCTCCGTTTTATACATGTGTGTTTTTTTGTCCATTGTTATTTCTTGAAATTGTGTTGTACGTTGCCAAACAATATTTTCCATAGACACAATTTTTCATATGCCGTTGTATAAATCAAAATGCCTGACAGTATGAGATAGCACAGTTCTGGAACCCAATCCAAATGTCACTCTTGAATCTTCACACTCTTCGTTTACCCTGGACACTTTTGGCGAAGCGGTCAATAACATCATGATTGAGCTTTGTGCCATTGGCCATGCAAACACTCTCGATGCTACCTAGACGTTAGTACCTTACATGGGGTACGTGATACCACAAAATTTGTAAATGCACCACAAATCCCCCTTAACACTACTCCTCTACACTTCTGTCCACCAAAACTCCATGAGACCCCTGCCTACCATCACTATGGAGATGTTGACACTTTTACAGACCCTGATCCTTATTTACCACACCACTATGTGGAAGCACACCCCTATGAACTACCCTACCATCATGCATCCCAACTCACTGTCCCACTAGCGCACTATGCACCACAACCACATCCCCCCTTCACGTGATCCACAAGTCGTTCCGAAACACCATCACCAACAGCTAGCTCTGTCGCATTCTCCTATGAGCCCTCCTCGGAGACCCCATTCTTGTCCCCCTGGCCATGATGTTTTTCATAACCCCCCTCATGGACATATTTTTCCTCCCAATCCATACAATCAATATCACCCAGGACCTCATCCACCACCACACAATAATATCACTCGACGAGTTAAAATTGACGCCCCCACTTTTGATGGTAAACTTGATACCAAAACTTTTCTCAATTAGATTGCTATTTTGGAAGATTATTTCGACTAGTATGACATGACCAACGCCCAACATATTAGATTTGCTAATATGAAACTCGAAAGGGTCAGTCAAGCAATATTAGCAAGGTGTCCAGCGTGATATGGAGCGTATTGGTCAACCTCCCATCCTCTTTTGGGGTGAGATGAACACTAAGCTATGCAAGGGCTATGTACCCTCCTAATACAAAGACAATTTATTTCTTACTGGATGGCCCTTAGCCAAGGGTCATGATCTGTTCAAGAATACATGGAACCATTTGAGGAGTCTAAGAAGTGTTGTATTCAAAATGATTCTGATTGGCAACTGGCCACTCATTTTGTGCACCATCTACAACCTAATATTATACGAGAAATGGAATTACAACAGTATGACTCCTTGGACGACGCTTTTCCTCGTGCCCAAAAGGTAGAGAGTTACCTACATCCTTCTTGTTGCGGTCCTCCCTTTTCTCACTGTATACAACATACTCGCTCAACCAATAACCCTTCCACTGCCCCATCTCGCTCTGCTTATCCCCTACCCCAACCATCTCGCAAAGTTCTTCAACCCCTTCTCTAGTAAAGGTAAGGAGGTAGTGACAACTCCAATTCGGCCTCCTCCACGAGACCGTGAATGATTTCATTATCACAGCATGACTCACCTAGCTTCTCAAAGCCCTCACCGTGCTCTTTTTTGTGTCCTCTAATTCTTCTAATACCACCCCTAAGGATGACATTGAATGAAGATGTTTTTCCTGCCTTTGAACCTTCTAATGATGACATTGATTACAATTATGATTAATATATGTCATATCTCTAGGTCATGCGTGTTGTACCTATCCCTTCATAATGGGATGAATGGAAACGCATCATCCCCTTCCAGATGTTCTTCAAACGCGCTGGTAAAAGCTGCAAACTACTCCTTGATGATGGCAGTTCACATAACATCATTTCACCCCATGGATTGAACTACATGGAGTTGTGCCCAGAGCCCCATTCTCAGCCACGTAAAGTCCATTGGGTGAACCAAATTAGCTTGTCCACCACCCAATGATGCATTGTGCCCATCACTCTAGGTGCTTATTCAAACCACATTTGGTGTGATGTTTTGCCTATGGATGTTGGCCACGTCATTCTAGGCCGTCCTTGGATTTATGACTAAGATGCTCGCGATGAGGGGCATTCCAATGTTTATACTTTCAAAGCACATAGGAAAACACCTATGTTTTGCACCTACTCTATTCATCTCTCCTATGAAAAAGAGTCCAACATAAAACCCCAAACCTCCTAACCCCAGCACTTTCTACACTTTATCACCTGCAGAGAGCTTGAAGAGACCAGTCGAGAAGCTTGATGCATGTATGTGTTATACATCAAAGAATCCACTCCTATATCTGATTTCCATTCCCCACCTCCAGAACTTTTCTCCCTTCTCTACGAGTTCAAAGACATGACACTCACTGACCTCTCTTATGAGCTCCCACCTTTGTGTGATATTCAACATGAGATTGATTTGATTTCAAAGTCGTCGCTCCCAAATCGAACTCATTACCGCGTGAACCCGACTAAGCATAATGAATTCAAACGTCTAGTCGGTGCCCTCCTGCTCAAAGGTTTTATTAAAGAGAGCAAGAGTCCATGTGTAGTTCCTTCTCTCCTTAGATGGTAGTTGAAGAATGTGGTTAGACTGTCGGCCCATCAATAAGACCGTTGTTGAATATCGATTTTCAATTTCATGCCTTGACGACATGCTTGATCTATTAATAGTATCTCACTATTTATCCAAGGTTGACCTCCATAGTGGTTACCACCATATTTGTGTCAAGGAGTCTCATGAATGGAATATGGTCTTTAAAACCCCAACTGGATTATTTGAATGGTTGTTCATGCCCTTTAGCATGTCCAACGCACCTAGCACCTTGATGAGAGTCATGAACCATGTGTTGTGGCCATTCATTGGAAAAATATCGGTGGTCTACTTTGGCAATATTTGATTTTCAATATAACCAAGGAAGAGCACCAAACTTATCTTCGACTAGTTTTCGACACATTTTGCGCTAAGAAATTGTATGTCAATCTAAAGAACTGCCCTTTTCTCTAAGATTACTTCGTATTTACTACTGGCATTGAGGCTAACCCAGCCACATTCAAAGTCATCAGTGATTGGCCCACACCCACTAAGATCCCTGAGCTCCATAGGTTTCACAAGTTGGCCACATTTTATCTTTCTCTTTGTTAGAGTTTTCAACACCATTATAGCTCCACTCACTAAGTTGTTGAAACATGATAAATTAGAGTGGACACCATCTACTACATGAGCTTGTAAGGTTGTTAAAACTAAATTGAAAAAAGCCCCTGTTCTTCACCTTCCTTATTTTTCACTTCCATTTGAGGTAACATGTGATGCTTCTGATGTTGTCATTGGTGGCATCCTAAGCCAAGAAGGCCACCATGTCACTTTTTTCAATGACAAACTCAATGATGCAAAGCGTCTGTACTCCACTTATGATAAAAAAAATCTTTGTTGTTGTGCAATATTTGCATCATTGGCGGAACTATCTTCTACGTTAGGAGTTCATCCTCTGACCATCAGGCCCCTTCTCTTCTTGAATTCCCAAAAGAATTTAAGTGTTTGTCATGCCAAGTGGTGTGAATTCTCCAAGAGTACACTTTTGTTCTCATACATCGTTTGGTATTGAGAACAAGGCCGCTGACGTTCTCAGTCATTGTTTGACCACCCTACAGTCCATGAGGATTGAAGTTTTGTGCTTCGACCGTTTGAAGGAACAATACCCCATATGTTCTAACTTTGGAATTATCCATGCTAAGTTCCTTGGTAGCACACCCAACCGAAATTTTGATTTTATTCTATGTAATGGATTTCTCTTTCATGGCATACAGTAATGTATTCCCTCCACTTCCGTTCGAGATTTTCGCATTTAGGAATTACATGTTGGTGGCCTAGCTGGTCATTTTGGTAGGGAAAAGACCACCGCTCTAGTCATTGACAAATTTTATTGGCCTTCCCTATGTCGTGATGTTTCTCACATCATGTCTTAATGTCGTACTTGTCAAATGACCAAAAGTAAAAGACATGGTATGAGCCTCTACACCCCTCTCCCTATTCCCCATGAGTCATGGAACGATACGAGAGTACAAATTTCATTCTAGGACTTCCCCACACTTCTCATAGCCACGACTCAGTGTTTGTGGTTATTGATCATTTTTCTAAGATGACCCACTTCATTCCTTGTAGTAAGACTTCTGACGCCTCTCATATTGCCCATCTTTTCTTTAATGAGGTAGTCAAGCTACACAGACTTCCCGTCCATGTAAAGTTTGTTAGCTACCTTTGGAAGACTCTATGGAAAATCTTTGGTACCCACCTCAAATTCTCTTTCACCTTTCACCCTCAGACTAATCATCAAGTTGAGGCAGTTAATAGGAGCTTGAGTACCTTTGACGATGTCTTGTAAGTGAATGCTTAGGAAATTGGAATTCACACCTACCTACTGTTGAATTTGCTTACAATAGTTATTTTAATTGATTCACATGAAAGAGCCCTTTTGAAGTTGTTCACGACTACAAACCCTGCCAGCCTATAGATCTTATACCTATGCCCATTGATGTCCGCCCTTCCCACTCATACACTACAAAGACCTTTTCCCAACACATGCATGATTTGCATGTTCAGATTCACCAAAACCTTACTATCTTATGAAAACTACAAGCTTACTGCAGATTCAAACTGTAGATAATTTAATGTGGGAGATTATGTGTTAGTACATGTGCGTCCTAAACGTTACCCTAAAAATTCTTTCAAGAAACTCCATGCCAGAGTGTCAGGACCTTTCCAAATACTTATTTGATAGGGACCCAATGCTTATGTATAGGATTTGCATTGGGTATTAGTGTTGTAATGAATGTAGATGATCTTTCTCCTTATTGTGGTACATTCGAGCCCCGTTTATTTTGGTTGCAACTTCTTTAGATCATTATGGTGCCTCACCATCTTCAACAGATCTACCCCCTATGCCTCATCGTAACCACAATATCTATCTTTAGATCATTATGGTGCCTCATTGTAACCACAATATCTATGTTTAAAAAATGATTCAAAATCAAAAAATGACCTCATGTGCTATTAAAGTCTTTGTTATCACTACGTTGACTATAATTGCAATGAAATTTGTTACATAATATTAGAGGCCCTTTGGGTCAATCTAAGAATTAAATATACACTATTTTAATCAATAATATACTTTGGTTATGATTTTTAGACATGGTTGAGGGCATCTTTTTGGGGGAATTAACAATATATATTAATATGTGAGTATTTGTGTATATAATCATAACCATAAGTATCTATTCAATATCTATGCATGTTACCGTATTTTTTATATTTTATATAAAGAGAAATACACATAATAATAGTAAGATATATGTATACTCAGCCATGGCAATTGGCATCTTAATAAGTATGACAACATCGACCTTCGAGTAGCAGCAACATCCAGTAACAAATATCAATCCCATTCATATAAAGTCCAAGTTATATGACACAATGTTGAAATAAAAAAAAGTACTGCTAAATATTCAACCACTTGCCACTTCTACTGTCATGGAGAACTAACTATGAAAATCGTCTCTAATTGAAACTACAAATGGTAGATGCACTACAAGCTCTTTGAGCGTACTACGGTAGGTGATACAGGCAACATTACAGTAGAGGGCCTTCAAAGTTTACCCATGTATTAAAATCTTCTTCCGTGGAGTGAGTTATCAATGTTGCATGATCCCAAAGATATCTCTTTTCTAATAGAAAATCTATTTGTTGATTTATCAAATGCATGCATTTTTCTGTCGGTACACAACTACATGTTCAACAGGAACCTATAAACAATCTTTATGCCATGTTGCTAAGGTAGTGTCTATATAAGCATACACCTATTATCCTCACTAGTTGCAGATATATATCATCCACGGGGCACCATACATTAGGATCCTAATTTTGCAATTAACCAAAGCCATTATTAAGCATTACAAGGTTGTTATATTTTAAAAGAGAATAAATAAATCAATTTCTAATAGAAGCTATAAAAAGGCTAATTATAGTTACCATGTCCTTAACATGCTTGTTCCCTCACTTGACAAGCCTTGATATAGAAACAAGAAAAATAAGATTACCTAACATGATTTTGTGTACCAGACCAAACCACCATCTACCCGCCTTTTGAATAACAAATTCCATTAGAATCCTTTGCTTGGCATAATTCTATATTTTTGTCACACTATTTTACTTTTCTCAATTTCATAGGCTGATAACACCCATTTTATGGCTGCTAGAGCTTATATTTTACTATCAAAACTGCCTCTAAACCTGACTTCCTCTCCATTTTATCTTATTTATTGAATAAAAATAATGCCCACTATGCTCCTGATAATATTTTCTATCTTTTGTAGAGTTTCTCTTATTTTTCCACCAAAAGAATGCTAATGGGCCTGACCTGGCCAACCCACAACAAGTTAACTGCCCCGATCCATCACAGCGGAGAAGCAATATGCCCTCTACCCGTCACGGTCACTGCCTGATATGGAAGCAACCCGACATGGGTGTGTCGTGCGGGAGCCCTGACAGACTACACGTTGTTACCCGACAAGGAGCCTTACCCACCACGGTCCATCGGCCGATGGAGTTTATCGCGCGACACGACCACCTTTTGGTGCTGCAGCCCGTCAAGGTCTTTACCCGACACGATCCATGGCGATCTACTCACAACCCAGCACGAGACGGCCCCCGCCAGCCGTGCTAGGCGACAGACGTGTTGACCTTCTCCCAAAGCCACATTAACGGAGCAGACAAAGGACACGTGGCCCAACGAGGGTCACAACTCCCACCAGTCGCTACCTATAAATAGCAGCTACATGACTCCGATGGGATGGGTCGGAACCCCACGAGAGCTAACTGTTAGAGAAAAAGGAGCTAGTGCTTTGAGTTCCCAGGCCTATCGGGAAATACTAGGAGAGCAATTCCCCATCCCGAGAGGGACGGGAGGAGTTAATTTAGAACTTGACCCGGTAGCCACAACAGCACGTCACGACCTTCAAGGCCACTTCAATGTACCAGACCGCTAGCTGGGTCTCAACCCAAGACGGTCTGGCCAACCATGCCCGATACAAGGAACCAAGAACCTAAGGCAAAGCTAACCCGACACATGTCCTAACGCAACACGATACCCGCCCCGATATGGCCTACCCGTTGCAGCTGCAGCCCGCCAGGGCTTGACGCCTGACACAGCCATATCGGGTAGAGGGTCCTATCTCGATATGCCCTTTACCCATCACCGTTCACGACCTGACACGGTAAAAAACGCAACACGGTTATATCCCAATAGGGCTCCTACCTGATACTGGGTTAGACTTACCTTAGGGGTCTGCTGCTATGTAAATCGACCTCCTACATCAAGGAGGCTGATACATATCTTCCCTATTTCAGAAATTTACATTCGTTTACCATTGCATTGTAACTAAACCTTTTATCTCCTTACACTTATGGAATATGTGGAGTTTATCTCATATTGTTCTATGTATGGTTCATTTTTGTTGGACGATCTCTTTATAGCATCTGAGCTCTAGTCTCTTCTTTTTGGATCACACTTTTGACTAGCTATCAAATCATATTTCTCATTTTGACTCCCTTGAGAGAGGGATGTTGTCAGACCCCGTCTCGCTAAATGAGATTACTCAAAACATAAAACACAATTAATCACTAATTAATCACATACCCAAAAATATAGGTAAATTAAAACTGATTTCAATGTCAGCACCTTCTCAAAAACATTTGCATGAGAGACCAACATCTCTTATATCCATACCATGCTAAGAATTTGATACAAATGTTCTATTGTCTTAGCCACAACATATATACACATGAGAACAATATTTTTATATGCTACACAAACAAGCATTAATATGCTAACAAAAGTTTGATTCGTTTGAAACACCATAAACAAACTTTTCCTGCCCGGACCTGAGAGTACTTGGACGACTCTAGGACACACTAGACATCTAATCAACTTTATCAAATATTCATTACTATAGATCCTCTTTGCTGCCACATATTGTTTTCGTCACTTCTGATTACCTAAAAAAAGTGTGGCGAACCACAAGGGTGAGACCCAGTCCCAGCAAGAGATATAACCATCAACAACATTTATTGATTACAACATTGTTATGTAATTAAAGAGTTAAGAAGTTTAATCAGATATAACAAATAAGATTAATAGTACTGATGATTAAAAAATACATAAAGGAGCAGATAATAACTATCATTATTAACCAGACTATCATCCTTTATCTTGTTGACAATATGAGCAGTTCATTAGCATATGCAGTTCTAGCATCATGAACAAGTCTAGTAACATAGCATAGCTAACAACATGAGCATGTCTAATTGGTTGAACATATCAACATCATAAGAAGAGCTAACAACATAAGCACAACTATCTAGACAAGCATGATTAGCAGTATATGCATCTCTAGTTACAAAGGCAAGACTAGCATGCTAAATATAACTAACAACATGGGATATCTAGCATCATGATTATAATAAGCCATAGTAGTATAGAAACCAACATAAGCATGACTATTGTATGTACACATTTACCATCTTATGATCCACAACATAAGTAGAATTATTATCTCTTAATTGCACTAAGCATCATCTTTATGTAAAGAGAACAAACAAGGGTTATCATCCAATGTGAAGCGTCGTGTATAACCTAAACAAATATACTACACGGCTATATTACATCTTTTATTACGCACTGGGGAATTTTAATCGTACCATTCAAAGTCCAACCGACCCATGCGAAGGGCTATTCGGTTCCGTACAAGATCTAGGAGTGTCGGTATCCTAAGATCTCTTCCCCTCGGTCAGTACGAGTAAAAAGGCAGTGCCATATCAGTCAAAGTTGCCACCACAACAAAATATAGTCAAGCTGAAAACCACTAGTCCGACCTTGGTACATGTCACGGCACTAGAAATCAGGGTATTCAAACCCAATCACTGAGGTACAACCACAGTTGTCCTCTAATCACATCATGTTATAACCACAGAGACACGACCGTAGCCGTTCTCAATCACATCAGATGTATGAGGCATGACTATAGTCAACCTCTACAATCTGCATTGTAGATGACAAGGATATATCCTCAACCTTCCACCCCCACATATTCAACAATATGCGCTCTGAGTTTCCCTTAGGAATACTCGTTTCACCATCTAGCAAGTTCTGACACTGAAGATGGTTCTACGGCACAGGGCACTACATGATTAGAGTTGCACTTGATTAGTAATGCCAATTGGGTGAATTAAGGTTGCATCAAATAAGTGGACATACAAACCCGAATTCACTTCTAGCAAGCATATAAATATCAAAACTTGAAAAGATATAAAATGTATGAAACATAATTTCTCATCTCATCATCACATGGTACTATTCACTTGCCATTCCCAGGACTACACTAGTCATCATATTATCACAAGATATAAATCCTTTTCACAATATCACAGGGTATCAACCCTTATCAACATAAGAGGATCACACCTCATTCAGGGCTCAACCATGCCCAAAGGGTCATTAAGACCATCATACTATTCCCTGCAAGATCATCATTATCTTTGCATGCCTTATAACAAGGCTCAACAACATTACTTACATTTAATACACCAAATCAACACAATATTGCATTAATGAGCTAGGAGATATTCATAAACAATCATAGTAGGGTTATATTAACATTAAGAACATTCCTTTATTACATCAACATGCAATGTATCTAGATATGATTAACTCTCATCATATTCATTATGCACAGGTTTAGCTTAAGAAAGTATCAACCATGTAAATATAATAACCACCAATTAACATATCAAGGTTATGATCATAGTAAGGAGGTTATTCTACCCTCATTCTATCATATAATAATGTTAAACATGAATACTCATCTTTATCTAATTGCATTAGAGTTAGGTTCAACATGATAATTTATATTAATGTTACTAATCAACACTCATACCCAAACCCTAACTCACGGCATCCCCGTTGGATCATGGATGCATAAGGTGAAACATTACCATCACATTCCATACTATTCTCAAGTATGAATCCACACCTAAATCAAGGTGTAACCATCATGTTATAACATACTAGGGTTTCAACAATAATAGAGTACTTAATTCAACTTAATCAACTTAATGATTCACTAAGCATTAAATTATGGTAATTAAGCTTGTTCAACTCATTAAGCAAGTTTTGGGGCCTTACAACTATAAACGCCTAACTTGGATTTTGCCCCTGAAATCTAAGATAAACAAAGATGGATACTTCCTCTGCACCGCATTCTATTACCTTCACATGGTTACTTGCATATCATGGTGATGTCACATCATTCATACATATCTCATCTTGGGTCAAAACAAAAGTGCCCACATAAGAAGACATATCATGATATCATTAAGAAATTTAATCAACCCCATCTCACTCTTATTCAACTTGTTCTCATAACAGTTACTGCTTTGACAACCCTAAGGTTTTTGAATAAATATTGATCATATTTTTGACCATAATTGAAATACTTTGACATATCATCATTCTAAGATTGCTACAACTTGTAAAACATTACTTGAACACTCTCTTCCTCCTATTCATAAATTCTATTGGTACATTGGTTAGTCTAAAGGACATAACTCTAAACTCATTATGGTCATGTAGATTATGTCATCTAATCTAACTCTTATGCATTGAT
Organism: Alisma plantago-aquatica; assembly: GCA_963693085.1. Taxonomy (NCBI): domain Eukaryota; kingdom Viridiplantae; phylum Streptophyta; class Magnoliopsida; order Alismatales; family Alismataceae; genus Alisma; species Alisma plantago-aquatica. The sequence continues at coordinate 335,818,366 of OY856414.1, forward strand.
ATTTTATCATAGGTTTATCTTGAAGGAACACGATATCACATATCTATTGACAAAAAAAAAACCATCTATCCTTGATAGTGGTCTTGCCCAGCTATCACTGAACCATACACAACATTATAGAATCACTTTTAATTTTCCTTACAAACAACATTTATAGGTTCATTATCAACTATCTCTCTCTCTATATAATAGAGGAATACTTAGAATGTTCATTTAATAAACATATCAAACCTTCACATATTTCTCATATTATTGATACATCTTGGATACTAGGATTCATTACCTTGGTATCCACCTCATGTGCTATAAGGAACTCACATCCTTATATCATCTACTTTTACCAACATAACAAATATCAAGACATATAAGAGGAGTCTTCCTAATTATTAGAAGGCTCAAAAGAAAAATCATCACAAACTTTATAAATTGGAACCATAGTCCAAACAACCTTATTCTATAATAAGATATCCATTCTCATGTTTATAATGAATCCACACATACCAAGTGGAAATGATCCACTTGAAAGTTGTACCCTATAAAGAAAAGACACAAAGGGAAAACACACTTCCCACATCATAGCAACATTGTTCATGATCACTAACAAAAAGGTAACCAATTCTATTTTCATTATGCATATTACAACTTCTTATGTATCATTTTACCTTTTTCATTTCAGGTTCCTTGCCATTAGCATAGGAATCATCATGATTAACATATATCATTACTCCTTCCTTGACAACTATTTATCACACTTGGTATGTTCTCCTATTTTATTATATTTTTCAACCACTTATCAATGGGTAAATACTCATATTCCACATTTTCTTCATTAAATAGGGATCATATCCCTTAATTTCTTTCACAGGCTATGCTTATTTTACATTAACACTTTCTTACACACATAGGTTGGTCTGAGATTAAATTAGGTTCCATCTTATTCCTTTGTCATTGTTCCCATTTATCTTCTCATTTTGTACTTGTTGTAGGAGTTCTTTCTATCTTATGTGGATTTTATACCTTGATTTACTTTATAAGTATAGACTTATCTGTCTTTTACTTTATTATCTTATTGAATCGCATCTTCAAGAACTCCTCTTTTTCGAATTTGTATTCAGATTAGATTTCATGGTGTTGTATCTTTCTCTTATAGTTACCAAACATTCATGTTTTGATAGAGAATGATGCAATTTTCATCTTCTTTAAGGTAGGCTTGAGATATTCACATCATGATTTCTTATTCATTATGCTCTTTAGATTGTCGCAAAATGACTACTTGATCAGAGTAATAAAAAAGATAACAATCTAAGAGTTTCATACTTACCTTTCTTCAATAATTGAATACATGGCCAGGGCACCCAAATACTGAGATTAGGCAGTGTGCACCATATTTTTATGTCATATTCCTAACTTAGACATCATCCCAGTCCTAAGTCCTAATGTCCCTGTAGACTCACTGAACCTAAAGCTCTGATACCAACCTGTCAGGACCCCATATCGCTAAACGAGATTACTCAAAACATAAAACACAATTAATCACTAATTAATCACATACCCAAAAATATGGGTAAATTAAAACCGATTTCAATGTCAGCACCTTCTCAAAAACATTTGCATGAGAGACCAACATATCTTATATCCATACCATGCTAAAAATGTGATAAAAATGTTCTATTGTATTAGCCACAACATATATACACATGAGAACAATATTTGTATATGCTACACAAACAAGCATTAATATGCTAACAAAAGTTTGATTCATTTGAAACACCATATACAAACTTTTCCTACCCAGACCTGAGAGTACAGGGATGACTCTAGGACACACTAGACATCTAATCAACTTTATCAAATATTCATTACTATAGCTCCTCTTTGTTTCCACATATTTGTTTTCATCACTTCTAATTACCTAAAAAAAGCATGGCGAACCACAAGGGTGAGACCCAGTCCCAGCAAGAGATATAACCATCAACAACGTTTATTGATTACAATATTTTTATGTAATTAAATAGTTAAGAAGTTTAATCAGATATAAAAAATAAGATTAATAGTACTGATGATTAACAAAATACATAAAGGAGCAGATAATAACTATCATTATTAACCAGACTATCATCCTTTATCTTGTTGACAATATGAGCAGTTCAGTAGCATATGCGGTTCTAGCATCATGAGCAATTCTAGTAACATAGCATAGATAACAACATGAGCATGTCTAATTGGTTGAACATATAAACATCATAAGAATAGCTAACAACATAAGCACAACTATCTAGACAAGCATGATTAGCAGTATATGCATATCTAGTTACAAAGGCAAGACTAGCATGCTAAATATAACTAACAACATGGGATATCTAGCATCATGATTATAATCAGCCGTAGAAGTATAGAAACCAACATAATCATGACTATTGTATGTACAAATTTACCATCTTATGATCCACAACATAAGTAGAATTATTATCTCTTAATTTCACTAAGCATCATCTTTATGTAAAGAGAAGAAACAAGGGTTATCATCCAATGTGAAGCGTCGTGTATAACCCTAAAAAAATATACTACACGGCTATATTACATCTTTTATTACGCCCTGGGGAATTTGAATCATACCATTCAAAGTCCAACTGACCCCTGTGAAGGGCTATTCGGTTCCGTACAAGATCTAGGAGTGCCGGTATCCTAAGATCTCTTCCCCTCGGTCAGTACGAGTAAAAAGGTAGTGACATATCAGTCAAAGCTGCCACCACAGCTGTAACATCCCTGACCTGGGTTATGAACTAACCCTAGGTGTTTTTCTTAAATATGTGATTAGATGCTTGTGGTTATCTTGTGTAATGTAATTAAAGCTTTTGAGGAACTTATATTTCTATTTCAGTCCTTTTTTAACAATGTTGTCACTTTGTTTTGTTAATTTTGGACTAATGTGCAAATTACCCAAGTAGAGGGGTTAACTTGAAAACTTCACATGTTAAGATGTTCCTCTGATAATTAGACATCATAAGAATGAATATGATGTAGTGGTATGGATTCTCCAAGCTTGAGCACCAAGATGTAGCTTGCAGAGCAATCCTTGTGCTTTAAAACCTAGTTTTGGTGTAAAGTGCAATTTACCAAAAACTTAGGGTGAAATATGTAAAATATACCCTCTAGAGTATCTCTCATGTTCTTGACATCAAGTAGAGCAAAGAAAATGAGAGGGGTGCCTCATTTGAATGATCAAGTAAGAAAGATAACCTTGATATTAAAATAATCAAGAATTAAGCAAATGGCCTTTAATATATGCAACTTAGTAAGGTGTTTGGTTTCTTTACCTTTTAACCTTGGGAAAAGGAGGAGTTTTGTATAATTAAAGAAGGAGGAAACGTGTCCAAGAAGTGGAGAAGGACTTGGGGGATATGTTTGAGAAATAAAAGAGATAACTTCTTTTCCTTGAAAATATCCAAAAATATATAAGCACCCTTTTTCCTCAAAGTAGAGGATCGTTCCTTTAGTTTCTTTCCTCATCTTCTTGCTTTGGACCGACCAAGTGGGAGCTCTGGAACAGAGTAAGATGACCAAGTTAAGTTGGTAAGTATGGATCATCACCTAGCTCGATTTCTTGGAGGAAACCCTAATACAAGGTTGGTTTAGTAGTTTTCCTTACACGACTCTTCTTTCTAACCATCTTCTCCATCCAAATCTTGAAGAACATACCTTGGGAAACCATTGGACCTTCATCCACCATTAAATATACGAAGCTTGGAGCTATAGATCAGATCTAAAGGTGGGTTTTATAACTCTAACCCTTAAGCTTTGTTTTGGCATCTTCCTTCCTTAGAATAGTTGCTTATACTTCTTCTTTAGACACCTTGGTGTGTTCTTGTTCTTATTTCCATGAAGAACCGCCCCTGTTCTTGAGGTATAAGATGATGACGTTAATAACAATGCTTATACAAAATATTTCTTTAGCAAACGGTCTTCCACCTCTTGCACAAAAGGTTTCCCAAACCGTTTGGGAGCAAACAGTTTCAAACCGTTTGAATGCAAATGGTTTCACAAGACCGCATAGAAGCAAACGGTCTAAGACCGTTTGGATGCGTTGACCAGGAACTAACCATTTGGAGGTCTGTTGTAAATAATATGGACTAATCACCTACCAAAAATCATCAACTAATTCCAAGTAAATCACCAATTGAAGGCACAACAATCACCTAAACCCTAATCGGGTTTATTGCTGATTTCAATAATTGATTTAAGTTGAAGTTTGGGTTGAGTGGCCCAAACGGTTTCAAAACCATTTGGGGATTACCCAAACGGTCTCAAGACCGTTTGGTGATAACCCAAGACCGTTTGGAGGTCTAGGGTTAAGTGAGGTTGACCAATTGAGGGTCCAATGATAACAAGTTGATAAATAATTAAGTGCTGATTTGGTGACCAAACCTAGGGTTCAAACCTTAAGTGAATGACTTGGTTTTTGATGAAATAATGGGTAAACGGTCTCAAGACCGTTTGGAGGATATCCAAAAGATCCCAATACCATTTGGGGGTCACCCAAGACCATTTGGAGGTCTAGGGTTGACTATGGTCAAGTGGTTGGAAATCTAAGGATAGCAAGTTGAAGTATAATTGATTAGTAACCTAATGATGAAATCAATGAGACAAACCTTAATAGGTTGAGTTAGATTTTGGTGTTGACTTGAGAAAACAGTCTCAAGACCGTTTGGAGGTCATCCAAACGATCCCAAGACTGTTTGGGGTCAGGTCATGACCAAATTGAATGAGGGTTCAATGGTTTCAAATAAATTAGACTCATGTTGAAACATGTTGAAGGGTAATCGATTCCAAACCCTAATTCAAATTGATCCAAGCCCTAGTTGGTGATTAATGGAGGGTCAATTGAGTGTCAAATCAGTAAAGGTTTGACCTAATTAACTCAATTGATAAGTGGCTAACAAGTGCATGGTTGATTGAGGGGTTCAACATTGGAAACCCTAACTCAATTGAAGTGGTTGAGACACTTTTTGGTCCATGTGGTTTTGAGGTGGTTTGGACCAAACAGTCTCAAGACCAACTTTGACTTTGAACCCGCATGGGAAAAACCAATCTTGAAACTGCATGGGCACCAAATGGTTTGGGATCATTTGGTCCCAAACGGTCTCAAGACCGTTTGGTACCAAACGGTCTCAAGATTGTTTGGGACCAAACGATCCCAAACCGTTTGGTGCCCATGCGGTTTCAAGATTGGTTTTGCCCATGCAGTTTCAAAGTCAAAGTTGGCCAAATGGTCTTTATGACCAAATAGTCTTCACTCCACCTTGGATAAACAGTCTTGAGTGTGCACTTTATCAAACGGTTTCAAAGTCAAACTAGACCAAACGGTCAACAACACCAAACGGTTTCAAGATCCATCCAAGACCGTTTGGGGAGTTTGTGTGCAAGACCGTTTGAGGTCTAAAAAGGTTAAAAACGTTTGATTCCTTAGTGGTCAAAATGGTTTTGTGGTTTATTAATCTAAACCTTGTAGATATCTAAAGTGATTAAGGGGTCAAGTAATTAGTTAACTAATGCATGTTATGATCAATGGTGAACATTATAAAAGTACCCTTGAGGAGATAGAGTGACTAATACCCTTTGATCAAGTGAACCTTAATAACCATAATAGTAATGACACAACCCATGATGTTAGTGTTGATTTGACCTAACCTAATCAAGGATGATGTAAATATCATCTTATAGAAAGAGGAGAGAGAGAGGACTCCTTATATGAATGAGAATTAAGTAATAAACTTCCAATATGTATGAATATACCTAATTAGTGTATGATCCTTCATAGTGAGATCATGGAAAGCCTAATTATGATAGTTAATGAATCTTAACCTAATTGAGGGAATTAATGGAAGTGATCCTCATACATGATGATAGTATAATCTTAATTCATTATAATGTGAATAGTAAACCCTAATCTAGGGTAATGTGATGTAATATGAATAGTAAACCCTAATTTAGGAAATGTCATAGTGTGAACATTAAACCCTAATTTTGGGTTATGCCCTTAAGCATAAAACACTATGCTTGATTATGGAATGACTAATCATTATTCCTTTATAAGTTAAAGGGGTTGAATAAACCTAATTGAATTAAAAAGGAAACCTAACCCTAGAAACCAACTGTGGTGATATGACACGGCCGTGGTGAATCCTCTGTGGCACGACCGTGTAATGAAGCACGGCCATGGTGGCTTACTCTTGCACGACCGTGCAAGATAGCACGGCCTTGGTGTTCTATATTTAATTTGAAAAGAACTTGTATTGTGTTGGTATAGATGCAATGTACAAGTTATCAATTGTGTTAACCATGGAGGTCTTTATAAAGAACTGAGCATAGCCATGTGAGGGTTATGATGTCATATATATTGAAAGCACTTTATAAGCATTGAAAGTAATGATATGCTAGATTACCTAGCAAAAGGTAACATATGACATTGATAGGTTGTGATAGACATGAGAAATATCTGCATTGTTACAATCAAGGTCATACTGTTAAAATGACTTGATGACAATATGTTACTTGGTAACAAGTGTTCTGATAATCTAAGGGTTTGAATACCCATATTCCAAAATCATAATGATGAGATGGTTAGGGATTGATATCCCAATGTAAATAATATATGAGGTGAACTTGATACAATTAATACTCTTTCCTTATAGCAATTGTTTTATTGGTTTATGTTTGAAAACATGTCTGATGCTAAAAGAATGCCATAATGTACTTAAATAATCAAGTATAATGATATCATGTAGAGCCCTGGCCATATATCCATCATTGTTAGAAGTTAAATGATGGTGAAATAGGTTTTCCTAAGGGAACTCCTGGAGAGCATACTTTTGAGTATGTGGGGGTTATGGACGCGAATATCCTTACGTCCTAATGTAGGATTTGATGTGAGATGTACCTTTAATCTCTCAATCCTTCATTATATGTTTATGCCGGGATGATGTATCACTAATCTCCCGATGATATTGTTAATGCCGCATCGATGAGATATAAATAAGAAATCCCTCAATGGCGAAGAGAGTATAGAATGCCACTGTAACTCTAATAGCGAAGTTGCCAAAATACCCTGGAAAACTATTATGGCAGAGACACAAGATGTCCTGCATGTTGTTCCTCATACTGACTGAGGAGGATGAGGTCATAGGAATCTGGCTCTTCTAATGACCTATGTATGGTACCGATTGCGATTTAGTAATGGTCGGTTGGAGTATGAGAGGTGTAACTCATCTCCTCAGGGCATAAATATGTTTGTAAAATGTAATCAGCCGTGTAGCATATCTGCTTAGGTTGAACTATGAGAAACAGTGATTGATGATACATTGTTTACAGTGCTTTAGTTGAATAACTAGTATACATGTTCTTCATATTCCTTATTGTTATATGTCTTGTCATTCAATTAATTTATAATTGAAATGATTGCTTAAAAGAATGTTGCTTCACTTAGTTTACACAATGTTAAACCTGCTGCTGAATGTTTATAGTTCTACTGCTTAATATTATTCCATTATTGCAACAACAATGCTTCTGGCGGAGAGTTATAACTCTCGCTGGGACAATTATTCAATTGTCTCACCCCCATGGGATTTGAATTTTTAGGTAGACACCGAGGACGAAGGAATCCATCAGTGGGTGAGCAACAACAACAACAACAACAACAACAACATCAGGGACAACAATGATCCTCAGGTGGAGACACTGTCTGTCAAGCCTTGTAAGATAGAATGTCCTATGTGTCGTCTCTGAACTCTCAGGTCCTAGGAGTTAATAGATGTTTAATATAGATCTGAGATTTTAGCACAATGCCTCGAGATTTTGTATCTTTCCTTGATCAGCTAACAGGGCAGTTGATGTTTATCATCCTCGAGATGTGTTTGTTACAGAGATGTAATGATGGATCAGTTTGTAAACAACTTATCATGTTTCCTTATAAAAGAGTTTTATCATTTGTAAATCTCTTTACAAAAAGTTTTAAAATTTTGTGATTTTCAGTAATTCTGCTGCTAGTTAATCGCTTCTGCTTTAGTTAATCTTGTTTTTGCGAGACAGTCATCATAACAACGACATATAGTCAAGCTGAAAATCACTAGTCCGACCTTGCTACAGGTCATGACACAAGAAACCAGGGTATTCAAACCCAATCACTGAGGTACAACCACAGTTGTCCTCTAATCACATCATGTTATAACCACAGAGACACGACCGTAGCCATTCTCAATCACATCAGATGTATGAGGCATGACTATAGCCAACCTCCATAATTTGCATTGTGGATGACAAGGATATATCCTCAACCTTCCACCCCCGCATATTCAACAATATGTGCTTCACATTTCCCTTAGGAATACTCGTTTCACCATCCAGCAAGTTCTGACACTGAAGATGGTTCTACGGCACAGGGCACTACATGATTAGAGTTGCACTTGATTAGTTATGCCAATTGGGTGAATTAAGGCTGCATCAAACAAGTGGACATACAAACCCTAATTCACTTCTAGCAAGCATATAAATATCAAAACTTGAAAAGATATAAAATGTATGAAACATAATTTCTCATCTCATCATCACATGGTACTATTCACTTGCCATTCCCATGACTACACTAGTCATCATATTATCACAAGATATAAATCCTTTTCACAATATCACAGGGTATCAACCCTTATCAACATAAGAGGATCACACCTCATTCAGGGCTCAACCATGCCCAAAGGGTCATTAAGACCATCATACTATTCCCTGCAAGATCATCATTATCTTTGCATGCCTTATAACAAGGCTCAACAACATTACTTACATTTAATATACCAAATCAACACAATATTGCATTAATGAGCTAGGAGCTATTCATAAACAATCATAGAAGGGTTATATTAACATTAAGAACATTCCTTTATTACATCAACATGCAATGTATCTAGATATGATTAACTCTCATCATATTCATTATGCCCATGTTTAGCTTAAGAAAGTATCAACCATGTAAATATAATAACCACCAATTAACATATCAAGGTTATGATCATAGTAAGGAGGTTATTCTATCATCATTCTATCATATAAGAATGTTAAACATGAATACTCATCTTTATCTAATTGCATTAGAGTTAGGTTCAACATGATAATTTATATTAATGTTACTAATCAACACTCATACCCAAACCCTAACTCACGGCATCCCCGTTGGATCATGGATGCATAAGGTGAAACATTACCATCACATTCCATACTATTCTCAAGTATGAACCCACACCTAAATCAAGGTGTAACCATCAGGTTATAGCATACTAGGGTTTCAACAATAATAGAGTACTTAATTCAACTTAATCAACTTAATGATGCACTAAGCATTAAATTATGGTAATTAAGCTTGTTCAACTCATTAAGCAAGTTTCGAGGCCTTACACGTGTCATAAAATCTAGATCCTGGTCTGATTTGGGTGTATGAGAGTACCCAGGATTAGGGTTGCCCCAACATATCTTTCACTCTAGTCTATGTTTAGTACTCTTGAGAGAGAGAATTGGTGCATAGTTAGAGGCATACTCTTTGAGAGAAGAGGGTGCAAGATGTATTCCACTACTTCTTGTTACGGTTAAGTTTCATCCTTTGTGTCTTACTCCGACGATAGTTTTGTCTCCTTGGTTTCCAATATACAAAACTGCTAAACCTTAAAACATTAATTCTTCTAGTAACTCCCCTTGGAGATAGGCTTTTTGTTTTATTTTTTATGATTCTTTCTCGTTATGTCAAAACCTTATACTTTGACCTTTTTTCGACATGCTTAGACAAGTGAAACTTGAGTTCTGAAGCACCGTTCTTCCGATCCCTGTGTTCGACCCCGAACTATTTTGACCCTGTGCTAGTTGCAGGATTTCTTAAACATTCAGGTACTATAAATTTCTAAAGTTCGATAACCTAGACATGACTCCATTCTTGGACCCACATTTAAGGCTTGTCAACTTTTTGGCGCATTTGTTGGGGATAGGCAACGAAAATCGTTCTACAAACTTGAGTTTTGCTTGCACTTTGCCAAAAACCTTGTACATATGCATATAATACTACACATATCTACTGCACGTAGTTTATACAGCATACTAATACCTTTACACTTTTCTTTCTTTCCAGGTACTTTCTCACCTTTTCAAGCCATCTTCGCTTCTGACAAGTCATGGCTGAGCAACCTCCAGAAGCCCACTCCCTGCGCTTGTTTGTCCAACTCCGGGCAAATGAAGAAAGAAATCCAGTGGTTGTGCAACCCCTCAACGTTACCAACTTCGAGTTGAAGCCTTCTTTCCTCCAGCTACTGCAACCTAACTGGTTTGGCGAGAATACTACTGAAGAAAATCTGTACAACCATCTCACAACTTTCAAAAGGACTTGCAACACCTTCAAGATCAATAGACTTCCAATAGCACACATCTACATCCAATGCTTTCCTTTCTCTTTGAGAGACAAAGCGTTGGAGTGGTATACAAGTATGCAAGATGGGAGTCTTCCCAATTGGGAGCATCTCACAAACGCGTTTATCACCAAGTTCTTCCCCATTGAAAGAACAATCAAGTGTCAGAACAAGATAACGAGGTACTCACAGAAACCCTTAGAAAACATGCACGAGACCTGGGAGAGGTTTCAAAGTTACCAGCAGGAGTGCCCACATCATGGTTTTTCCAAACCTAAGCTGATCATCACATTCTATAATGGGGTGTGTGCTGCCGAGAGGAAATCCCTAAACGCTGCAGTTGGTAGTGATTTTCTGGGACTCACTGCTCAGAGGGACAGGGAAATTGTTGATAACATGGCCACTAATAAGCAAGACAGTGAGTACAACTGAGAGTCTATGAGCCATACCACTCTAGGAGAATCCAAAGTGATGGAAGCCCTCGCGGCTAAGTTAGACAAAATAGTAACCGATGTTCAAACCCTGAAGGAGCAGGGGTATAAAGGAAAAGTAAGACAGGAAGTGGTGAGAAGTTGCATCACCTGTGGAGAGCTAGACCACCTGTCTGACTTCTGCCTGCACACAACTGTTCAAGGAGATCTCGATGAGGGAAATATGGAAAATATCTGTTATATCCAGTACCGACACCCTAATCACCCTAGTTTTTCCTATGGAAATACCAACGCAGTTGAGAATTCCCATCAGCTGGTGAGCGGAAATCCCTCAGGAGGACTGTCAAACCAGCAACATCAAACAGGGTTCCAACATCAACGGACTTCCCAACAAAACCAGCCGCATAGACCGTCTATGATGACAGATTTGATGTCCTTCTCTAAGAAGCAGAATAACCTTAATGAGAAGATGCATAAAAGTTCTGTTGATAGCACGACTTTGTTGAAGTTGATGCAACAACAAATGGGAGGCTTTTCATCCCAGATAGGGGATCTCCAACAGCATAATAAACAGATCGACCAACAACTAACGAGCCTCGCCCAGACCATCAATCATCAGGTGGGATGTTTTCCCTCTAATACTGAAACAAATCCGCGTGGACATGAGACCGCAAAGATGGCCGTTTTACGGTCAGGAAAAGTGGTACAGCTAATCGTTGAAAAGGAAGCGACAACAGTGACAACACCAGCTGAGGAGGTTATCTAAGGGGTACCAGAGGAAGTCCCAGCAAAGTTAAAGAAAGTGACCAAAGAAAGAGCCAACGACATTTCTTCTGAAGAACATCCGGACAAGTACGCACCCCGCATACCTTTCCCACATAAGCTGGTGAAAGCTCAGCTGCAAAAGAGATATGAGAAGTTTATGGCCACGATAAAGAAGTTGCACCTTGACATCTCATTTTTGGATGCCATTGAGGATATTCCTACCTACGCCAAATTTCTAAAAGATCTGATTTTAAGGAAGAAGAGAGGCGAATATGTTGAGACCGTAAAGCTGGCACAGATGTCCAGTTCCTTCGTCAAAGCAATTATGCCATCAAAGAAGAAAGATCATGGGGCCTTTGTCATCCCCTTCCAAGTTGGGGATAACATAACCCGTAAAGGCCTAGCCGACCTAGGGGCAAGTATCATCCTGATGCCCTTGTCCCTTGTCAAGAGGATTGGATTCACTGATATGGTAAGCACCAACATGAGGATTCAGCTGGCTGATCACACCTTTACCAGGCCAGTCGGAGTAGTTGAGGATGTGCCCATTTGAGTTGGGTAATTCTTTATACCATGTGATATAGTTTTGATTGATACAGTAGAAGATCCCAGCTGCCCCATTATCTTTGGGCGACCTTTCCTAGCAACTGGTCGGGCCCTCATCGACGTAGAGGTGGGTATGATTATGATCAGGGTTGGAGGAGATCACATCGACTTCAACATCAGAGATTGTATGAAAATGCCTTCGTTATTTGAATCCTCTTATTTTTTTGAAAGCTATCAGCAGCTATGCAATGAAGTAAGGGAAGAAAAGGTCATGGTGGACCCGCTGATGCGCGTCCTATCTGGTGAGGCACAAGAGGTCGAGGATCCGAAGGTCAAGGAATTGCTGGCTTTTCTGGAAGCTGAAGGTTTGTCTGAAAAATAAGACCATGTAGAGACAGTTATGTACGCTCCCCTCCGTAAAGACCCCGTCGATGAACAAAAGAAGGATACCCTGCCCGATTTGAAAGTTTTGCCGAGAGGCTTGGAATACCATTTTCTAGACGAGGAGAAGATGAATCCAATGATTATTAACTCAGAGTTGAGTGATAGCCAAAAAGATCATTTGCTTGAGGAGTTGAGGCTATAGAGAAAGGCCCTAGGTTACTCAATTAGAGACCTACGGGGGATCAGTCCTTCTGTGTATATGCACAAGATCTACCTGGAAGAGGACTCCAAGCCGTATGCCCAGCCCCAGAGGAAACTGAATGAGAAGCTCTAAGTAGTGGTTAGTAAAGAAGTGGTAGATGCAGGAATAATCTACGCCATCAGAGATAGCATGTGGGTAAGTCCCATTCAAGTCATCCCAAAAAAAGGAGGTATAATATTGGTTAAAGGAGATAATGAAGTCAAAGTCTCTACCAAGACGGTGACCGGCTGGCGGATGTGCATCGATTACCAAAAGCTCAACACTGTCACCCGCAAGGACCAGTTCCCCCTCCCATTCATCGTTCAGATGCTAGAGCGCCTAGCCCATCATTCCTACTTTTGCTGGTTGGATGGCTATTCAGGGTTCTATCAGATCCCTATTCACCCTAACGATCAGGAAAATACCACCTTTACATGCATGTATGGAACTTTTGCTTTTAGAAGAATGCCCTTTGGGCTTTGTAATGCACCCGCCACCTTTCAGCGGTGCATGAATGCCATCTTCACTGATTTTCTAGAGGATAAAATGGAAGTCTTTATGGACGACTTCAGTGTGTACGGCAGCTCCTTCGATGATTGCCTTAATAACCTATCTCTGGTAATGAAGAGATGTGAAGAGCAAATTCTTACCCAAAACTGGGAAAAGTGCCACTTCATGGTGTAAGAAGGAATAGTCCTCGGACACAAGGTGTCTAGAAAAGGTATCGAAGTTGATCGATCCAAGGTGGAGGCGATAGCCAAGCTTCCTCCTCCCACATCTGTTATCAGTATTCGAAGTTTCTTAGGTAATGCCGGTTACTATCGGCGGTTCATCAAAGACTTTTCAAAGATCACAAAGCCCCTTTCCAATCTGTTGATGAAAGATGTGAAATTTGATTTCATGGATGAGTGCATGAAGACATTCTCCACTCTGATGCTTTAGTATCCACACCCATTCTCAAGTCCCCCGACTGGAATCTTCCTTTCGAGCTCATGTGCGACACCAGTGACTTTGCCATAGGCGCAGTCCTTGGTCATAAAAAAGATAAAAAGCACCACGTGATCTTTTATGCAAGTAAGACCTTAGATGAGCCACAGTTGAATTATACTACTACTGAGAAAGAGATGTTGGTGATTGTATATGCTTTTGATAAGTTTTGATCCCACCTCATGGGTTCTAAGATGATAGTTCACGTGGGTTCTAAGATGATAGTTCACACCAACCACGGGGCCATCAAGTACTTAATGTAGAAAAAAGATGTGAAGCCCATGTTTTTGTGTTGGGCATTGCCGTTACAAGAGTTCTATGATGAAATAATAGATAAGAAAGGTTCTGAGAATGTGGTCTATGACCACCTTTCAAGGATCTAGGTGGAGGACGACCACCCACTGCCAATAAATGAAAGTTATGCTGATGAATCTATCTATGTTGCCCACTTGGCCAACCCTGACAGGCCATGGTATGCAGACTTCTGTAATTACCTGGCCTGTAAACAACTACCCCCGGATATGTCCTACAATCAGAAGAAGAAATTCTTCTCTGATTTGAAGAACTATTACTGGGATGACCATATGTTGTGTAGGCTTTGTGTCGATGGGTTATACAGAAGGTGTATACCTGAGGAGGAAGCTCTGAAGATTCTGTTTGAGTGTCATTCCTCCCCCTATGGAGGGCACCTAGGAGGTGAAAGGACTGCAATCAAAGTACTCCAGTCAGGATTTTATTTGCTGACTCTCTTCAAGGACACACACTCCTATGTTAAAGCTTGCGGTGAATGCCAGAGGACTGGGAATATTTCCCGCCGAAATGAGATGTCGCTGTCAGAATGGATCGAGGTAGAAATCTTTGATGTGTGGGGGATAGATTATATGGGAGCCTTCCCCTCCTCCTATCTCCTCCTATGGTTTTAAATACATCCTTGTTGCAGTTGATTACGTCTCCAAATGGGTGGAAGCTATACCCATCACCACATGTGATGCCAAAGCAGTGATAAAGCTCTTTACCAAGATAATCTTTCCAAGGTTTGGGGTGTCGAGAACCGTCATCAGTGATGGTGGATCTCACTTTGCAGAAAGGCAGTTTGAATCACTATTGTGCAGATACGGTGTTCGTCACAAAGTCGCCACACCATACCAGCCACAGATGTCGGGACAAGTTGAAGTTTCCAATCAACAGATCAAAAAGATCTTAGAGAAAACAGTTGGCAAGTCTCGCAAGGACTAGTCAACTAAGTTAGACGATGCTCTCTGGGCATACAGAACTGCTTACAAGACATTGTTGGGCACCACACCGTACCGCTTGATATATGGGAAAGCTTTCCACCTGCCATTTGAGTTGGAGCATAAGGAATACTATGCCATCAAATGTCTCAACATGGAATCAATGCTAGCCGAAAAGAAAAGGTTACTTCAGCTCCAAGAACTTGAAGAGCTAAGGCTTCATGCCTATGAAAATGCAAGGATATACAAGCTGAGAGCCAAAGTATGGCATGATTCCCACCTGAGGAAGAAGGATGTCAATGAAGGTGATACGATTTTGTTATTTAAGTCTTCTATTCACCTTTTTACAAGAATATTGAAGACCAGGTGGTCCAGACCGTTCATAGTAGCAAAGATATATCTGTTCGGGATGATGGAGATTTATGATAAAGATGATCCAAAAAAAGTTTTTCCAGTCAACGAACACAGAGTGAAGAGGTTCTATGAAGACAAAGCCTTCGTGAGATGATTAAGCTTGACCTTGAATGAAGCTGAAGTTGCCCCAACCGGAGGAGTATAGAAAGATCTGAAGATGTCGAGTTGACGACAGAAACCACAACGCTCCTCGAGAGGCAGCTCGAGCTTTTACTTTCCTAGAATAGGATGTTATTTCCTTTTTCCTACAAAGAACACTATGAACAATCTCATTGTAATAAGGCCCGAGCCTAAGCCTGGACCACGAGTGCAGGCTCTGTTTCATGGGTCACCGACTTAGTTTAATTGACTTGGTGAGTAATACTATCTGAGGCCGAATATTACCCTTAGGCCCATGATGTTTTACCCATCAAGTGCCTTATGATCTTTAGTTTTTCTATCCTTGATTTTGTTATTCCTTTAAGCCCTTTTACATGCATATCGGGCATGAATGATACCTTTTTCCTTGCTTTTGCTCAACACGACAAGTTCTGTAAAAGTCGTGTCGCCCAACCCACCCTGATGAGTATCGGGTGATACCTTAGTTTCAGTTTTACACGGTTTTCCATAGGCGTGCCAGGCAAAAGATGTGTCGCGCGATATCAGGCTCGGGCTGTCGTATCGCCCATGTCGTATTAGCTTGCATGCCCCGTGCTTGTAAGGTTTATCATGGTTTCCCGACACACGTTTCGGGAAAGCCTGTTGCCCAGCGCATCGCCCCGTTGCACGACGTGAATGTCGGGTAGACCCTTATTGCGAAAGGAGCGCACCAGGCGGCACATATCAGCTGACACACCTTTGCCACCCGATACGTTTACCGCGTGATGTAAAGCCTTCTCAAAATCTTCATGACGCGACAGATTAGATAGGTTTTACCGTGCTTTAGAAGATGATTTTTGTGCATGCGCGGCACGTGTCCTAGTTTTTACCCATTTTACCCCACTCGCAGTCGGCTATATATAGTAACTCGAGTTTAACCGTGTCGAGTTACCAATTTACCTGCTTTTTGCTCCCATATCTTGCATTCTCTTCACCATTCTAGCTCTCGTATCAGCCTTCATCTACCGACCTTCGTGTCGCGTTAAAGATCCTTTTGCCTGATATAGGTAAAACTCGAGGCGCCTTATCGTGTTACTTGTGTTGCTTGTGTCACACAGCCCGCGTCGACCAAGCCCTATCGCGTGCCACCTTCTCGTGTTCTGGCCCATGTCGGGAAGAACATTTTGATATGTATCGAGTTTTGCTTATCGCGCGATATGCCTGCCAGTTTCTTCTACAATAGATCCGATGCCAACAATGATCATCTGACGGAGAGTATATCCACGCCGATGACATCCCTTGAGCTGTTAGCAAGGAAATATTATGTCGAGGCAGTGTCTTTGATCCAGCTGTATCTCGAAGACCCGGCAGCTAAGTTGCACGAACTGCAATACTGCCACTACTGCTCAAAACAACTTCCATTATCAAATGACTACGGTGTCTACGTGTTGTACTAGATCTACTGCATGGTAGCCCTCAAAAAGACACCAGATAAGATCCAAAACTTAGGCTACCACATCCGATGCAGAGAGTATGTGATGGAGTTCTTATCTACCGAGGGAGCCCACTTTTGTTGAACCCTCACTGATCTATGCCTATCCTTTCCTATTTTATCTCACAACTCTGGGACAGAGTGTGGGGTATGTTTGGGGTGGTACTCCATAACATTAGTGAGGGAGGTACTAAAAAATTTTCCCCTTTAGTTCTTTTGCTTTTCTTACCATACTCTATGTATACATGTATATATATGACTGATAGAAAATAATACATACACAACTGCTTATCTCTCGAAAACTGTACAAAACACTTTATAGTAAAAATTTGGTACAACTTCTTCCAGTCTGTTCTCTATGTATCTAAGGCGGTGCATATTTCTGTTTTGTTCTTTCAAAAATGCAGTCTCAAATGACAAAGGTTATATCTTTTCTATGCCAACTTTGAAAAATAATCTCGCAACATCTAAGAGATGTGCATGTGAAGGAAAAAGCTTCCCAAATAGTAAACTCTTTTTCTTTCCCCTACCCATCAAAATCCCAAAAAGAGAGAGGAAAACCTTATGAGAGAGAATAAAAGTATGAGAGTTGTGCCCAGAAAAAAAATGAAAAAAATGAATAAAACACTTGTCTTTTCAAAAGTACCCATCTTTAGGCATGGTAGATCTGGGGCAGTGGTACGTAGGATGTGAAATCAATGCTCTTGTAACCTTCGATGATGTCTTGTAAGTGAACGCTTAGGCAATTGGAATTTACTCCTACCTACTATTGAATTTTCTTATAATAGTTATTTTAATTGATTCACATGAAAGAGCCCTTTTGAAGTTGTTCACGGCTACAAACCCTGTCAGCCTATAGATTTTATACCTATGCCCATTGATGTCTGCCCTTCCCACTCCCACACTACAGAGACCTTTGCCCAGCACATGCATGATTTGCATGTTGAGATTTACCAAAACCTTACTGTCTTATAAAAACTACAAGCTTACTGTAGATGCACGTCGTAGATAATTTAATGTGGGAGATTATGTGTTAGTACGTGTGCGTCCTAAATGTTACCCTAAAAATTCTTTCAAGAAACTCCATGCCAGAGTGTCAAGACCTTTCCAAATACTTATTTGATAGGGACCCAATGCTTATGTATTGGATTTGGATTGGGCATTAGTGTTGTATTGAATGTAGAGGATCTTTCTACTTATCGTGGTACATTCGAGCCCCATTTATGTTGGTTGCAACTTCTTCAGATCATTATGGTGCCTCACCATCTTCAGAAGCTCTACCCCCTATGCCTCAACTTCCTCAACAATTGCCCGAGTGCATCGACAATGTCCTTGACAATCACCGTACTCACCAACCAAGGCATTGTACGTTGTTTCCTAGTTCACTGGCCTTGACCATTCTCTTACATATGCCACATGGATCATTGAGGATGACTTCTGTCGTATTAATACATATGTTCCAGTATTAACTCGACGGAGTGAGTCTTTTGCAGCCGAGGGGAGTTGATGTAGGACATGCACAACCTAGCATATCATTAGAACCTGAAACACCCATATTTGAGATAAAATGCATGTATATGAGCCTTATAAGGGTTAAAAACTATCAATGTGAAAAGATTGGTCACGTGCTATAAAGAGAATATTATCAGTATCTGAGCTTTATTGCACAAAATAACATTTGTACTAGTCACCCTTGCATTTGTATATCATTGTAACCACAATATCTATGTTTAAAAAATGATTCAAAATTAAAAAATGACCTCATATGCTATTGAAGTCTTTGTTATCACCATGTTGACTATAATTGCAATGAAATTTGTTACATAATATTAGAGGCCCTTTGGGTCAATATAAGAATTAAATATACCCAATTTTAATCAATGATATACTTTGGTTATGATTTGTAGACATGGTTGAGGGCATCTTTTGGGGGTAATTAACAATATATATTAAAATGTGTGTATTTGTGTATATAATCATAACCATAAGTATGTATTCAATATCTATGCATGTTACCGTATTTTTTATATTTTATATAAAGAGAAATACACATAATAACAATAAGATATATGTATACTCAGCCATGGCATTTGGCATCTTAACAAGTATGACAACATTAACCTTCGATTAGCAGCAACATCCAGTAACAAATATCAAGCCCATTCATATAAAGGCCAAGTTATATGACACAATGTTGAAATAAAAAAAGTACTACTAAATATTCAACCACTTGCCACTTCTACTGTCATGGAGAACTAACTATGAAAATCGTCTCTAATTGAAACTACAAATGGTAGATGCAATACAAGCTCTTTGAGTGTACTAGGGTAGGTGATACATACAACATTACAATAGAGGGCCTTCAAAGTTTACCTGTGTATTTAAATCTTCTTCCATGGAGTGAGTTATCAATGTTGCATGATCCCAAAGATATCTCTTTTCTAATAGAAAATCTACTTTTTGATTTATCAAATGCATGCATTTTTCTATCGGTACACAACTACATGTTCAACAGGAACCTATCAACAATCTTTATGCCATGTTGCTAAGGTAGTGTCTATATAAGAATACACCTATTATCCTCACTAGTTACAGATAGATATCATCCACAGGGCACCATACATTTATAATTTTGACATTCTTTTTAGGATCCTAATTTTGCAATTAACCAAAGCCATTATTAAGAATTACAAGGTTTTAATATTTTAAAAGAGAATAAAGAAATCAATTTCTAATAGAAGCTATAAAAAGGATAATTATAGTTACCATGTCCTTAACATGCTTGTTCCCTCACTTGACAAGCCTTGATATAGCAACAAGAAAAATAAGATTACCTAACATGATTTTGTGTACTATACCAAACCACCATCTACCCGCCTTTTGAATAACAAATTCCATTAGAATCCTTTGCTTGGCATAATTCTAGATTTTTGTCACACTATTTTACTTTTCTCAATTTCATAGGCTGATAACACCCATTTTATGGCTGCTAGAGCTTATATTTTACTATCAAAACTGCCTCCAAACCTGACTTCCTCTCTGTTTTATCTTATTTATTGAATAGAAATAATGCCCACTATGCTCCTGACAACATTTCCTATCTTTTACAGAGTTTCTCTTATTTTTTCACCAAAACAATGCTAATGGGCCTTACCTGGCCAATGCACAACAAGTTAACTGCCCCGGTCCATCAAAGCAGTGAAGCGATATGCCCTCTACCTGTCACGGTCGCTGCCCGATATGGTAGCAACCCGGCATGGGTGTGTCGCGCGGGAGCCCTGACGGACTACATGCTATTACCCGACATGGAGCCTTACCCACCACGGTCCGTCAACCGATGGAGTTTATCACACGACACAAACACCTTTCGATGTTATATCCCATCAAGGTCTTTACCCGACACGATCCATGGTGATCTACTCACAGCTCGGCATGCGACGGCCCCCGCCAGCCGTGTCAGGCGACGGATGTGTTGACCTTCTCCCAAAGCCACATTAACAGAGCAGACAAAGGACATGTGGCCCAACAAGGGCCGCAACTCCCACCAGCCGCTGCCTATAAATAGTAGCTACATGACTCTGATGGGACGAGTCAGAACCCCACGAGAGCTAACTCTTAGAGAAAAAGGAGCTAGTACATCGAGTTTTCAGGCCTTCCGGGTGATACTAGGTGAGCACACCCCCAACCCGAGAGGGATGGGAGGATTTCACTTAGAACTCGACCCAGTAGCCACAGCAGCACGTCACGACCTTCAAGGCCACTTCAATGTACCAGGCTGCTAGTTGGGTCTCAACCCAAGACGGTCTGGCCAACCATGCCCGACACAAGGAACCAAGAACCTAAGGCAAAGCTAACTCGACACATGTCCTAACGCGACACGATACCTGCCCCGATATGGCCTACCCATTGCAGCTACAGCCCGACAGGGCTTGCCGCCCGACACAGCCATATCGGGTAGAGGGTCCTATCCTGATATGCCCTTTACCCATCACGGTTCGCAACCCGACATGGTCAA
This sequence comes from Alisma plantago-aquatica, assembly GCA_963693085.1. Lineage (NCBI taxonomy): Eukaryota > Viridiplantae > Streptophyta > Magnoliopsida > Alismatales > Alismataceae > Alisma > Alisma plantago-aquatica. The sequence goes on from OY856414.1 coordinate 335,839,387, forward strand.
GAACCCAAAACGGTCGTATCCTGATAGGGCTCCTGCCCCGTATCAGGTTAACCTTACCTTAGGGATCCGCTTCTATGTAAATTGACCTCCTACATCAAGGAGGCTGATACCTGTCTTCAATATTTCAACAATTTACTTTCGTTTACCATTGCATTCTAACTAAACCTTTTATCTCCTTATGCATATGGAATCTGTGGAGTTTATCTCATATTGTTCTGTGTATGGTTCCTTTTTGTTGGACGATCTCTTTATAGCATCTGAGCTCTAGTCTCTTCTGTTTGGATCACACTTTTAACTAGCTATCAAATCGTGTTTCTCGTTTTGACTCCCTTAAGAGAGGGATGTAATAAACTCTAGAGCCTGGTCTAATTCGAGAGTACTCAGGATCAGGGTTGCCCCGACATATCTTTCCACTCTAGTCTATATTCAATACTCTTGAGAGAGAGAATTAGTGCATAGTTAGAGGCATCCTCTTTGAGAGAAGAGGGTGCAGGATGTATTCCGCTGCCGCTTGTTACGGTTAAGTTTTCCTCCTTCATGCCTTACTTCGACGATAGTTTTGTCTCCTCGGTTTCCAATATACAAAACCTCTATAAAAATTGTAAACCTTAAAACATTAATTCTTCTGGTAACTCCCCTTAGAGATAGGCTTTTTGTTTGATTTTTTATGATTCTTTCTCGTTATATCAAAACCTTATCCTTCGACCTTTTTCGACGTTCTTAGACAAGTGAAACTTGAGTTCTGAAGCATCGTTCTTCCTATCCCTATATTCAATCCCGAACTATTTTGACCCTGTGCTAGTTGCAGTATGTCTTACACATTCGGGTACTATAAATTTCTAAAGTCCGTTAACCTAGACATGACTCCATTCTTGGACCCACATTTAAGGCTTGTCATAGGCTCAAAAGATGATACATGTATTTATATGGATGAATTTATCCTCATATCGGAATTCATAGAAACAATAATGTTTTCATGTATCAAACCTAAAATGGTGCCCTTGTGACTTGGAAGGTGGATCTATGAATTCCACATGATTTACACCATCTTCCTAAGGTGGGAAACATGTCTTCCTTTGTTGTCTAGGTGTTTCTCACTTTTATACTAATGAAAGAAATTGATTAGATGTGCATATGGTCCCTGACTACCAGAGTAATTCTAGTCACTAGATGTCTATTCCTTCTGATTTGGACAGGATTGCACTTGCATCTTCCACATTCACAAAATCATGAATGTTATATAGGTAGATAAAGAGATATGTTATTTCTATGTTATTTCTGTGTTTTACTCTACCTTTATTTTATCCCATATTGCTCAACTTTACTTATTGTTTTATTCTCTTGTCTTATAAAAGAGAATGTATTGTAAACTCTTTTATTGATTGAATACAATTCTTCTCATTATTCTATATGGTATCAAGAATGGTTTGATTCCCCTACAAACTCCCACCCTAATATCCCCATGCCTTAGCCCCCCCCACCCTCATCCTTCTTCTTCTACACCCCCTGCCACCTCCCTGTCCCCTCTCTCTTCTCCTTCCCGCCTCTCCATATCTGCCCTACCACCCCGCCCCTCCTCTCTCCCTCCTTTCTCCTCTCTCAAAGTCATTTCCACCCCACCCCCACCGCCATCCCTCCTCCATCTGCCACCCTTCCACTCATCTTCCACCATCCACCCCCACCATCCCATCCTACCACCATCCCTAAAATCTAGCCACCTTCACTGCCTGATCTCCTCTTCCTATCTACCTTACGTGTTCAGGCAATTTTTCAACATGGCATGTTGAGCGTCTAAAAGATCTTCGGCTTCTTCTGCCTACGTCTCATGGTGGAGTATTGAATCTCTCCATGACGGCTTAGGTTCTACTACCAGCTTCTCTACCCCATACTGGGGTTTCTATGATCTCATGCGTGAGACCCACTGCTGCCTTCTGTTGCCCCATAGTGGGTTTCTTTGGTTATGTTAATCCCAACCTATTCTGATTACTAAATCTGTGCCTACATTCTGCTTTGCTTCTGCTCCAGCCTTGTCATCATGGCATCTACTGACCCTCACCGTTCTCTGTGTGTCACCACAATGAAACTTAATGGCTCCAATAATCACCTCTGGTTGGCATCCTTCATCCTGTATGCAAAAGTGCAAGGCCGCTACTCTCATATGACCACAGACCCTCTACCTGCTCCTGATGTCGTGGCAGATGAAAAAGCCAAGCAAGATTATGCATAGTGGAGTAAAGACAACTCGGGTGTTATGTCTTGGATAGTTAATAGCACCGAGCCACGAATCGGCCAACTATTACTCTGCCTTCTTGATGCTAAGGCGATGTGGGATCAATTGTCTCATGTCTTCTCCCATCCACAAAATCCAACAAAAGCCTTTGAAATTTTCAAAAACCTGGCCAAGAACGAATTTTCCTTTGACACCTCTGTTGAAGATTACTATAACTAGCGCTTTTCTCTCTAGAAAAAATATGAGCTCTATCACCCATTATCAGTTGACATCAAGGAGGCACATAGATAACACAATGAACTACAACTCGTCTAGTTCTAGCTGGTCTCCTGTCCTCTTTTTCTGGAGTCGTTGACTAGATTCTATCCAGTGATCCCCTGTCTACTCTTTGAGATGTCCTTAAATGTTTTCAATATTTACCCTCTATAACTTCTACCCCTGTTGTTGAACATCCTACTCTTGTTGTTCGCACTGCTGATCATAGCTCTGGTCGTGGATTTGGTCGTGGTCATGGTCTTGGTGGTCGTCATCCTACTTCAGGCCGTACATCTTCTACTACACTAGGTCGGGGGCAACCTGCAATTTCTGTGTAAGATAATCAAAATGAAGACCGATATTGGATCAAACACGGCAAGCCCACCTGGGCTAACCAGGTCACTGTTGACGCTCCTGGTAATACGTCTGAATTTTGATCAACCTCCAGCTACACCCTTACATGCTTGACTTTGCAATGAGTTCAAGAAATTCTTCTAGGAGCGTGTCTCTCAGCTCTGGTCTACATCTGAGGTAGGCTCATCTAACATGTTTGCTGCTCCATCGACCGGTAAAAATAAATGGTGTATTGACTCTGGTGCTTCGGTCCATATGGTCGGTAACATTAATTTATTTTCTGCTCTTACTAAATCCACTTAGCTTCCTCCAGTTATGATTTTTGATGGCTCTCAGACTACTTTTCATGCCACTGGGACAGTTCCTGTATCTCGTCATATGCATCTAAAATCTATCTTATCAAACCATCGAGAACTTGGACCATAACATGGATATTATAAAGGGAGAGAAACCACTGACAAAACATGATCTAACAGATTGATAACCAACAAGAAACTAAAATCTCAAGAGAGTGATACATCAAAGAAATCACCACATAAAACCCTAGAAACCCAATCACTAAGTTATAGAGATAACCAATCCATTATCATGAGAAAAGAAACCATGTTCCAAACCATCACATGTTCAAAAATCTCCAACATAACAATGGAATACCAAACCATAAGTATGATGAGAAACCAACATAAAATAGGTGCATGTGAAACTAGTACTCGACCATCCATAAAATTGTTGGGTATAAGAGTTAGGGTTAGGTAAAGGAGAAGATACATGCAAGATCATTATATGAACACAAACCCTAAACAAGATATCATCGTCAACAACATGTAATCACATTTTATGAATAAGTTTTGCATGTAGAAATAAAGTGCAATAATAGTAGAAGAGAGAGTTATATAACCCGCCCGCTTATGATGAAACAACCTCCAAGCAAAGAGCTCTAAAAAAGAGAGAAGACCTAGATTTGATCACCTCCACAAACAAGCTAGTAACCCCCTCAAAAGAGAAGAAAATCCTACGTTAAAGGTCAAGGAAGAGAGTGAAAAAACCACTAGAGGGGGTGAATAGGGTTTTAAAATTAATTTAACAATTATTTTACTCAAACAACCAACCACAAAAATATTGGACAAGGGGACAAGGATTTAGAGTGGTTCCAACCTTAGCAAATACTAAGGAAGTCAGTCCACTACCCGGTTGCTTACCCAACCTGGATTTTGAAAGAATTAAATTTTATTACCTCGCAAGGACTTTACATAAAATTACAATTCTTTCACCAAACCCTTCGAACAACCTTCACCTAGAAGTAATTGCACCAACCTTGAAGCAGCCTTCTTGAAGTAACTTCAAGCTCCCCCTTGAAGTAGCCTTCCTCTTGAAGTAGCTTTCCGTTGCAATAGCCTTCTTGAAGTAGTTCGAAGTCCACCTTCTCCTCCGAGAAGAACCTTCTCCAATCCGCAGCCTCCAACTCTAGGAGTAGCAAGGAGAATACAAAGGATAAAAGGAACAAGAAGGAAAAAGGAAATTACAATTAACCTTTGAAGCACAAGGCTTGATTTGCCTATATCAAGCGTGTAGATCTCCTAACCAATGTATATGGAAGTGTGATTTCTGTGGATAGGAGATGCTAGCCTATAGGACACGAAATTAGAGCAAGGAGAAGAATAACCAATGCAAGTGTTGCTTAATTTCTCAAAACAGATTCACAATTGCAAGTGTAAGCTCAAGTGTATCACAAGTGAAGATTAGTGTGTTTAGGTGTCCTAAGGCATGTCCTATTTATAGAAATGACCTACAAGTGCTTAAGGTCATTCTAGACACTTTCTAGGGGGTTCTTAGTGCTCAACTAGCCGTTATGTGTCCACTAATTGCATTTGTAATGGCTAGTTAATTGACCCTGAAAAGTGCAGACAGAACTCTTCTCGGTCGAAGATTTGTCGACCGAGAGTCCTTCTCAGTCGAAGTTTTGTCGACCGAGGGACTTCCTGGAGCAAGTGTTTACAACGTTCATTTCCAACTCCCAACCACCTTGTCTGCTGGGTCTAACGGCTAGTAGGGTCTATTCTCGATCGAAGATTTTGTCGACTGAGAGTTTCTCGGTCGAAGTTTTTGTCGACCGATATTTTCTCGATCAACGATTTGTCGACCAAGAATATTACTGACTCATTGTATTCATTTACTAAGTGTGTGTATTAATGTGCAATTGTGATACTATCTTGATGAATGACCTATCTAAGTGTTGTGAGTGGATAGGGAAGATCTAAACACTTGATTTACATGATATCTAATTACTTGTACATTATATACTTGTACAAGCATTTACATTTGATTGCGATCATGAAAATAAAGAGATTTTATCAAATTGTTCTTCCAAGTCTTTGTTATCCACCACCTTATATGCTTGTTCCTGAAATACTCAAATAGCACGTTAAAACCACAAGAATGAAATGTTTGTCATCATCAAAATAAAGGGATTATCATAATGTCCAATTTAGCCAACAATCTCCCCCTTTTTGAAGATGACAAACATTTCCTAAATATAAAATAAGGAAATATAAATCATATGAGTTTCATACTTGAAGTTTACCTTTTGTAGCCTTTCTTGTTTTGCAAGTAAGTGCTGGCTGAGATATTATGAAACTCATTTTATTTTATGTTTTTGATTTTATATTAGCCACAATTTGTTTATCAATCATTTGCAAAGGATGTTAAGCCTTGAAATGATACGAGTTTCTTTTAAGTTTATGGCATATGTGTATTAATTTCTCACTCATTTTACAAGGAATGTTAGGCCCTGAAAATGATATGAGAATCCTTTAAGCTTAGAGTACATGAAAAGTGTCTCTAACCAAATGCACGGGATGTTAAGCCCATATTTGTTTAGAGAATTCCTTTAAGAACAAGGTATATGAAATTTGTAGATTTCTTCATAGCCAAGAGTAAGAATACTAAGGTCATAACAAGCTTCAACTGATATTTGCAATGTTTTGTAAGCTTCTTAATCAAATAATCAAATTTGTTTTTGTGAGCTCCCCCTTAATCTTATAGTCAAGATAATTTAAGGATTCTAAGGTCACAATCAATATTAGATCATAATAAGTTGACCTTTTATGAGAGTTATGTACTAAAATTATGTTTTCAATATGTTAAACACATTTTGAATCAAGATACTAAGATTAAGTGCAATAAAATGATGTACAAATAAGCATTTTGTCAAGCTTATTTTAGGTCGACCTTGACTTCGACCAGAGCGCCCCTTGGTCAAATTTGATTTCAACTAAGAGGCAATTTCTGCAGATTTACAGTTTAAGCACTTTCATTGAATTACACATTTATGTTAATATATGTGAAATATAAAGTTTTTATGTAATATGATCAAATGTATATTAATTTGAAGCATTTTGAGTTATACCTATTTTGAAGAAGTTTTATCAATTGAAAGCTTAATTTAGGCATCACAGTGAAGTCTTTGTCTTTAATTTTCCTAAACTGTATGTTTTACATTCATTTTGAATGATATCTCAGAAGATTTGCTATAGGTACATAAATATCAATTCCCATTTCTTTTTGTACCCTCATTTTTAGATTAATCATAAGATTCTTTAGAGACATATATCCTTGAAAGCAAGATTCATATCTTAAAATCAAGATTTTGCTTTTGATTTCTTAGAACAAGCAAATAGATAAAACATTAATATTTTTGTTCTAAGAGACATTGTTTGTCTTGTCATAGCATCATCATTCACAATAATCATTATCTATTATGTCAAGATGCATTTATGCTATGGCATTTTCAATGATCTTGAATAGTATCCATTCATGGTTTGTATATATGCATCACAGATTATTTTATACAAACCAATGAAACACAATGATCATGGCACAACAAATTATGATAGAAAAGTAGAAGCATATCCATAATACAATTATCAGAATATAAATGCAATAATTATGATCATTTAAGCTAAATTTCAACACACATGGTTCCTATATAGATATACCAAGAAGTACTTAGGAAAAACCATGTGGATTATGATAAAACAATAACTTCCTTGATTAAACCCATTCATAATTTTCAGTTTTAAGTCAAACCATGTAGAGGATAATACCAAGATAATCTCATTTATGGTTCATGGATTTTCAAATTTAAGACAAACCATGTAAATGAATATGCTTAATAAACTTTTTCAATAAATGAATAAGGTTTGTTCAAAATCAGTCTTCATATAACACTTTTGCAATATGTTTAAGGATTTCATATAGTGTTATATCTTAATTCATGATGCAAAAGATCAATATGTCTTGTTTCAAAGATGATCTCCAAGATTTATTCTTGATTAAAGAACTTTTTATTATTGCTGAATTGATAGCAAATAAGAAACAGCAGAATATATTTTCCAGACTTTTGCTCGGTCGAACAATTTGTCGACCGAATTATTTTCGGTTTAAGTATTTCTCGACCGAGAATGTTTCCGCAAATTTTATTCAGAAATCTGTATGTTCTAGTTTATGTGTTGTAATACTTTGTTATTCAATTGTGTGAAGTTGAGATAGATATAAGGTTACTCAATTCAAGATTATTGATCATATCTCAGACTTAATTAGTGCATATACATTTTGACGTCACAATGATATTTATTCTTTTGATTTTCTTAGAACAAATTATCTTTATCATTCTAATGGAAATTTTAAGATAGACTATTTATGCTTAATCATCAAGAAAGTAGCAATTGAAATTTGATAACATTTGAATTTTCAAAGAAAGCATAATCAATTTCAATTTGCATACAGATCAGAATTTTACAAGTTGTGGTTTGCATCAAGTTGAATAGGGATGTTATTAACATATATGTAATGATGCAAACTACTAATATGCTTGACATATTTGTCTTCAAGATATGTGACTTATTTTTCCAATCAAGTATGTCTACTTGTAGTAAGAGTATAGATTTCAGTATCATTTTTCTTTTGCAAGCATCATTTTTGCAGCAATTTTAGTAAAATCTATATTTTTCTCTTGTATACTTGATAATTTAATCACGAAAAGTATTTAGTTTTGATGCTCATTTATTCTTCCTTTTGATTTGGATCATTCAAATGCTTAAGTTGATTGTGATTTAAGTGTCTTTTATTTAAACAGTCTTGCCAGAGTTTTACTCGGTCAAAAAAGTTTTCGACTGACATTGTCTCGATCGACAATTTCTCGACCGAAATTGTTACTGTTTCTGTATTGTTTTCAGTAATTGTTTCTAAATAAAACATATATCACTTCCAATTCAATTATGCAATTTAAAACTCAGTTTAGTTGAGATAAAACATATGAATATCAAGGCAACATTTTGATCAAATCTCAACTAATATTATTCAAATCTTTAGATTTTAAGAACCCTAATTAAGACAAGTTTTCAAGGATGTGTCTCTGCAGATTTGTAGATTTAGAAATTACTTGAATCAATTTGTTATTTCATTATGTTAAGTTGAGATAGACATAGAGATATACAACTAGAGTCTTTGGTCATATCTCAACTTAAATTTATTCATTTAGTTTGGGGGTTTTGGAACCCATACTAACTCAACATTCTTTTTCTTGTATGGACATGAGAAAGAATAATGTCCAAGACGCAAGCAATAGTGACAACATATGGAATCAACCTCATATCTCTTTCTATGATTTTGTTCAAGGTTTTTCTTGGGTATGTATTTGCCTTTGGGTACATACATAGATTGACTCTTTGGCACTTGTGTTCTTCCCCAAATAGGTTTTTGATAAGATTTTCCTTTAGGCTCATATCCTAGTCCTCTCCTTCCAATTTGATGATAAGAGTTGTTTAAAATTTTATCAAGAGTATCATTGCTACTCAAACTATTAACTTTTTGTTGCAGCTTAACAATCTCATCCATTCTTTTATTTATGTCTAACTTTTCTTGATCTAGATTAGATAACAAGGAATCTCTTTCTTTCACTATAGTATCATAATCTAGATGTGTACACAGAACAGGTTGTTTTTGAAGATCATTTACTTGAGTTTGCAAATTTAACTTTTCTAGAGAAAGAAGATTGCAATTTGCTTCTACAGATTTTAGCTTAATATCATGACCTTCAATAACCTTTTTGAGATCTTCATTTTCAGATGTAAGAGCAAGAAGCTTAGCATGTAACTCATCATTTGCTTTATTAGATTTCTTTAATTTCTTCTTGCACTCAATATATTTATTGTGTGTCTCTTCAAGACTAGCAACTAGCTCTTCTTTAGATAAATCAAAAAGGCTTACCTCTTCTTCTTCTTCTTCACTTATTGTAGCAATAAGACATTCTTTATGCGTATCTTCCTTCTTTGACCTCCACGGGCAACCAAGTGTTGTGTGGCTTGTTCCTAAGCACCAACTGCAACTTGTTGAAGATTGGTCCATACTTTTCCTTTGTTTGCGGTTGTAGACACCACCACCCTTCATACTTCAAGACTCGATTAGAGCTCCTTGAAGCCTGCTCTGATACCAATTGAAAAAACCACTAGAGGGGGGTGAATAGGGTTTTAAAATTAATTTAACAATTATTTAACTCAAACAACCAACCACAAAAATATTGGACAAGGGGACAAGGATTTAGAGTGGTTCCAACCTTAGCAAATACTAAGGAAGTCAGTCCACTACCATGTTGCTTACCCAACCTGGATTTTGAAAGAATTAAATTTTATTACCTCGCAAGGACTTTACATAAAATTAGAATTCTTTCACCAAACCCTTTGAACAACCTTCACCTAGAAGTAATTGCACCAACCTTGAAGCAGCCTTCTTGAAGTAACTTCAAGCTCCCCCTTGAAGTAGCCTTCCTCTTGAAGTAGCTTTCCGTTGCAATAGCCTTCTTGAAGTAGTTAGAAGTCCACCTTCTCCTCCGAGAAGAACCTTCTCCAATCCGCAGCCTCCAACTCTAGGAGTAGCAAGGAGAATAAAAAGGATAAAAGGAACAAGAAGGAAAAAGGAAATCACAATTAACCTTTGAAGCACAAGGCTTGATTTGCCTATATCAAGCGTGTAGATCTCCTAACCAATGTATATGGAAGTGTGATTGCTATGGATAGGAGATACTAGCCTATAGGACACGCAATTAGAGCAAGGAGAAGAATAGCATTTGTAAGTGTTCCTCAATTTCTCAAAACAGATTCACAATTGCAAGTGTAAGCTCAAGTGTATCACAAGTGAAGATTAGTGTGTTTAGGTGTCCTAAGGCATGCCCTATTTATAAAAATGACCTACAAGTGCTTAAGGTCATTCTAGACACTTTCTAGGGGTTCTTAGTGCTCAACTAGCCGTTATGTGTCCACTAATTGCATTTGTAACGGCTAGTTAATTGACCCTGAAAAGTGCAGACATAACTCTTCTCGGTCGAAGATTTGTCGACCGAGAGTCCTTCTCGGTCAAAGTTTTGTCGACCGAGGGACTTCCTGGAGCAAGTGTTTACAACGTTCATTTCCAACTCCCAACCACCTTGTCTGTTGGGTATAACGGCTAGTAGGGTCTATTCTCGATCGAAGATTTTGTCGACCGAGAGTTTCTCGGTCGAAGTTTTTGTCGACCGATATTTTCTCGATCGACGATTTGTCGACCGAGAATATTACTGACTCATTGTATTCATTTACTAAGTGTGTGTATCAATGTGCAATTGTGATACTATCTTGATGAATGACCTATCTAAGTGTTGTGAGTGGATAGGGAAGATCTAAACGCTTGATTTACATGATATCTAATTAATTGTACATTATATACTTGTACAAGCATTTACATTTGATTGCGATCATGAAAATAAAGAGATTTTATCAAATTGTTCTTCCAAGTCTTTGTTATCCACCACCTTATATGCTTGTTCCTGAAATACTCAAATAGCACGTTAAAACCACAAGAATGAAATGTTTGTCATCATCAAAATAAAGGGATTATCATAATGTCCAATTTAGCCAACAGAGAGATCCAAAACCCTAGGTCGAGAAAGAAAGGAAGAAGGATAAGATCTTCATCCCACTTAGGTACTACCATGGAGAACCATGAATTCGACCTCTATGGAGATAAATTTCTCAAAAGACCACCATGTAGAACCATGGGTTTGGCCAAGAGAAGAGTAAGAGGTATTGTTTTATAAGGAAACAAAATCAAGAGGATGGATCACTTACCAAGGATCAAAGATCAACAACAAAAGAAGATGCTCCAACTCAAGATCAACACATGCAAGATGATCGGCCACCAAAACTCCAAGGATGAGATCCTCTTCACCACCAAGATCCAAGGTCCAAACTCCAATGATGAGAGAGGGAATGAGATAGCAAAAGGATCATATGCATGGAAAAATAAGGGTGCATATACTCAAGAGTAGAGAGAGGTGGAAGGGATCAGATATCATGCACATAGGTTCCACTTGTCTATCTAAGATCAACCATGCATCCTCTAAAATCATGCAAGTCACTAAGGTCCTAAACAACAAGAAGGATCAATGGCCATCGGTCAAAGGGAAACATGGCCACAAAGGCTCATGGTCGAAGAGAAACCAGCAACCAACACATGAAACCCTAGGTCATCTTCGACCCAAAAGAGACCTCCAAGACTCTTTTATTGAAGGGAACTCAAGGCTCAACCACAACACCTTCAATTGTAGACATTAAAGCCAAGAAAACACAAGGGTGGTCGCTAAAAAACTAAGAAACCAAACAGTTAACATATGGTCAACACCATACTAGGTCATCCAAGCAAACCCTAGAAACAACACTCAAGGTGTCACCACTTCTCTCCTCATCAAACTAAGGCATAACAAGGTGACCACCAACATCATACTCTCTCTCATAATGCTAAAACATGTGAGGCACATCCAACATAATTGCAAGATAACCCCTAAACATGGGTAAATTGTAATATGGTCTAAAAGGAGCATAGATGTAGCAAACCCAGCTCAAACATCATCCAAACATGACCAAACTAAAAACATGACCATGTTACATGTTATTAAATCTCATTAGATGATTATATTAAGGTTCTAAGCATCTTATTAAGCTAGACAAGCAAGATAAAGTACTGAGCTAGATCAGGGGTCTTACAACCATAAACACCTAACAAGGATTTCACCCTCAAAATCCTACACGAAAAGAGATAGATAATTCCTATGCATATCATAATAAAGCTCCCACATGGCTTCCTCAACACTATGGTGATGCCAAAAAACCTTAACCAGCACGATGTCCTTCTTCTTCAACTCCTTCACCCTTCTATCAAGGATCAACACATGCCCTTCCACATGTGACACATCCTCATCCATCTCAACTTCCACTAGCTGCAAAACCATCTCTGTGCCAGGATGAAACTTCCTCAACATTGAAACATGAAATACCGGATGCAAGTTGTGCAACTCACACAGTAGCTCCAATTTATAAGCCACCTTCCCAACACGTACCACCATAGGGTAAGGCCCCATATACCTGGGAGCCAACTTACCATTCTTCCCAAACCTCAACACGCCCTTCCAAGGAGAGACATTGAGATACACCATGTCTCCCACTTGGAACTCCAAAGGCCTATGATGATTATCAGTGTATTACTTCTGCCTATCTTGAGTTGCTTTCAACTGTTGTTGGATCATATTGATATTCTCTATTGTCTGTTCCACAATTTCAAGACCCAAAAGTTGATATTCACTAGTCTCATACCAATATAATGGAGATATACAACGTCTCCCATACAAAGCCTTGTACAATGCATGTCGATGCTCCTCTGATAACTGTTATTGTATACAAACTCTATCAAACTGAGATGTACATTCCAACTTCCCAAAAACTGCAAGACATAGGCACTCAACAAATCCTCCAAGGTCTGTATAGTCCTCTTAGACTAACCATCTGTCTATGGGTGGAATGATGTGTTGAACCTCAACTGTGTACCCATGGTTGTGTGCAGACACTCCCAAAAGCAACTGAGGAACTCTATCAGACACTATGGTAGCTGGAATATCATGAAAAAAGACTACCTCATCAACATAGATCTGTACCAACTTCTCAGTTGTGTACATTGACTTCACAGGCAAGAAATGTGTTGGCTTGGTCAACCTATCAACAATCACCCAAATAGAATCATGACCTTTGGCTTTTCTAGGAAGTCCATTGTGTTATTGTAACATCCTAGGATTTGAGACCTTGGATAAGATGATCTTAAAAGGAATGATTGGACTACCCATATTACCCAGGTGCACCTCCTTTTCCGTGAGCCCATCACTAAGAACTCCATAGTTAAGCATGCTCATCTTGGAGTAGTACTGGGATGGGTGACCTGTGGGGAAGTAGATCCTAGCATGCGCGTGAGTGAGGACAAAGCGTGCAGTTAAGGCTAGTGGTGGTCTGTGGGGACATTCGTCATTCCTGAAACTCTACTAGAGCCTTGGGCAGTGGGCCCGGGTGTTACAAATGGTATCAGAGCCAATTCTCCTCCAGTAGGTGGGGCCCACATGGGCCTGTGGCATGCCAGTCTTTGATCTGTGCGGTCCACGCATGTTGGAAAGGGCTATCTGAGTTGATGGAGCCGCCCATGCACTAGTAGTGTCCAGGCATGTTGGAAAGGGCTATTCTAGTTGATGGAGACACCCTTGCGTTGGTAACTATGGTCGGGAGTTGGGTGTACATGGGTCATTTGGGTCAGCACTAAAATGGGGATGATTAGGAGGCCATATAGTTGAGCCTTGATGAGGACGTCAAGAGTCTAAGTGGGGGAGATTGTAACGTCCTAGGATTTGAGACCTTGGATAAGATGATCTTAAAAGGAATGATTGGACTACCCATATCACCAAGGTGCACCTCCTTTTTTGGGAGCCCATCACTAAAGACTTCATAGTTAAGCGTGCTCAGCTTGGAGTAGTACTGGGATGGGTGACCTGTCGGGAAGTAGATCCTGGCATGCGCGTGAGTGAGGACAAAGTGTGCAGTTAAGGCTAGTGGTGGTCTGTGGGGACAGTCGTCATTCCTGAAACTTTACTAGAGACTTGGGCAGTGGGCTCGGGTGTTACAAATGGTATCAGAGCCTATGGCATGCCAGTCTTTAAGCTGTGCGGTCCACGCATGTTGCAAAGGGCTATCCGAGTTGATGGAGCCGCCCATGCACTGGTAGTGTCCAGGCATGTTGGAAAGGGCTATCCGAGTTGATGGATCCGCCCTTGTGTTGGTAGCCGTGGTCGAGAGCTGGGTGTACATGGGATATTTGGGTCTACATTGAAATGGGGAAAGATTATGCGGACATATAGTTGAGCCTTGATGAGGTCGTCAAGAGTCTAAGTGGGGGAGATTGTAACATCCTAGGATTTGAGGCCTTGGATAAGACGATCTTAAAAGGAATGATTAGACTGCCCATATCACCAAGGTGCACCTCCTTGTCTGGGATCCCATCACTAAAGAACTCCATAGTTAAGCGTGCTCAGCTTGGAGTAGTACTAGGATGGGTGACCAGTCGGGAAGTTGACCCGGCTTGCGCATGAGCGTGGATAAAATGTGCAGTTAAGGCTAGTGGTGGTATGTGGGGCCAGTCGTCATTCTTGAAACTCTACTTGATCCATGGGCAGTGGGCTCAGGTATTACAAATGGTATCAGAGCCAATTCCCCTCTAGTAGGTGGGGCCCACATGGGCCTGTGGCATGCCAATCTTTGAGCTGTGCGGTCCACGCATGTTGGAAAAGGCTATCTGAGTTGATTGAGCCGCCCATGCACTGGTAGTGTCCAGGCATGTTGGAAAGGGCTATCCGAGTTGATGGAGCTGCCCTTGCGTTGGTAACCATGGTCGGGAGCTGGGTGTACATGGGTCATTTTGGTCAGCACTGAAATGGGGATGATTATGAGGCCATATAGTTGAGCCTTGACGAGGACGTCAAGAGTCTAAGTGGGGGAGATTATAACGTCCTAGAATTTGATACCTTGGATAAGATGATCTTAAAAGGAATGATTGGACTACCCATATCACCAAGGTGCACCTCCTTTTTTGGGAGCCCATCAATAAGAACTCCATAGTTAAGTGTGCTCAGCTTGGAGTAGTACTGGGATGGGTGACCTATCGGGAAGTAGATTCTGGCATGCGCGTGAGTGAGGACAAAGTGTGCAGTTAAGGCTAGTGGTGGTCTGTGGGGACAATCGGAATTCCTAAAACTCTACTAGAGCCTTAGGTAGTGGGCCCGTGTGTTACAGTTATGATCCCATTTCCATTGTGGTATAGACAATAGTTGTAAAGTCTCTGTAGGTTTCTGATGTTCTGCTTTAACCTGCTGACACGCTACGCACTTAGCCACAAACTCAGATAAGTCTCACTTCAAGGTAGACCACCAATACAAATCTTTCAAATTGGGGTACATCTTGGTGCTACCTGGATGCATAGCGTACATCAAATATTGAGCCTCTTCCAGAACCAACTTCCTCATATCATCAACATCAGGTACTACTGATCTACCATGGTAACATACTGTTCCATCCTCTGCCTAATGGAAGCCATCACACTTCTTGTTTCCAAACTCCGCTCAAATCTGCTGAATCACAATATCATCACGCTGCACATCTCTAATATATTGCCTTATCTTGAGCTTCACTTGTAGCTGGGCTAATAGTCCTGCTAACAAGGACAACTCCAACTTCACATTCATCTAATGCAAGGAGACCAACATGTCTCTTTTATGGAACATCAAAGAACACAATTGTGCCTTATCCACAGATGATGACAAAGAAGATTTCCTGCGCAAAGCATCTGCCACTATGTTTGCCTTCCCCGAATGGTAATCTATGGTACAATCGTAATCCTTGATCAGCTCCATCCATTATCTCTACCGCATGTTCAACTCCTACTATGAACATATGTACTTAAGGTTCTTGTGGTCAGTGAAGATCTGACACTTCTCACTATAAAGGTAGTGCCTCCATATCTTCAATGCATGGACTACAACTATAAGCTCCAGATCATGTGTCAGGTAGCTCTCTTCATGTTTCTTAAGCTTTCATGAAGTGAAAGAAATCGCATTCTTATATTGCATTAGCACACCACCCAAACCATTCTTTGACGCATCACAAACAACTATGTAACCTTTTCCCTACTTTGGCGGAGCCAACATTGGAACACTGGTCAACTTCTCCTTCAAAAGCTGAAAATAACATCTACACTTGTCATCCCAGACAAACATTATGTCTTTCCTTATCAACTTCATTAGAGATAATGACATTGTGCTAAAGTTCTTGATAAACCTTTTTTAGTAGCCTACCAAACCAAGGAAAATGTGACCCTTTGTTGGTGCCTTTAGTTTCTCCCACTCCAACATAGATTGAACCTTCTTGGGATCCACACGTACACCCTTAGAAGATATCACATGTCCAATGAAAGATACCTCCTTTAGCCAAAACTCACACTTGCTGAACTTAGCGTATAACTTGTGTTGTATCAACAAGGTCGACACCTATCATAGATGTTGCTCATGATGCTAGCTATCTCTAGAGTATATCAAGATGGCATCTATGAACACCAGTACAAACTGATTAAGGTAAGGCTAGAACACCCTATTCATCAAGTTCATGAATGTTGTTGGTGCTATGGTTAGCCCAAATGGAATAACCACAAACTTGCAATGACCGTACCGAGTCCTAAAAGTTGACTTGGGTATGTCATCTACCTTGATCCACAATTAATGATATCTTGACCTCAGATCTATATTCAAAAACACTACAACACACTTGAACTGATCTAATAGATGTTTATCTGCAGTAAAGGATACTTGTTCTTGATCGTCACCTTGTTCAACTGTTGGTAGTTGATGCACAACCTCATGGTTTCGTCTTTCTTTTTTCATAAACAACACAGGAGCACCCCAAGGTGAAGTGCTCGGTCTGATAAAGCCCTTCTCAAGCAACTCATGCAGATGCTTCTTCATCTCTTGCATCTCCATTGGTGCCATCCTGTACGGTGTTTGTGTTATCAACTATCTATCAATAACCAGATTGATCTCAAAATCAATCTATCTAGGAAGGGGAACACATGGAAACTCATCGGGAAACACATCTTCAAACTCACTAACAACTGACACTTCCTGGATACTAAGAAAAGCTTCACATCCCTATCTTATCTTCTTCTTTACTGTCATAGCTGACACCATACATGTCGTAAGAATCTTCCTATCTCCTTGTATGATCCACGGAACATCACCATTGCAAAATGCCACCACCTTGGCACTACAATCCAAGACCACCCGATACTTCTCCAAAGTCCATTTCAAGGATTACATCGAATCCATACATGTCAAGTGGTATACGATCCACTTGAATGTTTTGTCCCGAGAAAGAAAGAACGCAGAATGGACACACCTACCACAACTTGGTGGAACCAACCAAAGGGGTTTCTAAGCAAAGACTATCATGTCTACGCATAACAAGCAAAGAACAACTAGTTATCACTTCTCTAATGACAAAAGAATGCATCACACCCAGATCAACCAAAACATATATAAAGCAGGAAGAAGACAAATCAGAATGAAATAACTCCATCTAACCTATCACTACCCTTGGGTTGGCTACTCCTTCCGGCTGACTCATGTCATAGAATCGAGCCATTGCCTGTTGTCACCTTCATCTTCTATTGGCTTGCCCAGATGAACCAGCCTGCGATGTCTGACCACATCCTAGGCCTCCACCACTTCTAAACTATAGCTATTTCAACCCTTGCTGACTCTGTCTCAGATGTTGCATCACATATTCATCCTTCACCAGACATGCCCACCTCATATGCCCTACTTGTCTACACCTATGGCAAGTCATGGTCTCGTATTGTGGCCTAGACGGCCCTACCATAGACACTGACACCGCAATGTGAGCTCCTACTGGAGGAAAGGTAAGACCTCTGCCCTTACTTAGTGACCACTGAGAGGGAAGTGTCGACCTCTGTTGTGACTGAGGTGCTAAAATCCTAGGCTTCTTGAAGCCTCCACACGACTATCTATGATAAAGTGTCAATCTCTTCTTGGCATTAGCCTCTCGTTACTCTACAACTGATTGCTATATTCTCCTGAGAGACTCCAAAAACGTGGCAAAAAGTTCCTTGTTTTCTAGATCTGATATTGGCGTCATCAACTCAAAGATGATACCCTTCTCAAAATGCCTAATTCTCTCCTTATTTGTTACAACCATATACGGGCATAACCTCAGAAGCTTCATGAACTTCGCCTCGTACTCTTTGATTGTCATGGATCTCTGCCGAGTCTTCTAAAACTACATGATCTTTTCATCCAGATAGGTCTCTAAGAAATATCGGCTCATGAACTCTCACCAAAACTCCTCCCAACTAATCACAACACCAACCCTCTTCTCCTCCTCGATATCCCACAAATAGCCAACACTACCCTTTAGCAGGTATAGTGCACGCTTAACCTTATCCTCTTCAGGAATATTGAGGATCTTGAAGGCCTTCTCCAACTCGGTCCACCACATGTCGGCATCTTTTGGATCCACCATACCGACACACTCCAACGCCACCATGCCTTAACCTCTCAAAGGTCTTCCCAGAACCCTGAGATTCCACATTGGGGACTGCCGCTCTAGCTTGGGGTACGTACATTCTATCTGTTATATGCGTCACTGTGGCCATGAACTGTCCAAACATGGACTGAAAAATAGGATTGCCATAGTTGTTGGGTCGAACTGAGGCTCCTTAGGCACTCCATCATCTCGGGCCTGCCTCCTGGCACCACCTCCTGGTGCAGCAACACTGCTCTCAATATGTTCTTTGTGTTCACCAGACATATCTTTTCTTCTCTTCTTCTTCTTCTTTTGCATAAGAAGAAATTACCATTAAATATGTTGGATAACACGAGAACAATTACAAATCCTAGTCCTATGTCCTTGTAGACTCAGTGAACCTAGAGCTCTGGTACCAAACAAAATGTGACGCCCACCATCACACCAAAGAAAGATAATAAAAAAATGTGGAACTAATACTAAACATCCATGATTACCATAAAATAGTGTAAATTAAAAGTGATTCCATATTACCATAAAAGTGGAACATATTACATTTGGGTCCACATGAAGCCACCTATATTACATATCATGCCACAAGATGGTACATATCACTATTCACGTGGCCAACTTGCCACAGTCGGTTAGATATGATAACCAATTCACATATATACAAACCACATCTATACAACCATGGTCTACTGCAAAAAATTGTGTTGATATACAACATCTACAAAACAACCCCAAGGACCTGAGAGTACAGGGATGACACATAGGAGTCTATTACAAAACACTAGCAACATATCCAACCTTTGTCATCCATTGTTCCTCTTGTTGCTCAGCCTCAACTGCATGATCTACCTCATTGTGCATGACCACTTAAAAGATGAGGAAACCCACGGCATGAGACCAACATCCCAGCGATAGATATAACTCTCTGCCAACAACTATTATTAACAAAGATAAGCTAAAGTAGGAAGGTAACATGATTATTAGGCTGAGCAAATTCAGCTAAGTGATATGGATACAACAATTAACATTGTTTAAGAAAATTAGGCATCTACAACTGATCAAGTAATCTTATACTCTAAGAAGGAGTATGAAGAATGTATATAAGAGTTGATTTCTCTTACCATGTTATAAATCAACTAATCAGTACAAGAGATAAGACAAAGGGTCATCCAATGTAAGTCGTATCTAACCCTAAGCAAATATGCTACAAACTGTATTACGTCTTTTATTATGCCATGAGGAGATGTGGTATACCACTCCTGCTCCAACTAACTAACACTAAGTCAAAATCAGTACCATATAAGATCTAGGAGGAGCTGAACTTTTATGATCTCCCACACCCTCAGTCAATCTGAGTCTGTCGTAGTGACATATAAAGTCCAACTACAAGACAGCCTAGTATCCCATGGTATATAGGTACAATACTAGTGAAATGAGTTCCGACCACGATCGCACTCCCGTCGAGGTATGACCACAACCATCCTCAAAACATATCATATATATACTAAATCACATCACTAAGATACGACCTCGATCGTTCTCCTACTAGGGTATGACCGCATCCAATCATGTGAAATGTATATACGAAATAGTATATGGCTTTGAGCTTCCACTAAGGGAGAACCCATTTCACCGTCCAGAAATATTGACACTGAAGATGGATCTATGGCATAGGGAAACTACATGATTAGGGTTTCACTTAATTAATGAAGCCAATTGGGTACTTATAGCATCAATCAAGTTACAATGTACAAACCCTAAACAAATTCTACAAAGATAAGGGTATGATACAAATCCAAAAGATAGAAAACATATGAGGTATAACTTGTCACATCATAACTTGATGCCACTTCCATACAAGGCCATAAACATTATCACATCATTAGGGTATATTAATCCCTCACCAAGTCACTAGAGGATATCACCTCAACCTAGGCATGACGCCTCTTCCAGGTCATAAGACACACACCACATAATTCATGTACAATCATCATTATCTCGTCGTGTCTTATAAAGGCTCACAATCATTACCCTGTGTCATATCAAACACACCATAGCATTCAATAGCCGTGACATTCATTTCACCTGCAAGGTTAGGATTACACAAGTAGGAGAGAGGGAGAATACTTCATTGCATGCTAAACATTCAAGCAAAAAAGCATTTCATCAAGTATTTAATATTAGGGTTAGGGTTTCAACATCATATCCAATTTGGTTTCTAAGACATCATATAGTATCAACCCTAAGTATCATTACTTCCCACATTCCTAGATTACTATTATGATAACCATTATTTTCACAAGATTGCCATATCAAGCAAACAAGTATCCAAGGAATCCTCATCGATCGTAGGGGGTCTAGGACCACCTAGGATCAGTGACCAAAGAGACCAAAAAGTCATAGAGATAACCAAACCATTATCATGAGAAAAGAATCCATTTTACAAGCCATCACATGCATCTTAAAATATGCAACAAAACAAAGAATACCAAACTATAAGTATGATGAGAAACAAACATAAAATAGGTGCATGTGAAGCTAGTACTCCACCATCCATGAAATTTTTGGGTATAAGAATTAGGGTTAGGTAAAGGAGCAAATACATGCAAGATAATTATAGGAACACAAACCCTAAACAATATATCATCATCAACAACATGTAATCCCATTTTAAGAATAAGTTTTACAGTAGAATTAAAGTGCAATAATAGTAGAGGAGAGAGTTATATAACCTGCCCACGTATGATGAAACAACCTCCAAGAAAAGAGCTCCAAAGAAGAAAGGAAGACCTAGCTTTGATCACCTCCATGACCAAGCTAGTCACCACCTTTAAAGAGAAGAAAACCCTAGGTTAAAGGTCAAGGAAGAGAGATCCAAAACCCTAGTCTGAGAAAGAAAGGAAGAAGGCAAAGATCTTCATCCCACTTAGGTATTACCATGGAGAACCATGGATTCGACCTCTATGGAGAGAAGTTTCTCAAAAGACCACCATGTAGAACCATGGGTTTGGCCAAGAGAAGAGTAAGAGGTAGGGTTTTACAAGGAAACAAAATCAAGAGGATGGATCACTTAGTAAGGATCAAAGATCACCAACAAAAGAAGATGCTCCAACTCAAGATCACCACATGCAAGATGATCAGCCACGAAAACTCCAAGGATGAGCTCCTCTTCACCACCAAGCTCCAAGGGTCGAACTCCACAAATGAGAGATGGAAAGAGAGAGAAAAAGGATAATATGCATGGTAAAAGAAGGGTACATATTCTCAAGGGTAAAGAGAGGTGGAAGGGATTAGGTACTCAAGGGTAAAGAGAGGTGGAAGGGATTAGGTGGCATGCACATAGGTGCCACTTGTCCATTGAAGATAAACCATATATCCACTAAAACCATGAAATCCATTAATGTCATGAAAAATAAGAAGGATCAACTACCTCACTTGATCCTAGAGGACCATCAGTCAAAGGGAAACATGGCCACAAAGGCTCATGGTCGAAGAGAAAACAACGACCAACACATGAAACCCTAGGTCATCTTTGACCCAAAAGAGACCTCCAAGCCCTTTCGATTGAACAGAACTCAAGGCTCAACTAAAACACCACCGACCATAGAGATTAAATCCAAGAAGACACAAGGGTGATCACTGAAAAACCAAGAACTCAAACGGTCAACATATGGTCAACACCATACTAGGGCATCCAAGCAAACCCTAGAAACAACACTCAAGGTGTTGCCACTTCTCTCCTCATCAAACCAAGGCATAATAAGGTGCCCACCAACATCATACTATCTCTCATGATGCTAAAACATGTGAGGCAC
The DNA here is from genome assembly GCA_963693085.1 of Alisma plantago-aquatica. Taxonomy (NCBI): domain Eukaryota; kingdom Viridiplantae; phylum Streptophyta; class Magnoliopsida; order Alismatales; family Alismataceae; genus Alisma; species Alisma plantago-aquatica. Next base: position 335,861,541 of record OY856414.1, read on the forward strand.
GTACAACATATGACAAATTGCAATATAACCCTTCAACAAGGGGTAAATTGCAATTTGGTCCAAAATAAGCATAAATGTAGCAAAACCAGCTCAAACATCATCCAAACAAGAAACATAACCATGTCACATGTTATTAAATCTCATCACATGACTAGATTAAGGTTCTAAGAATGTTATTAAGCTAGACAAGCTAGGTCAGGGGTCTTATAATACCTAGACAAAGCATACATGAAATGACATGTGTAATACTTGATATTGGTTGACCCAAGTATTCAAATATTGGGTCAGGATATCCAAATGCTAAAAATTTCTAGAGTTATGTCTACATCACATCCTATCTGCCACACTTATCACTTCTATCTAACTTAATGGCCCATGAGTGTAAGGACCTCTCTTTTTATCAACATAAATGCCAACCATTAGAGTGGAACCCTAAACCCAAAACCTGACTAAGAGATAGAACATTGGATTCTTGACAAACACTGTTCAAATGCTATACAAGAAACACAGTTAAATTGTCATTTTTCATAGAACCTCATAGACTGATGTCACATCAAACAACCAACATGTTTAGTTACTACATATCTCACTCAGCTCCATTACAATTAGTATTATATCCTATTACACATATGCATCTCAACTTATATCAAACTACATGTACATAAAAGATACATATTTGGTATACACTCCATATTGAAAAGTGAAGTTACATGGACATTCTAGATTCAATGATTATATTTATATATTCTTTATCATGACCTCTCTGTTGGGTGTCATTATACCTAAAGAAATGTGAAACAACCTCGTGGGCCTTATATAGGACCTGACTGAGTGAAAATTTCTCATTCAACCAAGTAACATGCATCAACATGAGGTTATGAATAATGAGCTTAAAAGAAACTTATAGACATTGGTAAGTCTAATTGATAATTCTAGCATTTAACACAAGTAATTTATGACAACATTTTAACTTATTAGACAGGAATCCCTTTATTTAATTTCTAATTTCTCAACCATAATTGAGATTATATCTTTTTACAGATCAACAAATATTGTATATTCCAGAACTACATTTCTATTATTGAAGTAACAAAGTCAACATGTATATGTTTATAATCTAGCAATAATAACACATTTGTGTGACATCACACCAGCTGGACCAGGAACATATCATACAATCTTGAAGTTGAAGTCCAAATAAGACATATCTACCTTACATGACTATTTAGATGATAACTATATCAAAATTATAATAAGAGTAGATATCAAATCCCAACAGAAATGAAATTCCAGTATTTACAGTCAGATTCCCCACTAGAAAGATAAGCATAAGGAAATTGGTTATATTTAAAGAAGAATAATTATTTCCACAATTTTGACAACAATATATTTATTTATTAGTAGAAAAAAGTAATATAAAATAATTCAACTCATATTTTACACAACTTGTCATCATTTATTCATTTACCTTGAAACTATTTGGCTCATAACTCACTGAGTAGAAGTTTCCATGCATGATTCTCATTTTACCAACACATTTTCATTGTTTTAGGGTTTATTTAGCCGTCCCAAGATAGATACAAAAACAATTTGGCCCACAATAACATTGCATAAAGAGGATAAGGTAGGTCTTTTAGCCTCCTACCATCAGATCCTCATATCAGAGTACATGAAATAGGAACAGGCAAAACATAATATCAAATATCATAACATTTCTCATGCTTCACCTTTTACATTTCATTAGAGTTTATTCCTTACAGACAAGACTTTTACAAAAATGTATTTAGGGCCACAATCACATCATGTCACTTACTCCTAAACCCTAGTTGTGTAACCTCTAAGATCATGGTCCATACTTTGTAAATCCTTCTCATAATCCTATGATTACTATGAGGATATTCATTTAATTTCCTTAGTATGGATCTTGGGGGAAACTCATGATGTCCAGGGCACCTAACTAGATGTAATTATTGTTTCACTTTTTACTTCATATTTTTTCTCACCGTAAAGATAAATCAAATCATGATTTTATCATGTGTATGTGTTCTCACACAACTAGAATGGCATGAATAAGATTATGGTAAACAAAAAAGACAATCATTACTCGTTGCAACAAACAACACCACCAATTTACAAATTACAACATGCATTTCTTTATCATTCTCATAGTATCTCAGATGATCCATCATCAGTGGGCTATAATCCTCAGATATAATCTCAATCTAAAGTATTAATGCTAGTCAAGTTTCCTCAAGTGGAAATCATTATAAGCCATTTCAATCTATCATATTTCCCACAATTGAATTTCATCTAACATTTTTCAATATATATATATATATACATATATATACATATATATGCATATATATACATATATATACATATATATACATATACATATATATATATATGTATATATATATGACATTAGAATCTGCAGCAACATAATGTATAAGCATATTTTAGTATTAATTGTTCCCAAACCAAGTATGTTGTATAAAAATATGGGATATTCCATCTATATCCACTCAGACATAGAGTAATCTCAAAGCATAACATTCACACCACATAGTTAACATGTCATGCAAAATTCTTATCAATTCTAGTGTAGCCATGGTTTCCTTTCTTTTGATTAAATCAAGATATATAAAATCATTTACACTGAATTGTCATTCACTCTTCATTATTATTATATCACTCATCATATTAAGGTTAGGCTTAGGTCCTTAGATCTAGCTGATAATTTTTTTCATTTTCCTTTCATTTCAGATTCATTAGTCTTAACCTCTTTCATTTCTCACTCAATATAAGTATAGGAATTGATCATACTAAATTCACTTAATGGGCATTGCCTCTCTATCATTAAAAGCCTTCATATTTTAAATTAATATATTTCTTTTAATTCAGATCAACTCAAATATATTTAAATTAAATAGATTAAAGACTTCTTCATACTCATTTTATTATTTTTCATCACTTATCATAACAATTCATTCGACCTTGTCCATTTCCTTTTTTGTATATAGGTACATGCACCATGTCCTTTGACAGTTGATGTCATTTTAGTAACTAAAAACAATCACTTAATTCCTTATAAGACTACTCAATTTAGGAATTCAAACAAATTAGAGTTACTTTTTCCTACTCCTTAAACTCTAGTCATCTTCTCAATTCATTATTATGTGACTTGTATATAAGGCATGCCTTCATGTGGGTTAACTCATTAGTCCTTAAGTTTATAGCACAATAGATGAAATAGGCTTAAATCGTCATTATAAGAATTATTTCCTTCAATTGAAGTAATGGTATCAAAATTTGAATATCTTCACATTTATAAGATTATATACTAGTTATAGATTTATCTCTCATTGGTATCCAATAGTAAAATTTTAGGGTTATGAAGAAGTCGACTTAGTTCAACACATCTTTATACATCATCATAAACATATTATTAACAAATAACCTCATTAGTGTGTACTAATATGCATTAAGGCTATTCCTGACACATGGAAGCCCTATTGTCCATTTCAATTTAATACATGCATGAATCTTAACATACATTATGCCATCAACTCATTTAGATCAATCCCTAAACATTAACCCTAATCTAGGATATATTCATTAAAATATTTGAATTAAGTAAGGTGACTCTAATACTGAACCATACTTTAATTCACCAAGAATTCATTAATAACATTTCATGATCCATATTAAGTTCATGCTCAAACCAAACTACATTTCATACATGTCCATTCTATTTCCAGACATTCTATTTATTTGGGGAAATTCAAGAAATATTTAGCATATAATTATATAATTACCTTCAATAGAATTTAGTTTACAAAGTATGAATCAAATATATACAATTCACAAAAACGAATCTAAATTGATAACATTCATTTCCAATAAATTTCCCAATTGTTTACCCAACCACATAACAATACATGCACTAATTTCATTGATCTTTAGTCAAATGCAATTAAGATTTCAACATGTTTAAAAGTATAAATTATGACTTAACCACTCACCTCAGATGTGAAAACCTAAAAAATGTATCCAAAGAACTAGAATTCTAGTAATGCATTAAAGTCCTTGCAATCCACTCCCTTTCTTCCCGCTTCCAACTCAAAAACCCTATAAATAGAGATTGGAGAGAAAGAAAGAGAAAAGAGGGTAATTTGATATATGTTTTATTCAAATCATAGGAAGGATATATTCTAGACACAAGAGAAAATATTTACCAAGAAATCATATCTAGGGTTGATAAACATACAAGATTTCACAAGTTTTGGAAGTTGAAACTCCAAATTAACACTTTTGACTCTTTACTTTTCAAAACCCTAATCCCCCCTCTCTCTAGAACTTTGTATCATTGTGATGAATGAAGGTTTATGGGATCTACTAGGGTGTTAGGTTAGTGATATAGATCTGTTTAGGTACTTGGAACATGTACAAATAACTCCAAAATTTAGTTTTCGTATTTTTTTATTTTAGAATCATTGGTCGGGCGAGTTGTTCCTGATAAGAAATTTGTCTAGAACAATACTTTGTGGTCACTGCAATATAATAAAAAAATGCAAAAATGGAACATGTTGTGTGAAATAGACTTTACAATCTATAATTAAAATTTCAAATCATTTGTTTTACCAATACATATAAAAAATCACATATTGCACCACTTAGTGTACTTTTTTTAGCACGATCAGCTAAGTTTGTCGTTGGGAAACTTGATCGGAAAATAGGTCCAAAAAAATCACAATTTTGATTTTTTTGTATAAACACTAATAATACAGTTAGTCAAATAACTTCCAAATTCAAGTAAATATGAACAACACATAGAATATTAAAATGTTTACTAAACTATTATACTTATCACATTATTAATTCATATACCATTATAGATCTCAATTAGGCCAACAAGTTCTCAAACCCTAATTAGTAGAACCAAATAATGTGTAAAGTGTCTCATCAAGTTTATATCATAATAAGCTACCATCATTATTCAATATAAAATATGATCAACCTAGTAATAGTGTAATCATTCAAACAAACGCTACTTAGATTGCTGAGAAGAGATTAGGTAATTAGACATATCAATGATGAATGTATATTCATCCTAGTTTAGCTGCATTTTTGGCTTAGTTACACATTTAGTATCACGATTATTTGTAAGGTTTAGATCCAATTCCTTACTTTTCATGGCGGGGTTGAGACTCATTGTCTACACACCACCGTAGGAGTAGTGGTCCTTTGACCGACCAATGGATTGAAGAAAATTTTGATATTGGACAGGATTTTCATGTATCTTCTCTACATTGGATAATGATTTCATTATCCAATGACTTCATTCACATAGTCCTGTCGACATTCTCCAATATCCCAATGAGGATCTACATGATTTAGCAATTCCATCAGTCAAAAATGACATCGACCAATGAGACCATCATCGAAAACCACACACCAACAAAACCCCTACCATTAAAACACCCATAACCATCTACTGATGGAATATCTATGCATTTATCAATCGACAAAACTCACAAAGTGATGGAAACAAGTCTCCACCCACAGACAGTGGCTGCTATCGTGGTCGGTTGTCTGTACGACCATCTCGATCACCCTCTCTATAAGGTTATCTCCTCCACCCTATCTTTCTGAAGGGCTTTTATCATCCAAATCCAGACTTAATAAGTATTGATTTCATCCTCATCTAGAATCCTTATGCATTTGTATTTCATCTTTTGTATTACCTAAGTGTGAAGTTTAGTCGATCCCTTCATTAAGACAAAGTCCATATTCAAGTTGTTACCCTTCTTGCATCACAAAGATCATAAACCTCATGGTGGTATTATCCATGGTGGAAATCATCTCCACCATTTGTTTCATATTCTTCTCCGAGGTGGAAGTCATCTCCACCATATGTGCCATCTTCTTATCTAAGGTGGAAGTCATCCCCACCATCCAATCTATCATCTTCATAGTGGTTGAAGTTATCTCCACCTAGATTGTCATCTTCATAATCTAGATCGTCGTCTATGGTGGAAGTCATCTCCACCTAGATTGATGTCTCCATCCACCAAATCATCATCTATGGTGGAAGTCATCTCCATCAGGATTATCTTGTTCATCATATGGATCACCGTCTAGTAGGCTTATTTCTAGAAGAGGAGTCATCCATGAAGTTAGGGTGAAGCCTCTAACATTTCCACTTGAAAATCTATCCTGATGTTGCAAAACAAAAACATGTTCCACAATCAACACATCGCGTGTCTTTATCAGGAAGTGCATGTTTTCATCTAGGCCACAAGCTACACATCGTGTTAGAATTAACATTTTGTGTTGATAGAAGTCAATTTCATGCCTACACATCATGTCAGCAATCAACATGACATGTTGACAGAAGTTAATTTCACGCCTACATGGTCTATCAACAATCAACACAACATGTCACTAGAAGTTTGTTCAAATATCTTTAACAACCAAACACACCATCTCAGCGTGTCATCACTTGGGTTTTGCAATTCAATCAAGGTCAACAACATCTTTAAAGGGTGTGTCCCAAAACATTTCTTCAAGCATCTTTGGATGTTAGATCAGAAACTCCCCAACAAGAAAAAGGTCTATCTTTACTAGATATATTCTTTGACCCATTACTCCAAAAAAACATTTTAGATACAAAAAATCCATTTATTTTCTTCTTCAAATCTTGTAACTGGGTCACACACTAAATCAAATCTGGTTATTGATTAAACTACTACAACTTCCTTACCAAGTCAACTTCTTTGAAGCACCATGATGTCATATACTCACATGTGTGATTTTGTTTGCTCTTAGGTACAAGATAAACCTCTCTCATGTGTGAGGATTCATCACTTTCAAGCACAATTCCAAGATTTCTTAAGTGTGAGTGCAATCCTATTGTGAAATCCAACACACCTTCTCCAACCATGTCATAAAATCCTTCACCAATCATTTCTCCGCTCTCCACCCCATGTCCCTTAATGTCACAAGGGAGATTCTCTTTGTATTTTTACACCCCAACCACTTCCATCATCTCTTTGTGGTTTGTGAATAGGGGAGAGATAGAGGAGATGAAAAGAGGAGTACGAGAAGAAGAGTACATCTGCTCATAAGAAGAAAGAGGAAGAACGACATTGTTTACATATGCAGCTTTGTGTACTTAATACATTGTCAAACTGTCACCATAGTTCAAGGCCGATGTCCATGCTCACCATTTGGATTTATATTGCCAAGAATTGATCTATCATTTAAAATTCATCTACTCACATAGTCAGTTGGAGAATATGATTCCTTAGATCAATTGTTCATCAACGCTCTACCTCAAGTGAATATGTTTCTTCCTTGGGAATGTCTTTGTCATTCTACTCAGGAAACACTTCAGTATTCTAGTATTGGAGCATCTTGGATTATGAGAACATTTAGTTGTGTGTCAGTCCAACACACCTATCTGTTGTAGAATATCATTCAATTGGTCACACCATCTATGTTTCCTTCTTGTTTGTCTGTATCTTATCAATCACGTTGATGTTTGTTTGTGCCACATTGACATTCGTCTATGTCATTTCTAGCTTTTCTATGCCCACGTTGATGTGCCCACATTTATGTTTGTCCGTGTGAAGCACGTTGATGTTCATTCATGCCCTATAAAGCACGTTGATTGTCTATGCTATCACATGGTGGTCTTCTTATGGAAACTATTTCAATTATAGTAGCAACTAAGTTCATGACTTAGATGATCTTTGCATGTTTCTTCAACATACTCCAAGATACAACCTCCAACATAGTCAAAGCTCTAGATGTTTCAAAATAGTGTGTCTTAGTCTCAGGTGTTTATCAATCTCAAGGGAAGCTTTAAAGTCAAATATGCTAAAGATACTATAGTGTGGGAGAGTGCACATGTTGTTCTAAGTCAGGGGCTGTGATGTTTTAGTCATAACTTCTTTTTTCTCTCTATCTTTTTTTTTTCTATCATCCAATATGGACATGTGATTCTCCCATGCTCTAGCTTATAGAGGAGTGTTAGAAATATAAGTTGTATAATATATGAGCCAGAGTCTATAGGCCCATATAGAGTTTAGTCAAGTCTAGTCAAGTTTGGAAGTCTCCAGAGTCATGTCCACCTTCTCCTATATAAAGGATAAATGTCTCTCTTATAAACAACACATTATACACAACATTGTTGTAATATCATCCACCCATTATTTCAAACACGGTATAAGAGCATTCTTTCCGGGGACTAACCCTAGAGCTTTGTGTCTATCACCTAATTTGGGCATGTGATTCTCCCATGCTCCAACTTGGGCGTGTTAAAAATATAAGTCGTATCATATATGGGTTGCCCGTATAGAGTCTAGTCAACTCTAGTCAGGCTTGAAACTCTCTAGGGTCAGGTCCACCTTATCCTATATAAAGGAGAGGGGTCTTTCTTGTAAACGACACACAACATTGTGAATATACCGTCCATCCATTATTTCCAACATGTATGAACCATGCTATGTCATGGAGTGAATGTTTTATGCTTGCAATCTTGTTTGGACAATTGTTTTCATGTTTATAAGATCTTGGATATAGATAACTTCAAACCTAAAATCTAGGATATCATTCTTTTATTTTACCTCTTCTTGAGAACTTTGGATATGTATTTTTAAGGATATAGGTAAATTATCTCCAGGTAAAGCAATTGAGAGCTTAGAGTAATATGTCCAATTTTAATCCTAAAACAAAAATGGGGATTTACCTGGCCTCAACATATATATGTTCATACTATTTGTGATATGGTCAAAGAGTGAACAATAGGTAGATGTGGTGAATCCCATCCACTGTGGTATTTTCATCCATTGATAATTAAAACCTTAATCTAGCCTTTTTTTAGTTGCGAATTTGAGTTTCTTTAAAGGGGACAACTTAGATTAGTCGTACCAAATCTAACTTTTATGTTACATGTTCTTTCTTGATGAGTTACATTGATAAGACTACTCTTAAATATGTTTTCATCTGGGTTCAATCATAATAGATACTGTGATAAGGTCCGTCCACTTGCACATAGGGTTGTTGTATGTTTGGATAATGTAAAATCTAGGGATTTCGTCCCTAGAGAATCTGGTGTGTGATTAAATCTGTACCAACTACTTGACCTAAGCTCTGATACTAAGATGTCAAACCTAGATTCCGTTATCTATTCTTAGAATTTAGTATTAATATTTAAAGTAGTCAATTACCTAAAAAGTACGTCTAAACTATTTTCAATTTATTTTTATCAAATCAAAACATGAGGATGAGAATATTTTTATATATACTTTCAACCCTTATAAAAGGCACAAGAAGTGCTCGTATTAATTACTTGATACTTACCAAATGTTTATATACGTGAAGCATTTCCCTACAAAATGTAAAAACAAGGAGAGAAATCATATTGGCTTGTCACTTTACTTTATGAGCTTTTAGTTATAAAACAAGAAAAAAAAGTATGACTAAATGACCTAGAAGTAGACAACGATCAAGATTGACTAATTCTACACTAAAATAGTGATAATAACCTTTTGTGACACGATTCTTTAGAATCTATTGCTATCAATGTGAATTAAAATTCACCAAATATCTAAGATAATACATATATTACTAATTTACCAAGTTACAATAGACCAAAACAAACAAGGCAATTGAATACTAATTTTAACAAAAAACACTTCAACCCATGAATATGCTAGAATAGTGAATATAATTGAAATTATAATTTTTTAAATACAATTAATTAATATATTATTCATTTATTAATGCTCTTTTCCCACATGAAGTGTAACATAACATGTAAAAGTATACAAACAAGCTACAATCTCATCATACAAGGCTTAGAGTCAACCTAAGATTCTAAGTCTATTAAGGTAGCTCCATGGTCTTCATGGGGGTTGCCATGTATAGAATCAACATGTATATCCACTAGACAAATAAACTAGAATCCTCCTATGAACCTATGTACATGAGATAAGAGTTCAAGCACTCTGGCTTAACTTCCAATATCAATGGATGTACAAGGACTAATTCATTGCATAGTAACAAACTAGGTGCCATCATGATCTTTGGTGACTTTTGGGTACCTAATTGTAACCATATCAAAACTGACACATAACTATTCTTACCCCAATCCCAATACCACTCCCACTGCCTAGACAGTGATAGAGGGATAAAATATTTTATCTATGGGAAACGTAGAGGAAATGACACATTGTCATATACAATAAGAAATAATATCTCAGAACATAAAAGGTTAACAAGAACTAACCAACCTAATTCCTGATATAGTGAACTTTTCCTTATAATCACAGTAGTTGAGAGAGGAAGAAGATCTTTGTCATCTTTTTATAATTCATCTTGTTTTCCTTATAGGGAAAATTTGTGACACACGGTTAGTGCAAACACTAAGGTGTGTTGCTGATAAAATAATTGAAATTTTATAATAAAATAGTCTCTAGGAACATATAAAATAAAAGAGAGCAAACTTTTAGATGGAATAAATTGTTTCAAAAAAAACCACACATTATCTGATTTTTTCCATTATACAAGTTATATGGCCATTATTGTCCTCTATCACCTAAATTTGAGGATATATGTATTAAACCCTTTCTAAACACAAAGGGGAAGGTTTGTTTAGATCCACATCAAATCTATTTACTGCACCTATAGGTGTGGATCTATTTGACTTGATGTAAATTAGGCCCTTCCAACACCCAAAGATGAGGGCTTGTTTGTACCTGTGCATTAAACCATGGCTACACCCAATGGTGAGATTTGTTTGAATTTCAAAGTGTGATATCAATGTATAATGGATTTCTAATGTATTTTATGTTTGAATTTTTGGAATATACCACAATGGAAAATTATAACATAGTATCATAGGTAGTTCCTTAGATCAAACAAATATTGTTATATGCCAAGAAAAAGGAAAATAACTCATAGCATACAATAAACCACTACAATATGCATACCAAGAGGATTATAAGCATGCCTTCACCAGATTTTAGAGTAACAAGATCCTTGGGGGCCAATAGATCAGACTCAAATCATTGCACAAAAGGGGTATACATGCATTAAAAGTATATTCATCACTATGTAGGGGTCACAAGGACCAAATTAGGGTTTCATAAGTCTTATTATTGATATTAGGTGTGGTATCTCATCATGGCCAATGCTTCCAGTTTATCAATTTTTCAAAACCAACGTCATGTTCCATAATCATCACTATAAATATTGAAGGATGGTCCACACCTAATCCATAATGTGCACTTAAACCCTAATCCTTCATCAAAGGTGTTAACTTTTCAATATTTTGATTCCGAGGGTCAAAATAGAGGTATCTATTACATGATTATCAAGTATAAAGAGGGAAAACACATGATTTGATACCCTCATATAAAAAATATAAAAAACTCAAGGTTAACACCCACCATCAAGATCCATTATAATTCTTGGGTAGATAATCATATTCTCGAGATTAAAGAGTGAAAAATGCTAACAAAGTTAAAATCTAGTACCATCATTATTCAAGTCATGTTAATATGGTTTTGAGTCTCACAATATAATCACCAGAGTCCAACACTTAAGGTTTCAACAGTTAATCTCTATAGTTGAGTCAAATAATCATTTAGTTATTCAAAATATCATGTTTTTAGGAATACTAGTGCACATCATATATAATCAAGCTTTAAAAGTATTTTGAATAATTCTTTAGTTTTTTCTAATCAAATGGACTATTGATAATATTTTTTGGATTTCAAGTCGAAGTGATACCAAATTTAGAAGATCAAAGCTATTCTAGAGTTATTTCTTAAGGAGGGAAGGAATTAGGTAAAATACCTATCAAGGGAAAATTTGGGGCCATCTATTCTCTGGTCAACTCCTTGACTTTGTGGCAATCCTGTGGCTGAGAGGTGCCAGCCTCGTGGGTATGTGTTCTAGGAAAGTAAGAGGGGGGGGGTACATGGCCTGGACATTAGATCTCGGTAAGTCTTTGACCCTTGATCAAGCTCAAGGCTCGGAGTGGTGTCCCCGTGTGTACAAGGCAGTGGTGTCGCAACAGTGCGGTGGTTGGAAGAAAAGGGGGAAAGAAGAGGAGAGAAAGAGAGAGGAGGTGAGGGTGCCGGTGGTGATTGTGGGGGTGCAACGAATCTAGAGGTGGGGTTTTATAGGGTATTAAGGCCAGGATTAGGGTTCATAGAGGTTGGGTTCGCAACAAGGGGTGGTTTCAAATTTCTTGGCTTCCAAGCCATGATTTGAAGCAATTAGTGGGTTGGGCTTATTCGAGAAGGTGAGAGGAAGGAAAAGGTAAGAAAATTAAAGAATGGGGAGACTATGGGTGATGGGTGTGTCTAGGGCTAGTCGGGTTTGCAAGGAACTTTTCCCCTTCGACATGAGATTGAAGACAAATCCAATGCTATTTGATCAAGATCCTACAGCCGATGGGTCATCGGTTAAGCTGTGGGTCAACAACACATGGTCATGGGAAAAACCAGGGGATGAACTCTCAATTAAAGCGTCACGGCTGGGCTGGGCTATATAGGTGCCAACTAACTAAATGGGCCAATCCCATATAGCAAGAAAGAAATTATTTAGGGATAGAAAGAGTAAAATCTTTGAAAATTCACATACAATCATACAAACTTGGTTGATCTCAAATTTTGGTCACAACTCCATATGAGAGAGTAGAACAATTGTGCCAAATTCTAAATCAAGATAAGCAAGGATGATCATGAAATTAATTAAATAAACTAAGGGCAGAATAAATCTAGGGCTTCATACATATATGTGTATCAAATTGAATCAAAAAGTGGGTTTTGATCCTAAAGATCATCACAATGACATTGATCACGAGAAATATTAGGAGTGAGAAAACTCAAGTCAATTGAGGGTAAATGAGTAATTTGATAATAATTATATCAAAATGCACATTCTCACATAAACTTAATACCACCCAAACATCTAGTTAGTGTTTCTTAACACTAGGTATCACTGAGATCTTTGGTTCGTTTTGGATACCCCTACTATTATTAATAAGTCATCTTTGTTGGATTTAACCTCTTGTTCCCACCTACATGTTACAACTACCTATTGTGACCTCTTCTAGTGGGTAAATTGATTCTTCCATTGCATCACAGTCCTCCAGATGGATCCTATAGTGTCTAGGCCACTAGATATCCATTTTTGTTTGACTATATAATGATGAACTAAGTATTTCTTAGCTTAAGGCTATAACTAAATTATTCCTTTTTTTCTCTATTTCTTCCATATTTGTGTCGCTAAACGTAACATTGAACACATCCAAAAAGTCATATGCTCAAAATATATGATAGGGAGTTTTTATTTATTTTAAAAATGTGATTTTACTTGATGTCAATAACATGTGTATAAATGACAATATTGGAAGGCTTTGTGCAGTAACAACACTATTGCACATTCACATAAAATTCTACTCTTATTGGACTCTATAAATATATTTGATAATTGAACTGTGATACTTCATACTACTACTTCTATACTGATGTTATATAAAAAATGAATTGAATGAAAATAATATTGTATTCTAAACTTGGAATCAAAATTGGAATTGAGCAAGCAATTTAATTGGATTCTCTGGCATATATTCCATCACTATCAATCTGTAACAACAAGGTTGTATTGATTTCTCTCAATTTTATGTTTTGGCTTATCCTAGAAATCACATGTAAGCATTCTAGAGCTAAAACCATCATCATATATTAGGCAATGCATTCAATGATACTTTAGAAATATGAATTTATGCTTTATTGGATTCAAAATAGTAAAACATGGCAATAGGATGAAACCTTTGTTCTTCATTTTTTAACAAATTTGGTAAAATTTTGTGGTAGCTCATGATTTGGCACTCATATATATATATATATATATATTATCTATTGAGTTTGATGTAGGATACCTCAACGGAATTCAAAATACAAACAACCAAATTCTTCCTTTAGGTTCACTATCAGTTATTAACTTCTTATCATACATATTTAGGATATGTAGATTAATAAAAAGAGTAGATAGGGAAGAGAGAAGTTCAAATAAACCCTTATCATTCTTTTCCCTAATGAAATTAGTGGAGGAAGGAATAAGACCAACAAAAAATGTTTTCCTTAGTTGATTCTAACTTCAGTTTTCAGTTCTTGGCCCATTTTTCTATCTTTATCCTATTTCACCAAAAGATGTTTCTCATAGCTACCGCCACTTAGGTTTTAGGGTTTAGAAGGGTGATTTTTATTATCATAGAGCTATATTTCAAAGTTCATCCAATCTTGGTGTGTCAATATCAAGATATAAATGTACTATTGGAAGGCTACACTAGAGACAATGCTACTTTTGAGAAAGCAACAATATTGGGCAACACGGTCCATTTGGTGAATCTGTCCATCAATGAAAGTGGTTGCATCTCTCAAAGAGGCTCAACACGTGTTATGAAAAATCTGCTTCCTTTTTTGTTCTAATTGCACCCATTCTATTTACATTGGATTTATATTCTGAATATGTATTAATATTCACTAAAGTTTAATAATTTCTTGATTGGATAATTATTTGAAGTATAGAATAGTTTTCCAATATGCATGTGGATGTTTTTACAATAACATTTTACCTCCTTAAGGATAAATTTCAATGTATATGCAAAATGTTTTTTACTCAACCATGTAAATATTCAAGCTAAAATAAATCTTACATATACAAAAATATTATTGAAAAATAAAGACCTATATAATAAGATTTGGATTTTAATATCTCTTTGAGGAAAAGTTGCATGAGGGTCATTTAAGATGGTATGGACACGTGCAACATAGATCAACAAATGCACCTATTTGAAGCAAAATTATTGATTCAATCACATATAAAAGAAGTAGAGACAAACCTAAATTAACTAGGGAGGAACTTATAAAAATATATTTTGAATCTAAACATCTTGATTGGAGTTTGACCTGTAAAAAAGCTGATTGGAAAAGAAGGATCCATGTAGTTGAACCCAACATGGTTGGGATTGAGGCTTAGATGATGATGATGATGATGATGTTGTTTGTATTGATGATGATTATGATGATGATGATGATTATTATTATTATTATTATTATTATTATTATTATTATTATTATTATTATTATTTGCATAGCCCCAGAGTTAGTATTTAAGCTAGAACTGGGTTACATCACTTTTATGTTGAACACTTAGGTTTTATTCCTTGCTATGGCTTGGGATGGATCCTGTCACAACCCTACTATAGATAATGTAAGTCTCTATTATAATTGGCATGCAATGAATTTCTATTTACCTTTTGGTATGTTTTAAAGGAAATGACCTCATCTTCTTGATTTTCTTCTCTAAAATAAATGCCTCATTGCTCTTGTTATCATTATTGCTAATCTATATTGCGTACTTATTTACTGGCCTCCTTCTAGGATGGTAACAACCTATTATTTAAACTCATCTCCTTAATGCCCAAGTAGTTTTTGTTGACACACACTCTTATTTTGTATTCCTCTCTCTAGGTGTTGTTCCCAAACCACCCAAGGTTTGAGCAGTCTGCATGAGTTGATGAAGAAGGGCTTGCTCAAGTTTAACAAAGTCAAGGATTTTCCAAAGATGGTCACGTTTCCCTCTACATGTGGTCATTATAGTTATATCATTAGTTACTTTTTTATTATTCCACACATATGATGAATATGTTGAAATATTAAAATATAGACTATTTAGTTTCTATTTTTGTTTGTTCTTCAGACTAATATGATACCTATACGTTTGAAAGTTTATTTTGCACCCCTTACTTTGGTATTATCTTTGCATATTATTTGAATTGGTTTCTATTCTATTCCTCATATAGTTATGACTTGTTCCCTCTCGTGTCCCACTCATTGCATTGGCTGAAATCCACCTAAGGCTTGGATGGATTAAGCTGAATTGAAGGAAATGAAGTTACATGTTGATAAAACACTAACTCTAGTTATTATTTTTGATATTATATGTTATAAATTAATATGGTATATGTTTTATATGAGTTTAGCATGAGGCCACACTTATATTAAGCTTGGTTTTTAGTTCTAAAATTCATTCTACCACATAGGGATTTGTTGTGATGCTTGGTCGCCTAGGATTTTCTTAAGAAAATCCGACTACCCAAGGCATATAAATCCTATATGACTTGAGGTTGTTTTGAAATAAATCCAAATTCCATATGAGTGGGTGGGGTCATATAGGATAATATACCTATAAATCTAGAGAAGAAATATGGTTGACCACACATCATGGAAAAGAAAAAAAGAGTGGTGTTTAAGGGTTTATCCATAATATAGAAAACATATGAGTTATATATTCAAGTTAGATATGAAGTAGAAATTTTCTTATACATTCTACCCTCAACACACCTAAACCAAACCTATATAAGGATATTAGGATTTAGGGAGACACACACTAGGGTTTTTGCAATTTTGCACCCACAAGATGAAGTTGAGTGAAGATTCTTGGTGAATTATTTAGTTCATTCATTCGAACCTATACTTATGGCTTTATTTAGTGCCATCCATGTATCTATTACAATGATAAATTTCCTTTTTTATTTCAAGATGATGTCTCTACAATATTAGAAATGGAAGAGTCCTAGAGTCGTGGGCTTGAAGGACAATTGGTAAAATTTCAGGATATTCAACAATACAAGGATGTTTTGAACCTTGTTTCTTTTGAAGTGAGTTTTTACTATTTTTTTTATAGAATACAACATGTTTAATCATATTGACATCATACTCATTGTAAAAACAACGTACCAAATAATTTTTAGAAGTATGAACAATTTATGAAAGGTTGATTAGATCATTATATATATTAAAGGAAAGTGGTTCTTTATACTTTCTTGTGACTGCTAATAAATAACTTGATTTCAAATACCATATCAAAATTTTGTATTTTATAGAATTCAATCAAATGTTAAAATGTGATGGTATGGCCTATGTCATATCAAAAGAAAATTGTGAAAATTAGATATTTCAATGACTCTAACATGCACACGAATCTAATAAACTTGTAAATCATGTTATTATTAATGCAATCCTTGTATTATACAAGTTAGTGATATATAACTTAGTTTTCAATTCATAATGAAACCCATACTTTGAATAAGATGATAGATCATGGGAACTTTAACATCAATAATATTGAAGAATTTATAAGTGACAATATTATGATACTAGTAAAAATATCTAGATATTATAATGATAAAATATAATGATGCAATCTTAGCTTGATATAGCTCAACTATCTTAATTCTACAACTTCTAGGGGTTCAATAAATGGTATTTTTCATTCAATGCATTTTTTGAAATAAATAAATAAAGACTATGTAAGTGGTAGAGTTCATTAATCATATGATAAAGTGAAGAGAATCTATGAAGTGAAGAAATGCCTATGTGGTTCATATAATTTCTCTTATATGAAGTACAAACAAATAAAAAAATTTGAAATAACTTATGCAAATGAGAATATGGAAGTCTTGAGAATACATGACCTATGAAGTAATAGTAGATATACTAATGTAACTAGTTACAGATCCCAAGCCAATTTTGATTGCTGAGGATCAATGTATTCTATTTAAGAAAAAATGAAGTAAGAAATAGATATCATGATACAATTAGATGTGGAGTAACATGATATATATGGGAAATTTAAAAGATGTTCTTTGAGTAGAATGAGAGGAATATAATTCTAGGCCTTAAAAACTTAACTTATATAGAAAAGAAAGGAATAGTGACAGATATTTGAAAGCATGTCTATAATTTACTTACACTAACATTCTTCACCTTTATATCCATAGCGATAATCTCTTCTTAATGGAAATAACAAACTTGAGTAATTTAACATAGTTTGTTAATAAGTTGTCTAAAAAATATTGAATAAAAACTATAATGAATGATTATGTGTAAAAATGGACGCTCACAATATATTTAAAACTTATAACTTATATGGGTAACATAATTTTTTTGTCTCTTAAGAACTATAATATATAATCCCAAAGAGGGCTTATTGACATTAGTTAAAAATTCTTGATTGAAAATAGGACATTCTTAGATAAGATTTATATTATTTAGCGGATTTTACGCAGGAGTGGGGTGATCGGACCACACCCTCTTAGGCCCCAAGAGTTTATCATGCTAGGGCGGGTCAATTAATGGTCCTTCCTGGGGTGGGTTCTCTGCAAAAAAGAAGTGGTTCCTTATTGAAAGGTTTATTGAAATGGTTAAAAATGATGGAAGATCTTGATCAATGTGAAAGCTTACATTATTAACATAGATTGACAAAAAGGAAGGATGAGTTGCATATCAAATGAATTTTTTGATTTACTGAAGTATTTGATTTTAAAATCACAAGACTCATACTGAAAGAATTATACACAATGGATATCTATTTTGAAAATAAATGGAAGTGAGAGAAGATATTTAGACTTTGATATTCACTATACAAAATATATTGATCCTTTTTTACTAAAGTTACATTCTTGATCCCTAAAACTATTATTATAAAATACTAATATTGATCGTATATGTAGAATATTGAGATGTTCACAATTATCTTATGATTAAATGAATATGATCTCCAATGATATGTGAATCATTAGATCGCAACCTAAAAAAATCCAAACATTGAGTATCAAGTAAAATTCTAAATGTTGAGATTGATTAAGATGATTGTCATACTGAGCTTTCCTTATCAAATGTGATGAATGAAGATGGTATGAGATGAAAGAAGACAAAAAATGATGAATCTAATGAACACCAACTGCATTATTGAATTGAATATGTCAGTATTGTCATTGATATATTAATATGTATCAAATGTTCATGATTAGGGTTTTATACCCTTATTATTATGAGATGAAATAATGCATTTAATAGGAGAATCTATAGAGTGATAAAAAAAAACTTAGAGGTTGAGGCTTTGAGTATTGTAACTCTAAAATCTGATTGATCATAGAATAATGCCAAAATCTGATTGATCACCCTAAAACTAGCTAACCTACCAAATTTGGATTTATTTGGACTTTGTTTGCATCCTTAAATAATTATAAAAAATTTTGTACATTAAATGCATTAAAATAACAAAGTTGAAAAGTTGTATTAAATGACATTCATTGCAGCCCCCATGATCAGTAACTGTAGATGAAGGTCCAATATTTTGGGCATAACTCCCTTGTTTCTCAGCAAAACTTCACAAAATGAGTTGCATTGGATTGAAAATTTAATTTTACATCCATCCCCTACTTGAGACCTATAATTGAGATTCTAGAAATGCCTAAATTTATTCCTCAAGTCTTCCAAAGAAACTTCTCGCACACCCCTTGAAACTCAAACTCATATAAATAGGACCCTACCCTCATATGAAACACACACCCAAAGACTCTCCTCTAATTTTAATTTCAACTTGCATCATCATTTCATCCACTGCTCAACGTGGTTCTTGGTATGAGTTTGCAAAATCTCTCCCCGATGTCTTGCTTATTCGGAGCATAATTGGACCTCAGGTAAACAACTTTGGTACTTGTTCATCATCATCGACTAGTTAGTTTCACGAACCAACAACAAACAAAGTTTTTCCCAAACTCTTGGACAAGCTTCTCCTTGCCCAGCCAGCCATGGTGTGTGTAGAGGGGAAGGGGATGTTCCCTTGTGTTTTTCCCTTTTTGCCTCTCGATTCTCTTTTATTTTCTTTTTCTCATTATGGGTATTTTTCTTAATTGTCACGTTTTAATTTGATTTTTGCCGATTGTCAAGCTAGCACAAATAGTACATTTATACCATTCCATAGCCTAAAGTTTGGAATTTTGATTTAAGGGCAAACTGGTTTCTTGCAATTTAATTTCATAAATAAATTAGTAAATAAAGATAATCTTGTATAAACCACATCTTTTTATCGAAATCTCCAAAACTACAAATAAATATGTTTTAGAATCGAAAAAATAATCTCTATCTAACTAAAATGGTTTCAATGTCTAATTTCTATGTTTTTTGAAGGATGATTTTTGGGAAATAAAAATATATGCATTATAAAAATTATAACTTAAGCATATTGACCCCAAATTGAATATAAAAATAAGTTTCTTGATATGGAGAATTTAATAAATCAATTAGTGAGGTTTTCAGGGTCAAAACCCGAGTTTTGCTAAAAAGGTCTAATTCTAGATATCTCTACATTAATATACAATATGAACTCTAATATATGTGAATAACTTAAAAATAGGCAAAGTTGAACTTGGAATCATCTAAAGTGGTGAAAGTTGATAATTGAACTCAAACAGAGAGGTATTTGCATTCTTACACCTTAAGTTGGGCATTTTGTTATCCAAACCCTAATTTCCCAACGAGACATGAATTTAAACCTTTCATTCCTATATTCACATTTTGGAATGTTTACTTCATTACTTGCTTAGGTTTTGTACCCTCACCATATCACTATTAAATTGTTGCTTAATTTTGCCATGTGATTTATTTTGAGCATGATGGTTTAATGACGTATTAGCTAAAGTAGTGTACCTATGTACTAGTCACCCATAGTTTTGGGCATGTGATAAATCTCCCTGGTCAATGTGCTGATTCTCCTCACTTATATATATATATATATATAGGTGATTGGGAATGTGATAATTCTTCCTTCATCTATTTTAGGTTGAGGTTGGTAGGTGCCTCAGCCCTACTTTAGACAACAAACCATACTTTTAATCATGCATGCTTTATTATTAATATGTGATATTTTGGAAGGAATCTTTTGTTGTGTGCCTCATACTCTTGACCCTCTTTAGTATATTTGAATCTTTACCCCCACAATATCTTTTGTTAGTTATATGTTGTTCTGGTTCCGTATTTGACACACCTTATTTTCCTCCTCTTGGTGGGTGATCCCAACCACCTAGGATTAGGATCAGAGTTGCGGAGTAGGAGCATGGAGGACCAACCTAGGATTAGGATAAGGTGTACATGGCTTTCAGCATGGAACTATCTCATGAAGTTGTTGTTTGGAGACAAACTTGTTATGGTTTAGATTTCCCTCTATCTAGATCCATATGTTGTATTTTTCATGTAAATCCTATATGGGAGAATGATGATGTACTTTTGTAAAATTGATTATAGTCATGAAGTTTTTATTCCCACTGCTATACTCTTTGGTCTTTTGTGTACCATTATATAGAGATTTGAAAATTTTACACATGTTCCAACATACCTTTTGAGTATGTTTGGAATTGATGTTTTATTCTTCAAATTTTAGTAGGGAGAGGATCCCATCTGGGTCCTAGTCCTCATAGCATGGTATCATAACCCATGGTAGTCTGAATCTGACTATTTCAATTTTTTCTCCCTAATTCAAATCCTTGCCTTACATAGTTCCCCTTTAAGTGACATGTTCACCCTATAATTGACCTATGTTTTTCATGAGATTGTGAAAGGTTGATTTTGGATCATAAGAGTTTCACACTATAAATATGTTTTGCTAACCTTTATGTGTTGAGCCTCTTAGGTAGATACTAGGGCATAATTTTAAAGCAAATGTGTCTAGAAAGGATCATGGCTTGGGGGCTGACAAGATTTTCCTCCACGCCACTAGCTTGGTTTACGAGGACTCCCGGATCTACATGATACCTGCCTGGCCTGAGTTGATACTGATTGTCCAAAATAGCATACCTATAGGCCATAATATCCATAGAAATCTATGTTGGATGCTCTTGGGTACCTTATATGTTGACCTTGTCTTTCAATTGCAATGACTTGTTTGAGGATGGATACCGAATATAGTTCCATTATGTCCCATATGACCACATGTTTGGGTAGTCTATCTCCAGAACCTAGACTTTGAAGTTTGGTGATTAGCAAGCAATCAAGTGATAGATCTTATGCATGGTTTAGTTAGATTAACCCTTTACCTCTAGTTTATTTTGACTTGGTCGGTCAAATCATTTTAAGGGGTGGACAGATAGTAGTAGTACCTTGATAGATCATGGATATGTTGATTTCGATGATGAAATCCTCTTTTAAGGGGACCAAAATCTAGCTACTCTAATTCTAGAAACCCTAACTCCATGATTAGTATGTTAGTGTTCTTGAATCCTTATAATTGACCAAAACAAGTTGTAGTTATAACTTAACACACTTGTTTATATAATAATGAACATATAATGGTTATCTAGTGAATAGTTCATATGTTTGAACCCTAATTGATATCTAATGCACATAATATGAGTAACTCACATATTAATCCTAATAATGGATATGCATGATGTTGACCATGTCATCAACCAATAAACCCTAATGTTATGACGGGCAAGATCATTGTAACCTTATCTAGACTTAATGCATGCTAAGATGGAATAAGTGTAATACAATGATCATGTTGATCTAAACCCTAAGTTGAATAAGCTAACCTTAACTAATACATCCTTAATGAAATTAAATGATACATTAGTGATGTTAGGTGTCATAATCAGATAATATACTTTGATACACATTAATGGTATATAATCTAATCGTGACTTGGTATGTGAAACAATTCATTAATATGTAATATGTTCTGCCTTGTTCACTAAAACATATAATGTCTCAAATTTTGGATGAGAAGTAATTAGAATCACATAAATGTACATAATCTATGATTAGAAGTGAATAAATATGAGAAAATGGTTAATGATGACATTAATATGAGTAAGAAGGTAAGGAAACAATGTATAGATGTTTAATATAGATATAAGTAATGAATGTGACATTATTTTGATTAATTGTAGACTTAATAACAAATTGGATAAAATGTCTTATTTCATGCAAAATAATTCGATATAATTCAATGTGGTGACAATATGAGGATAATGAAATCTAAATTCAAGTGAAGGATAATGGTCAAAATATTAATAGACATTAAAATAGTTGAGTAACTTCTAATTGTGCTAAAACTCTCAGTGAGATAAATAATAAATATATAAGGTTTCTTTGCATAATAATGAAATATAATTCTTTTTCCAACAAAGAGAATGTAATTGGACACAATTACTAGAATAATAATGATAATGTGATATCTTAATAAATATAATATTATTGTGCTAAAATGTTAATTGTGTTATATCAAACTAAAAAATCTCAAAAGTGAAACCCTTAGTGATCCATGAGAATGTGACCTTTGAGGAGTTTCTTGTGAAGATTCTAAACTCCTAAACCAAGTAGTTGAAGATCAACGAGTTTGAGTTAGTCAAAGTTTTGGTGGAAGTTTTATGGTTTGTTTAAAGATAAGATGTTACGTACTCATCCTTCCCTCTTTGCTTGAGATTTCAGGGACGAAATCCTTTTTAAGGGGTGGAGTATTGTAATGAATTGAAAATCTAGATATATTTTCAGTTTGACCTTATCCCATGCTTTTTCTATCTTTTCTATCCTTTTTATCCATGATGTTGAATTTGTTGAATTATTAGTGGTTTGGGGTGAATTTGATCAACATTTATGCCAATATATAGGTTTATGCATATATACCTCAGTATATGTTTTGATTTGAGTCTAAAATACAAATTTCCGTTTATGTGAGATAATGATAAAATAAATTTGTTCTACAAAATTCCTTAGCCCTTTGGAGAAAGGAAGCAAAAAAAAGAATGAATAATAACACTTTGAACATGTTAATATGATGTTGAATTATTTAATAAGAGAAATTGTGGTAACAATGGATAATAGGACAAAACTCATAAAAGTAAGACTAATTGGTTAGAGGTAACTTGAGATTCATTTTCCTTGGGTTTGGTTTGTTTTGGAGGCCAAGTTTCATAATTTTGGGATGATAATAATTATATCTATTTTATTTTGAAAAGAAAAGGTGATTTTCCTCCAATATATGAGATGAATCATTTATTGACTCTAAAATGGAAAATAATGTTAGATTTGTATTCCACACATTAAATATAGCCTTGGGCGAATTTTCATGTAATTTGGATAATTTTTATTATATATGTGTAGATTAGGAGAGAGAAAATATGTAAAAGCCCAAAATGCTAGATAATGTGATAAATGACTTCAAAGTATGAAATTAATGAAAAAAGCATGCTTCATATGTTTTAGTTTACTTGAGGGTGAAGTTTCACATTATTTACGTAATAATAACTATTTTATTTTAAATGGGAAAGAAAATAAGAATAAGAGTCAAATATATTAAATAAATTATTAAATAACTCCAAAAGAGAAAATAAATCTCAAATTCAAAATCTAAATGAAAAATTATCATATAGGTAAATTTTCAACTAATTTGGATAATCTTAAATATTTTAATAATTTAGGAGAGAGAATATAATTTAAATAATAAAAATATGAAAATATATTTAAAAGAAATTTATTAATGAAAAATTCATGTTTCTCACATCTAGTATTTCTTATAGTCCAAGTTTCATATTTTTTTAAAGTTTGTAGATGTCTCTAAGTCATTAAAGAGATAAAATCAGTGATACAATTTAAAAAATTGAATTAAATATTAGAAGTCTTCAAAAAAAAAGAATAATGCCAAAATCGAATTGATCAACCCAAAATTAGCTAAGATACCAAATTTAGATTTATTGGACTTTGTTTATACCCTTAAATAATTATAGAAAGTTTTTTACATTAAATGTATTAAAAGAATAAAGTTGAAAAATTGTATTAAATGACATTCATCGCAACCCGCATGAACAGTAGTCGTGGACCAAGGTCCGGTAATTTGGGCATAACTCCCTCGATTCTCAATAAAACTTTGTGAAACGAGTTGTACTAGATTGAAAATTTAATTTTACATCCATCCCTTACTCGAGACCTATAATGTAAAGTCATAGAAACACCTAAACTTATTGATGAAGTCTTCCGAAGCAACTTCTCACACACTCCTTGAAACTCAAACTCATATATATAGGACCCTACACTCATATGAAATGCACACCCAAGGACTCTCCTCTTATTCTAATTTTTCCTTGCTTCGTCATTTCATCCACCGCCAAACGTGATTCTTGGTTTGATTTTGCAGAACTTCTCCCCGATGTCTTGCTTCTTCAGAGCGTAATTGGACCTCAGATAAACAATTTTGGCACTTTTTCATCATGATCAGCTAGTTCGTTTTACGAACGAGCGACAAATAAAGTTTTCCCCAAACTCTTAGACAAGCTTCTCCTTGCCCAACCGGCCATGGCATGTGTAGCGGGGAAGGGGATGATCCCTTGTGTTTTCCCATTTTTGCCCCTCAATTCTCTTTTATTTTCTTTTTCTTATTATGGATGTTCTTATAAATCGTCACATTTTAATTCAATTTTTGACATTTGTCACACCATTAAAAATAATACATTTATACCCTTTCATAGCCTAAAGTTTTGATTTTAGATTTAAGGGCAAATTGGTTTCTTGCAATTTAATTTCACAAATAAATAGTAAAAAAAGTGAATCTTGTAAAAACCATATCTTTTTATTTGAAGCTCAAAAAAATATAAATAAATATGTTTTGGAATTGAAAAATGAGATATATCTAATTAAAATGGTTTTCAGGTCTAATTTCTATGTTTTTGAAGTATGATTTTTGGAAAATGAAATATATGCATAAAATTCATAAAAAATGTAGCTTAATCATATTGAATCCAAATTGAACATAAAAATATGTTTCCTTGATCAGGGGAATCTAATAAATCAATTAGTGAGGTTTGCATGGTCAAAATTTGAGTTTTTCTAAGAAGGTCTAATTTTGGGTATCTCTTCATTAATATACAATATGAACTCTAATAAATGTGAATAACTAGAAAATAGGAAAAGTAGAACTTTGAATCATCTAAAGTGGTGAAAGTTGATAATTGAACTCAAATAGAGAGGTATGCACATTCTTACACCTTAAGTTGGGCATTTTGTTATCCAAACCCTAATTTTCCAATGAGGCATGGACTTAAACCTTTTATTCCCATATTTTCTCTTTTGGCATATTTACTTCATTACTTGCTTAGGTTTTGTACCCCCTGTCATATCACTATTAAATTGTTGCTTAATCTTGCCATGTGATTTATTTTGAGCATGATGGTTTAATGACTTATTAGCTAAAGTAGTGTACTTCTGTACTAGCCACCCATAGTTTTGGGCATGTGATAATTTTCCTCGGGGAATGTGATAATTCTCCCCACTTTTATGTATATTTTTAGGTGATTAGGAATGTGATAATTCTCCCTTCATCTATTTTAGATTGAGTTTGGTAGGTGACACATTCCTACTTTAGACAGTAAGCCATACTTTTAATCATGCATGCTTCATTATTAATATGTGATATTTTGGAAGGAATCTTTTATTATGTGCCTCATACTCTTGACTCCCTTTAGTATATTTGAATCTTTACCCCATAATATCATTAGCTATATCTTGTTCTTGTTCCTTATTTGACACACCTTATCTTCCTTCTCATGCTGGGTGATCCCAACCACCCAGGCTTAGGATTGGAGTTTCACAACAGGAGCACAGAGGACCAACCTAGGATTAGGATAAGGAGTACATGGCTTTCAGCATGGACCAATCTCATGAAGTTGTTGTTTGGAGACAAACTTGTTATGGTTTATATTTCCCTCTATCTAGATCCATATGTTGTATTTTTCATGTAAACCCTATATGGGAGAATGATGATGTACTTTTTTAAAATTGATTATAGTCATGAGATTTTTATTCCGATGTTATACTCTTCGGTTTTTTGTATACCATTGTATAAAGATTTGAAAATTTTACACATGTTCCAGCATTCCTTTTGATTATGTTTGGAATGGATGTTTTATTTGTCAAATTTTAATAGGGAGTGGATCCCCTCTAGGTCCCACTCCTTACACATGTTGTGTGGTAACTACTTCCATTTGACACTAATATTAGAAATTAGCCAAGTATTACTTATTCCAACCACTATTATGTTGACACAGTCCATAAGGTAAACTAATCTCTAAACAAAATGTACCAGACTCCAAACCTTAAAAGGATTTATCTTTTGCCCAACTATAATATAAAGAGGAAACATGGGTAGATCAACTAGGTCATGAATATCCAAAACTTCTTCTTCTTATTCTCTACTTCACACCTAGGCATGGGGTCTTAGGGTTTACCTAGACATTCAAGGGGTTCTTGACAGAAGGATTTCTCTACTACTTGGAGTTTCCTTATGGTGGTGAGTTAGTACTGATAAAATGTAGACAACATTATTTGTACATGTAGTTTAATAATGTAATAAGTTCAATGATGAAGTAATAGAAATCCATATATGACATCAACTAACCAAGTCAACCACTTTCCACCACACCATACATATACTATTATCCTACCATGACTTCATCTCACAAAATGAGTCTACTACATCGAGCATCTAAAAGGACACACTATAAACCATATATAACTTATAGAAAAGAAGGGGGAATGTTTCTTATTTCATACTGTCAACTTCTACCATATCCTAATGAGGCACACCATCCACTAATTGATCACTTCACTGTAATCATCATTTAAACTGCGTCATCTCAAGACATAGGGAAGTCATATGATTTTCTAACATTATAGGAAGAGATTTAGGGTTTTCCATCACTTCTTGGTTTGCAACCATAGTGTCTTCACAATACAAGATTACCTATATGATTAAACTAGTCATCATCTCAATGTCTACGTAAACCACATGAGAGAGATGAAATATGAAAGACTTTACTGGATACCCCAAATGTTCTTTGACCAACCTAGGTAGTGAGGATCTTGTAATATGGGAAAAAAATATCTTTTCTTTAGGATGAAGGGTTTAGGTAAACAAACAAGATCTAATTAACTCTAAGTTGAAGGCAAGTCCTGGCTTACATAATGGAGCTAGCTATCACTTAACAACAAGGAAATATCATATATCTAAAACAACAAGGAAACATCATAAATCTAAAACTTACATCAAGGTTCAAAGTTTGTTATCCATGAATGCTCAAATCTCAAAGAGGACATAGTTAATGCACTCCAGTAAGACAACAAAGAAAAGGGCTTATGGCAGGAACTAGGGTTACCAAGGGCTGAGTCTCAACCATAGAAATGGTTTAGGGAGTGGTGCTCTCCAAATTAGAAGGATTCGAAACCATAATTGGTATTCCATGACTTGATAATAGATGCATGCAACATCCTATAAGTTTTACCCAACAACCTATCTGAGGAACGATCAAGGATGTATTGAAATAGTCAGATTATTGACTTCTTATGCTCTGATACCATATTGTAAGCAGTGTGTCCTGAGTGGCAATTCACTCCCTACTAAATTAAGGAAGAAACCACATTATAATCATGTGTGATGTACAAAAGAAAGAAGGTATGTCTTTTTATTTCTCAAATGGTATGTATCATAAAGAAATATGATTAGTAAGCAGTGAAAAACATAAATATTTACAAAGTTATAAAATATTACACATATCAATATTCCTCACCTTAAAGGTGGTATTAAAAAATATAAGGGTACACTTGAATATTACAAAGGACCATGATAGAGGGAAACATAACAATCTCAAGCTATCCTTAAAAGATCATAGTCATGGTTCAAGGTCTTCCTGATTCATCAATCACTATAACACCTATATCTGGGTGGTTTGCGAACAACATCCAAAAGAGGAAGTAAAGGGTATGTATCTGTAACTACTAAGTATGTGCATAATAAAATATTTGCACAATTCACAGTGTCTAAGTATACAAGAGGGGGATATAAATAAGCAAGTATGTTTAATAAAACTAAAACAAGAGAATAATGCATTTTTGCATAAAAGAAATGAGAGACTTTACAAAGTTCTGCCATTCCATATTCCACAATTTATAAAATAATTTTTTGATATGTAGATAAATTAGTATAAAGGTAGCCATAATAGGGCCAAGGTACCATGGACCACTGGCCTAAAATAAGGGTTGGTGGAATAGCCCACCCTAGAAGGAAAAAACGCCCACATTTTGATTAAGGGTGGATAACACACCTTGTACAATAAAATATATCCTTAAAAAATTTGGCTATGCATAAGCAAGTATAATAGTTACTTAGTCTGGCACCAACATGTATAATAGGGCCGCAAGACATGTGTCCAGTAACCAATCACAATCAAATAATCAATTTTCATGGAAGGAGGGATTACAAAACCCAATAGAATAGGAAAATTCATGATTTCAAAATAAATAAATCAAATCATTATAATTCAGAAGGCATATAGATACAACTTAGGAAACAAAAAGAAGTAATAACTAGATGATGTCTCATTATGAGGAAATTCAATATAGTCATGTGAATTCTCAAATTAAAATATAGGTTGTGCATTCCTCAAAGTCATACCTACTTACTCAAGAATACTCCTAGGATCATGTTCAATACTTTCTAATACCCAATTATGATATTTATGAATAAGGTTATTATATATTCTAGTAAACTCATTAACCATAAAATGACCTTATTGTGAATTCATAATTGAGTTGTAGAAACCATCACATTAAATGAGTCATATTATTTTGAAATGTACTTTCATGTGCTATTCTGATAATCTTATAATTAATTATGATTTGTACAAACATAATTATTTATTAAAAGTAAATCTATGGTAAGTATGATTTCCCCCTACATCAACTCCAACAGTAAGTGATCATGATTGGAATAATTAGTAGAAAATTGGTCCAAAATATCGGGCTCAAGAAAAGTCAAACTCGAGTAAAATATGGGATTGCTCCCTACAGTAAATTGATGATTCAACATAGATTTAATGGGTAGGTGGGTTCTGTAAGGGAATCATCCCCAACCTCACGCATCATGGTTGTATCATAGAAGCTTTGAATCCTTACAATAAGTGATCAGATGACGAATCCTTGCATGCAAGAGTTTCACCCATTAGCACCATGAGATTGAGATGAACTTAGAGATCTCTTTCTCAATCCATGATATCACAAGAGTATAAAAAGAGGTGTCTCTGGTGAGGTAATAGGGGTCAAGTTTTGGAAAGCAAGAATATTAAAATGCACAGAAAATTAAGCATGAAAATAATGAAGAACAAGGTTTAAGTAAGCTTACAAAAATGTAAATTGAAAGGAAGTGACATGTAGACCCATCAGTGTGCAAATATATATAGAGGATAAGTTCGACCATGACAACACAAACCAAATAAAAATCAAGGGCAATTGAGTGGGGAAAAGAGTGAAGGAAGGTGTGCCGAAGAATTTTGTTCTAAAAGGTGGCAGTGTGTTTGTTTAGGATAGCATATGAGGGTTTATGAGATGAATAGCAACATAGTTCCAAGGTGGGTTTAGGCAGTTTACATATAGGCCAACAATAGCCATGAGTAATGGCTTCAATGAAATGAACGGAGAAGGCGAGCCTTCAATGAAGGAATTGTGAAGAATGATTAATGGTAAAGGGAGAAAATGACAGAAGAATTTTTTAGCCGAGAGTAATAGTCACGAGTGAGAGAGATGAAGGGCATGATGTATTGATCGATCGATCAGAATGATGTGCATGGAGAACTATAGGATTGTACATTCTTGTACATCCAAATATATGATAGATTATCACTAGAACCTTGGTCAATAAAGGTGTCACACATTAAATCGATACATATTATGAATACACTACATTTTTCTCTGTGTTTAATCAATTAGAGGGTGTATTTAACATTCTAATTACTTTAAATTTGGTAGGTTGCCTAATTGGGACATGAGGAGACTACATTTCTCATTTTTTTACATTTTGAAATGATTTGAAGTCATATTTTATTACTTCATATTAATCAAACTCTTATTACATTGTCTCCCCTCTTTTAATCAATTGTGGTACTATATCACACATTAATTATATATTACCTCTTGCTCATTCGAATATTACAATGAGTTAAACCTGTTTTTGGGTGTATTTTTACATCAAGTCCCACCATAGAGTGGAATATATTTACTTTATGTTTAAACCTCCCTAAGAAGATATTTTTTGTGAAACATACTATTAATGAAATCCAATTTGTCCCACTGAATTTTAAATTAAAGAAAAGGTACTAGATGTTATAATAATAAAATAGGATCTAGGAAGATGGAGGGTTATCTATGGACCTAGATCCAGGTATGTTATAGTGTCTAAGAAATGCATTCCATTGTGAAATGTCTGTCAGTGAGGCATCCGCTTTGGATCACATCTATAACATGGTGTAGATATCTATTTGATTTCATGAGTCTGGTGCTTGCCTTTGAAGACATCATGATTATTACTCCAAGAAGTATTGGAATACTATTTAGCCATTATAACTCGGAATAATTTCAGTGACTAAATTTCATGTTTGATCAAAAGTCTCATAATCTACTGCATATATCATGCATCTAAAAGAAATATATTGGTAAAAAATGACAACTCTCAAGGTGTGTATATCATGGACTCAAAAGGTTCATGATGCTTTCTCTCAATCTGATGTGACCTTTAGTGCCTTACAACTAGATTTAGGGAACTAAGTGATGTAAATTGAAAAGGTTAAGTTACATAGATGAAATGTTTAATTCTAAGACAAGCTCAATAAAACTTATTCGTCCCAAATTTTCCTTTGCATTTAGTATTTACTGACTAAGTGATTTCCTACTTTGTTTACCCATTAATCTCTCTAGTATTTCAGTTAGGATTTTAATTTTTATTTTTGGTGGCTTGCAAGTCTAGTCATTATCTCCTATATAATCTAGCATTAAGGCTTATGTCCAGGTAGTAGAAATTGTACATTAATTCTTTTTTATTGTATGCAAATTTATCCCCCTCTAATTCTTCCCCATAATAGTCCTACATTAATTAGTATTACATCCATAACATGAACTTTTAGAGTATGATCCCTCATCTTATTCCTCTTCATGACAAATCCTCTCTCACATACATAGTTGTGGTGAAAGGAACAATAACTACTACCCTCCCTCCTCTTTTCCATGTGAACCCCACCTATGTGTACCTTCCTCTTGTAAAACTCATCTTCCCATATCCTACTAATGTTGCTCTTATCTTGACATCACTTCTTCCAAATCTACCACCCCTACAAATATGATTCTCTAATTGTTGTCCCACACCCTGTGTGATATCCCTTCAAACCACCTGACCTCCTTGATACTACTTCACCCAAATCCATTCTCTAAAGGTACCCCTAACCACTCCCTCAATGATGGCACCCTCACAAAAAACTAGCTACAGTCCCACTTCCACCCCTATCCCTAACCTCCACCACCTATCTTCCCCAACATCCTCTAACAACAATACCACCACCCCTACTACTACCATTGTCTATTGTTACCCCTTCCCCTCAATGCACCCTACCTACTACCTGAGGCTTGCCACCCACCGAGCCTTGTCCATCTTGCTCAACCTTTCTCTACCCCACCTTGACACACAGACTCTTAGGTTCATTGTGTTGGCTAAATTGGACATTATTAAACTGTTTGTTTTGATTATCACAAACATTTCATTCTTGTGGATCTAACTTGCAATTTGAGTATTTTAGGGTTAAACAAATAAGGCAATGGATACTTGAAGATCAATACAAATTGGAAGATAATTATGCTTAAATTGCTTTTATTTTCATGATTGTACTGAATGTAAAAACTTGTACAAGTATATAATGTACAAGTACATAGATATCATGTAAATCAAGCGATACATCTTCCCTATCCACTCACAACACTTAGATAAATCCTCTCCTAAGATAGAATCACAATTACACATTGATGCACACACTTAGTAGATGATACAAAATCCTCGACCGAGAATCACCTTAGTCTAACTCACAAGCACTGATTAATGACCTACATAAGTAAATCTTAATGTATCCCTCGGTGGAAAATATCCTCGACCAAGATAGACCTTCCAGTAGGTTCTATAAATGTTAGACTGAATAAGATAGTTAGTTGGGAGTTGGAAATGAACGTTGCATCACATTTACTTGAACTTCTCCCTTGGTCAAAGAAATGCTCGACCGAGACACTTCTCGGTCGACAAACTTCTCGACCGAGATAGTTTCTGGATTGCACTTTTAACACAAAACAATTAGCCATTGCAGTGCTATTAGTGGATACCTAACAGCTAGTTGAGTACTAAGAACACTCTAGAAAGTGTCTAGAACGTCCCTAAGCACTAGTAAGCCATTCCTATAAATAGGACATGCCTTAGGACACCCAAGACACACAATTACAACTTGAGAATCAATCTTAGTGAGCAACAAGCAAAGCTACACTTGCAATCTTGTTTCCTTGAGCTCCAATTTAGTGTCCTATAGATAGTATCTCCTAGCCACCACATAACCACGTTCATCTATAGTGGATAGGAGATCTATACTCTTGATATAGGATCAAAGTGCTATACTCATTGGTTAAGTATTTCCTTTCTTCCAATCTTATTCTCTTTTGTTGTATATTGTTTTCCTTGACTACTCCTAGGTTGGAGGCTATTCAAAGGAGGTGTGCTTGAGATAACTTTAAGGAAGGCTTCTTCAAGGGAGGTTGGAGCTACTTCTAAAGGAAGGCTATCTCAAGGTGGTAGAGCTACTTCAAGGTGGCGAAGGCTGCTCTGAGGACTTGGAGTTACTTCAAGAAGGTTGCTTCAAGGAGGTTGACGCTACTTCAGGTGAAGGATACTTCAAGGGTGAAGAAGAAAGGTGATTGTATTTTATGTAACATCTTTGCAAGGTAATAAAATTAATCACTTTCAAAATCCTAGTTGGAAACAATCGGGTAGTAGACCGACTACCTTTGATTTCAAAGGTAGGAACCACTCTACATCCCTGCATCTTCCTTGCTTCCCTCCTACTTCTTTGGTTGATTGTTTTAATTATTTAATTAATTTTAAAAGTCCAAAAATCTCTATTCACCCCCTCTAGATCTTTCAATTGGTATCAGAGCAGGTCTTCAAGGAGCCTTAACAAGTCTTGAAGGATGGTGGACGGTGTACTCAACCACCTAAACTTGGAGGGAACCTATGTATCTCATCCACCACCATTCGATGGAAGTAACTACAACTATTGGAAGAGAAGGATGCAGTTCTTCTTCCAAGGCATCAGCTGGGAGATTTGGAGGATAGTGTCTACACCATATGCGCTTCTCGAAACCGAATATACCACATGGGATGCAAATACAGTAAAACAAGCTCAACTAAATGCTAACAGTGAGTATATTATATTGTTCTATTTCTGTAAGTGAATTCAATAGAATCTCTACATGTGAAACTGCTTATGACATATGGCATAGACTCTCCATTACACATGAAGGAACCATTCACGTTAAAAACTCTAAAATTGGTATGCTCAAATAAAAATTTGAACAAATCCGCATGCAACCAAATGAATCTATTAGTGATATTTATGCAAGATTTTCTACTATTATTAACGGTTTAAGTGCATTAGGAAAATTTCTAAGTGAAGAAGATCAAGTATCCAAAATTCTTTGGTGCTTGCCTCCAAAATGCAAGCCAAAGGTGACGGACATTGAAGAAGCTAATGATCTCACCAGATTGAGGATGAAGCAGCTCATTGGTAACCTAGAGACTCATGAGGTTACTCTTGAAGAAGAAGAAAGATTAGCAGTAAAACACAAAAAGGAGAAAAGAAAGGACATTGCATTCAAAGCTACAACTATAGCTAGTCATGACACAAGTGAAGAGGAGACTCTCATTGTAAATGGTAAGCAGTATAGAAGATTTAAATCTAACAAAATTTCTAGTGTTTCTTCTTCCTCTTCCCCTAGGTGCTTTGAATGTGTCAAAAAGGGACATTTAAAGAATGAATGTCCTAAAGTAAAGAAGGGAAGGAAATCCTCTCTCAAGAAGAAAGAAAAAGCCTACAAAGTAGAATGAGATGACTCAAGTGATGATAGTGAGAGTGGAGAAGAAGAAGTAGATTGCCTCATGACTAAAGAAGACAAGGTACAATGTCTCATTGCCGCAACCAATGAAGAAGAAGATGAGGTAAGTCTTCTTGATTTACCTAAAGAAGAGTTAGTAGCTAGCATAGAAGAATTACATGATAAATATATTGATTGTAAAAATAAATTAAAAAGGCTTACAAAACTAATGAAGATTTGAATGTGAAATTGAATGATCTTACTTTTGAAAAGGAAAGTCTTATGTCTGAAAAAGCTACTTTGAAATCATCTATCAATGATTGTAATATTAAGTTGCTTGCTCTAAAAACTAACAATAACTTTCTTTGCCAAGAAAAGGTTGAATTGATTTCTAAGATAAATGATCTTCAGACTCAACCTATTCTTTGTACTCATTTGGATTATGATATTATTGTCAAAGAAAGAGATAGTTTGTTATGTAATATAGACAAAGCAAAGTTATACATTAAAAAGAAAATGGATGAAATTGCCAAGTTACAAAATGATATTAGTTGCTTGAAAAATAAAGATATTCTTGATAAAATTCTAAAAGACTCTTATGGTCAAATTGGAAAGAGATGACTAGGTTATGTGCCCAAAGAGAAATCCTATCAAAAACCTAGGACTAAAAGAACACAAGAACCCAAGATCAAAGTGATATATGTACCCAAGAACAACTCAACTCAAAATCATAAAAAAGAGAAATGAAATTGATTCCATTTGTTGTCATTATTTCTTGCGTCTTGGAGATTATTCTTTCTCATGCCCATATAAGAAAAAGGATGTTGATTTAATTTGGGTTCCAAGATCCCAAATTTAGATAACTTGAATATGATTAGTTGATATTTGACCTAAAACTTTATTTTGATACTCATAATATCTTATCTCAACTAAACTCATGGTTATCTTGGATAATTAAAGTAATCTAAGCTCTAATCGAAACTAATAAAATTGCTGAAAACAAAATAGAAACAATCTTGGTCGACAACAATTTTGACTAAGACACTCTCCGGTCGAGAAAATAGTCGACCAAGAAAGTTTCTATCACAAGTCTGCACTTTCTAGACAAACAATAACATTATTAGTCGAGAAAGTTGTCGACCAAAAACATATCGGTCGAGAAAATAGTCGACCAAGAAAGTTACTATCTTAAGCTTGAGATTCTTGGAAAAACATCTGGCTGACAAAAACCTCGACTGAAACCATTCTTGATCGAGAACTTTGTCGATCGAGGAAAGCTCTGTCAGAATTGTTTGATAAGAATAAGATACTTCACTTGCAATTAACTTAAATGACTCAAATCTGTAATGAAATTTACATATTACATTAATTTAAATATTTGAATGACCATAATCAAAAGGAAAAATATATGTGCATCAAAACTTTATACTTTGCAAGATTAAACTGTCCCAACAAGCATATAATTAAAAATAAAGAGATTTTCACATACATGAGGAAAAGATTGGTCTTATTAGAGGAAAGCCTTAATGGCAAAACTATTGGCATAAGAGATCTTGTTCAACATTAACATAATCAAAATTGAAAACAAAAGAATTGATCATACAAGGAACTTGGTTAGAAAAATGATTATATACAAAAAGGTTCAATCATATTCTAGAAGAAGTGGATCATAAGATAACTTATGTAAATGCTTATATTGGAAATCTACAGAATTGCCTCTCGGCCAAAAAAAAGTTCGACCGAGGGGTGCCCCGGTCAAAGTCATGGTTGACCAAAAATAAGCCTAACAAAATGCTCATTGGTAAATCAAATCATTCACATGCACCCAACATTGGTATATTAAATTTGGAAAGTTGCTTATCATGTTAAATACTTATAATAAGAGAAATTTTTTAAGAAACAAGATTTCTTATGAAGTGACTCACAAGCTTACTCAATTGATTTTAGAAGGATATAATTTGAAATATCTTAGTATATTTAAGTTATGAGATTAAGGAAAAGCTTACAACATTCTTGAATATAATATCTTGCTCTAAATTGAATTCTCTACACCAATTAGGGCTTAACATCCCTTGTATTTGGATAGAGATTCATTCATTTATTCCACTATGAGCTTAAAGGAATCTCATATCATTTTAGGGCTTAACATCCCTTGTAGATGGTTGAGAAATATATTCATTGATCCCACCATGAGCCTAAAGGAATCTCATATCATTTCAGGGCTTAACATCCCTTAAAAATTGATTAAGAATTTAATCATGGTTTTTGAATTGTGGATAAATTGACATTCTTGTTGAAGTAAACAATTAAGGGGGAGTATCTCATTCAGGGGGAGAAAATTGATTATATGGCTATCATTTTGAAATGACAAAGGGGGAGAAATAATATAAATCAAAATAAATGAGTTTCATACTCTCTTGGCTTCACATAAATTGATGCTATATTCCTTAAAGAGATGGATACTATGTTCCATATCTCGTTAGGAAAATAAGCACACACTTCATGAATAAACAAGAGAATGTCTACAAAAGGTAAAACTCAGGTATGAAACTCATGCTATTTAAATTCCTTTGATTTATATTTTAGAAATGTTTGTCATCTTCAAAAAGGGGGAGATTGTTGGCTAAATTGGACATTATTAAACCCTTTGTTTTGATGATAATAAACATTTCATTCTTGTGGATCTAACTTGCTATTTGAGTATTTCAGGGATAAACAAATAAGGCAGTGGATAGTTGAAGATCAATACAAATTGGAAGATCAATATGCTTAAATTGCTTTTATTTTCATGATTGTACTCAATGTAAAAACTTGTACAAGTATATAATGTAAAAGTACATAGATATCATGTAAATCAAGTGATAGATCTTCCCTATCCACTCACAATACTTACATAGATCCTCCCCTAAGATAGAATCACAATTACACATTGATACACACACTTAGTAGATGATTCAACATATTGAAACAAGGACATCCTCGGCCGACAAACTTCTCGACAGATACATCCTCGATCGAAAAAATCCTCGACCGAGAATCACCTCAGTCTAACTCACGAGCACTGATTAATGACCTATATAAGTAAACCTTAATGTAGCCCTCGATCGAAAATATCCTCGACTGAGATAGACCTTCCAGTAGTTTCTATAAATGTTAGATTGAATAAGAGAGTTAGTTGGGAGTTGGAAATGAGCGTTGCAACACATTTACTTGAACTTCCCCCTCGGTCGAAGAAATGCTCGACAAAAACACTTCTCGGTCGACAAACTTCTCGACCGAGATAGTTTTCGGATTGCACTTTCTAACACAAAACAATTAGCCATTGCAATGCTATTAGTGGACACCTAACAGCTAGTTGAGCACTAAGAACACTCTAGAAAGTGTCTAGAATGTCCCTAAGCACTAGTAAGCCATTCCTATAAATAGGACATGCCTTCGGACACTTAAGGCACACAATTACAATTTGAGAATCAATCTTAGTGAGCAACAAGAAAAGCTACACTTGCAATCTTGTTTCCTTGAGCTCCAATTTAGTGTCCTATAGATAGTATCTCCTAGCCAACACATAACCACGTTCATTTATAGTGGATATGATATCTATACGCTTGATATAGGATCAAAGCGTTGTACTCATTAGTTAAGTATTTCCTTTCTTCCAATCTTGTTCTCTTTTGTTTTATATTGTCCTCCTCGACGACTACTAGGTTGGAGGCTATTTAAAGGAGGTGTGCTTGAGATTACTTCAAGGAAGGATGCTTCAAGGGAGGTTGGAGCTACTTCTAAAGGAAGGCTATCTCAAGGTGGTGGAGCTACTTCAAGGTGGTGAAGGATGCTCTGAGGACTCGGAGTTACTTCAAGAAGGTTGCTTTAAGGAGATTGAGGCTACTTCAAGGGTGTAGAAGGAAGGTGATTGCATTTTATATAACATCCTTGCGAGGTAATAAAATTGATCACTTTCAAAATACCAGTTGAAAACAATCGGGTAGTGGACTGACTACCTTTGATTTCAAAGGTAAGAACCACTCTACATCCTTGTGTCTTCCTTATTTCCCAACAAACTTCTTTGGTTGATTGTTTCAGTTGTTTAATTAATTTTAAAAGTCCAAAAATCTCTATTCATCCCCCTCTAGATCTTTCATGCTTCACTTTCCACCACACAATATCCCAACCTACCATCAATCACCACCAATTTCTGTAAGGCCAATCACACCATACCATCCACCCCTGACATCCCACCTTTACTCACCATCTCATGCTAATAGTCAATCACTCAAACAAACCATGTTTTCCTCACACCAACAGTCCATGTCCCCCTCCCTATAGCCCCACACAACAACTTCCACCGAATACTAGCAACCTACATCCCAAAACCACCCTCATATTCCCCCCACAACCACATTCATGTTTCTCAAACTTATCGGTCATGTTTAAGGATTCTTTATAATCCCTCTAGTTTCTACAAATGTCCAATTATAGTGACTGAACAATGAGTTAATGATCAAATACATGCACTTAGAGCCATTGTCTCCTAACTTGCTAAAACTTTAGAAAGAATCCACTGTTGATTGTACGATGGTCTACAATACCAATCCCATCATGTTGAGGAGTTCGAGGCTCTTTACATTCATGTTGTGACAATTGACAAAATAGTTGCAAATGGTTGAACTACAATAATGACAATCATAATCATGCTCCTACTAGAATTCAAGCGAAATAGATCATCAAAATGAATTTGACTTCTACGACAAACATGATGCAAAGTTTGTCCTTGAATGGTAACATTTTGCATACAAATACTTCTAATGTAAAGAACCTTTGGTGAAGCAACAAAAGTCCTAGTTTCTAGTTTTAAGTTCTATGGTGACACACAACTTTGTGGAACCAATAACGTGTCAACATTGATGAGACTTGAACTAAACTATGATATTTGATTGTGAAATAATTTCTACCTACAAACTGCATGACACATGCTTACTTGTTGTATAAAGATATTAAACACAATGATGACACCATTGCAAACTACACCATTAAGTCCCAATATTTGTGCCACGGATCAAAACTTACAATGGATGACATCATAGAAACATCTAACTTCTTTCAAGGACCTTGCGATGATATAGATAATTGTCTAGTTGTCATGCATTTTACATCTTTAGACAATGCTATAAAAAGTGTAGGGAGTATAGAGGAAGAGATTTAGTGTCTTCCTTGGATGTGGAAAACATGGTGGAGGCCATGTTATAGAGCAATAATTATCAAAACACCATATGTAGAAGGACATTCCTTCAAGATGGTCACCATGAAGCCAATCAAATGCTTCTCCTACCATATGTATGGACATTGTTTGAAATAGCATCCACACTATGTGATGACTATAGTGACCAACAACACAAATGGATGATAACATGTAGTATGAAGGTGTGTTTCTTACTTTGGAGCCTAGTGATGATGAAGAAACCTCTAGTGATCGTATCTTGCAAAATTGGTTCACTATGGCTATATAGAGTTATCCTCCCAATTAATGGTGATGCATCTCACTGTTTGACTCTATTTTGGAGGTTTATGATCACATGCATGTTCTAAAGATTGACGGAGGATCTTCAACCAACATTATTTCTTATTATGTTGTACAAAAATCAAGGTTAACATTAGAGTGAAACCCAAAGTTATTTTGTATATGGAGTGTTGATGACACTTCCCAATATGCGATCCAATGATCTTGAGTCCCATTCTCATTTCATGGCACCCACACATATATTATCCTATATGATGTTCTCAACATTAACAATTTACACATCTGGCTGGTTGTCGATAGAAGGTTGACCATCAGTTTCACACCCCGATCTCGCATTACCCACTAATCACGAGATTTGGGTGCGACGGAGGGATTACACACAAGCCAAACCACTCAAAGCTTTTTAAAACATTTTAAAGATATTAAAAAGATAATCTGATTTATGCTGTAAACTAAATCTAAACAAACTGCGGAAACATTTTTATTTAAATCTGACTAGCAATATAAACAGAGACTACAACATATTACATTGCTCGACATAAAATAAAGCATAACAGCTAATTACATCTTTACACACCTTCTCTCTCACCCCCACACCACGTCCCAAAGATCGAGGGGAAAGGACTAAGAGACCACTAACTACTAACTACGTATACCTTCTACAGACTAAGTGTTAGGATGAAAGGATCCTTCAGATTCCTGTTGCTGTTGATGACCTGAAAATGTTTTGAGTAGAGGTATGAGCCTACTCGCTCAGTGAATAGCCTTTCATTTAGCTATCACTAAACAACTCATCAGGTTTATAAATTGAAATTAACATATGTGCAGTACTAAGCAGGGCAGTTCTAATAACATAACAGATTTGCAGAATATAATCACATTACCATGCAATAACAGATAATTTGAACAGATAAACAGATATAAAGAAATAGCACAAAAGTTCGAATATTTTAATTTACTGTGATCCTATATGAGTACCAATTTATATTATTATTATGCCCTAATCATATGCAGTGTACCCTGCATATGAAGATCCGTAGCAAACTACGATCCCACCGTACAAGACTTAGCGACACACCCGGGAAATGCTAAGTCTGACGCCAGCCCTGCTCTGCCACAGGACCCCAGGCTCTTCGGCCTGACTCATAGGCTCTACGGCCTCAATGCACTACTCTGAGTGCTCCAGACTCCTCCTCTAACCTGAGTACACAGGCGGAGAGTCTCACGGGGTTACCTCCATGACACAAGCACGGATAATGTTGCAATAACCCCCATTTTCTCCAGTGCCACCGTGACACAAGCACGCGTTGTTGTTGGACACTGCCTCTCTATCCTCGTGTCTCCATGACACAAGCACGGATAATGTTGCAACACGAGTTTCACCCCTAAGAAGCAGATCTGTCAAAGGGGTTCTACGGTGTTAGGGCACCTAAGTCTATTAACTGATTAACATATAACCATATAAACAGGAATATCACATTTCATGCATATTGCACATTCTGAATATTCACTTGAAACACATGTATATCCTTTTTCATCCTTAAA
This sequence comes from Alisma plantago-aquatica, assembly GCA_963693085.1. Taxonomy (NCBI): domain Eukaryota; kingdom Viridiplantae; phylum Streptophyta; class Magnoliopsida; order Alismatales; family Alismataceae; genus Alisma; species Alisma plantago-aquatica. Next base: position 335,903,469 of record OY856414.1, read on the forward strand.
CATAATTCAATATCATTTATCCAGTTTCAATGCTAAACATCTACTTTTAAATCAGCAAATACATTGCAACTATAATACAGGAAATTTCATCATTTTCATTAAGCATATCAAGTATTTCAAGTTCCAATGAATCTAACACTCTATTGTATGTACTGCACTGTTTAAAAGTTATACTAACTGATACAGAAGTAATTAAGCATTTAAATTGAGTTAAATAATGATTTCTAAATGAACTACTACTCACTCTTCTGGAACTCGGCCGACCAATCTGGGAATTCGGTCGATTGGCCGGAAACTCGGCCGATCAGTCTAGGCAACTCGGCCGATCGGCTGACAACTCGGCCGATCAGTCTGCAATCTCGGCCGATCGAATCCCTGTTTGATTTCCTATAAATGAAACTCGGCCGAATCATACCCAATTCGGCCGACCAAAACACTGGCCCTGCAATAGAACAGTAACTAGCATCTTAACCCAAATGAAAATCTAAACATAGCTCGACCTAAGGCTAAGTCTTAAGCTAAGACTACAAATTCCTAATCAAGACTATATGCAGAAGTCAAAACTACCTTGGTATTATTCTGTTCACGCTATGTTGTTCACAGTGACGGCACACCTAGCCCAGATTGACGGAAGAACTACTTGACAGTCAGATCGCAGCTAGGGCTGCGGATTGATACTTGGAGCTCAAGGACAAGTTCATGGCTGGCGTTTGATGGTGGTGCTCATGCCTGAAGGGCCCCTGGCCGCTGGCCGCACACTTGCAGGTGCTGCTGCCGGAACAGCTATAGGGGGTGCCGCCCTTAGATGGCTGGGCGAGTTGCAGGGTAGCTTGGACCTCAAAAACTGAAATCGGGCGGCGGTTTGAGAGCTGCTGGCTCGTGAGTGTTGCAGAGCTGCTCCTCTTTCTCGCTTGATTGTTGGCTGCGCCCAAGAGAGCCCCTGGTCGGCGCCCTGTTGTAGTTGCAGCTACTGGCTGCCGGGCACCCAAGCGGAAGGAGCAACACGGGCAGCAAGTAGAGCTGAGAGAGAGGGCAGTGAAGAGGAAAAGTCGGGCCAAGGCTAGGAGCTCGAATCGCCCAAGAATTGTCCCACCCCTTTTCTGCTGTTCGTCGACCTGGTTAGGCTTGGGCGCCGCTTAACGCGGTTGCTCTGTTCTGTCTACCGTGTGAAGTGATAAGATAAGCGAGAACAGGAAAAAGAAGAAAAGGGAAAAGGTTTATAACCGGATATATGGGAAAAATTGCAACTTAAACCCTAGATACTGAAATGGTCACAGTTTGCGCCTCGTAGGTCCGATTTGGACGATTCTTCTTGCAACATTTCAAGCATGGGACTCTCTATAACCTCAAAGCACAAAATCACGATTAGTATCTTGTCCCAACTGGTCGAAGCACCAATTGTGTCTTGGCATTTAACTTAACTCAACAATTAACACTACAATTATCATTAATTGCCTCAGGTGATTCAATCTCAGCTATTCATTCACATATTAACTTATATTGATTAACCATGATGTTTAACAAAAATACTTAGCATAAATTAAGGTGTTTCATGTAGTTCGAGGTATTTCTTGTCTAACCCTGATATGGGTTGTAACAATCTCCCTCCCTTATAAGAATTTCGTCCCAAAATACCTAAAAGAGAAAAGGAAATTTGTTACGCATATCTAACCCTAAAACTCCCATGTGGCTTCCTCTAGGTTGTGGTTTCTCCACAAAACTTTCTCTAAAGGTATCTCACAATCCTTGAGTTTCCTGATCCTCTGATCAACTATCTGTATTGGTCCCTCAACATAGGACACATCTGATCTGATTCCAGATCAACCCACAAAACATTGTCTTTGTAGAACTGTTATAACAGTATCTCAATTTATGGTAGTTACTGAGAAATTATCATACTATACATGCAGACAAACTAAAATTCTTAAATAAACAGAATGCATGTCAATTTGGTACTAAAATAAAATCATGCAATTTAACTGTTAAACATCACTACGTTTCATACTGAGAATTGATATCAAAATACTTGATTCAGCGTACACCCTATCCTTAGGGTTTCATTTGCCTTATTCATTCATCACATGCCAACACCCTACTCTTAGGGTTATCTCATTCACTAGTCACATGGAAACACCCTACTCTTAGGGTTTCCGTTATCTCATCTGTTTGATTGCAGTTCAAATCACAATACGGTATCTTTCTAGAACTGGCAGAGCAGTACATTCAAAATCATTGTAATTACTGAGTAATCTTTATATCATGCATGCAGGCAGATTTAAAATTCATAAATATCCCAAACTCAAATCAATTTTGGCACATACATACTGAATTCATGTAATTGAACATCTTATTACACCAATAAGAGTAATTTACTTCACCTATAAGAAACCATCTGTAATATTTATCAATTATCTGAAATTTCTCAAAGAACGTGTACATATTAACCAAATTCCTGGTTTGTGCATCACATAACTCAATTAAGAGTTGCTTACAAATCATAACACAAATAATTAATAGTACTTGAGAATTTCTAATAATATCTCAGAGAAACGTGCCAATTCATGAAAATGTTAAGTCATACCCATTAACATAACAGGAAGCATGCAACTAGGTTTATTTGTATATTTCAATGCTAACGTACTTCCTTGAAATCATGCACCTAATGATTTACCAAATTTGTATTGTCTGGGTTTATACCCAAACCGTACCATTATCGTTTGTGTATTTCTAAACTCAACATTCACACTAAGCAAACTCTATAAGACTTAAATGTTCTTCCCAACTTCCACTGAGATGCATAACACATGCTCTCAGCATGTCCTTAAGAGTCTGAATGGTCCTCTCAGACTGACCATCCGTCTGCGGATGAAAAGGTTGTACTGAATCTTAACTTTGTGCCCGAAGCACGATGCAACTGTTTCCACAACTTAGATGTGAACTTAGGATCTCAATATGACATGATTGAAACTGGATTACCAGGCAATCTAACTATTTCATCCATGTATGTCTTAGTCAAGTTTCGAGACATCAAAGGTTGACTTAATATGAAGAAAGTGAGCAGACTAAATTAGTCTATCCACAATCATTCATATCGAGTTATAACCTCTAGGTGTCTTGGGCAACCCTATCACAAAATCCATTGTGATACGTTCCCACTCCCATACTAGTATAGGAAAAGATTGCAAAGTACATGTGGGTTTCTGATGCTAAGTCTTAACCTGCTGACACACATTGCACCTAACCACCTACTCAGCTACATCCTTCTGTATATCTGACCACCAATACAATTCCTTGAGATTCATATACATCTTAGTGTTTCCTGAAAGCATAGCATACATCAATACATGCACTTCCATAAGAATCTTTTCTTTCAAATCACTATCTCGAGGTACACACAACATGTCATGCTAATACAACACCTTATCATCTAAAAACTTAAACTCTGGTCTCTTTTCCTCCTATCATGTCATGCATGGTCTGGTTTAACTCACTATCACCCTATTGTAGTTCCTTGATCTGATCATAAGAAGTAGGCTTAACTTACATCTGTACAATCAAATCACTCTGTGTTGTCACCCCTAAGCCTAAGTTCAACTTCCACATTTCTACTAACAAGTCTCTATTGAAACCTACCATAGAGAATGCATTAGTTGTTGAACTTGACTTTCTGCTGAAAGCATCAGCCACCACATTCTCTTTACCAGGGTGATAATCTATTGTCACATCATAAAGATAATGACGCCATGTCTTAAAAACATGAACTACATCAGCTATCTTTAGATCATATATCGGATAATACTCCGCATTCTATGCTACTTTCTTATTGTTACATTTCAATTTTATGTTTTACTCTTTTCTCTAAGTCATTTCATTTTGTTCATGTACCGTTCAGATTAGCTACCTATAAACCCTAGATCACTATCACTGCCAGATTACTTTACATAGAACAAATCTCAAGGTCTTATTTTACATAGATACTAGTATTCAAGGTTAAATCACTAGTGATATCCCTTGAACTACTACAACTCTAATCATTCTAGGGTTTGGTCCTTATCAGTAACATAGCATTATTGTGTGTGTGTGTGGTCGATCATATAGATCAATTTGAGCTGCTTGGGTCAATAGCATATTAACCCAACACTCAACTTTAATTATATTGGCTGAAAATTCAGTTTCACAATAGTTTCTGTAATTCGTTTATTAAATAGCTAACAGAAGCTCCAAAAATTCTTGAAATTTTATATGTTATACCTAATGAAGTTTCAGACCTCCAGTAAAAATTTAAGATTATTTCTAATTTCCAATAAATAATTAAAAATCAAACAGTGCACTGCTATATTGCAGTCTGCAGCAGATTCGGCCGAGTTACAAACTCGACCGACACCCTCACTGTAGAGGTCAAAAGTCATCCAAAAATTACGCCAATTTAACAGAGTGTCCAAAATTGTATTTTTTTTTCATGCACAGTTAAAATTTGAGATCAATTGGATATACCAATAAAAAGATAAAATTCAATTACCACACTGCTATATCATTCAGAAAAAGTGATCGGTCGAGTTTGAAACTCGGCCGATAAACAGGTCAAAACATTCTTCAAAATTCTGATATTTTCCAATGTTGTTTACATTTTATATATCCAAATCATATCCAAATTTGAGCTAAATCAGAGTTACACATAAAATACTAAAAATCATTTACTGAGACACTTTACTTATCAAATTTGTGTTTATGTATCATCAAAACCCTATTTTGGGCCGATTAGGGTCTATGCTTCTCAAACCCTAATTCTCAAGACAAAAGAACATTTAGACTTCTTATCATAGTTAAAACATCCTAGTGTATATACATTCTCACTATGTTACGGGTCTAAATCATCCAGAGTCTATTCTTATTTTACTGTTAATAGGAGTCATTAGATCCCAGTAACGCATCCTGCCAGCCGGACCAGGCCGAACCTGTAGTCCTGAAGCCAAGAGCTACTCGAGATTAATCAACCCCTATTAATCTTAAAAATGTGGAAAGAATATCCACTTAGGGCAAACTCATTTAAACATAATTTCGGGTCTACTTTAATACAAAGAAAACAAACATTAAACTTTTCACTTCATGACACAACAATATAAAAGAACCATATTTACTTTACAAGCTGAAAAATTTAATTTCATGCATATAAGAGCATTTTCAGTGATCTTTATATCAAATAAGCAAAATCAAGTAAGAGTTATATCGCATCCTATATGTAATCTCTTATTCCTACATTAATTTCTTATCTCATAACCCTAAGATTTCTAGGGTTTCTCTCTAGCCCATCCTTCCTCTGCATACCTGGCCAGGGTATCCAGAGAAGAACAGACAGAGTAGCTTGATACTGGTCAATCTAAGTATTCAGACACCTGGCCAGGGTATCTAAACACTCAGACCTCCCAGAGCTAAAACATATCACTTATTATTCGTCTCACATGTAACTTTATCTTTTGACCCTAATGATTCTTAACGACTCAACTTAAACTCTTTACTTGGTTCTCGTGACCACATCCTTTTCCTGCCATCTATAATAGTATAACAGAACACTTCCTGTTAGAAAATTACAGACAGAAGAAAAACTCTTAAACCTTAATCCTATTGGTCTCTTATCGTCCCCTGACCTTGACTTAGAGTAACCATTTACTCAACCTATGCTCTGATACCAAGCTGTCACACCCCGATCTCGCATTACCCACTAATCACGAGATTTGGGTGCGACGGAGGGATTACACACAAGCCAAACCACTCAAAGCTTTTTAAAACATTTTAAAGATATTAAAAAGATAATCTGATTTATGCTGTAAACTAAATCTAAACAAACTGCGGAAACATTTTTATTTAAATCTGACTAGCAATATAAATAGAGACTACATCATATTACATTGCTCGACATAAAATAAAGCATAACAGCTAATTACATCTTTACACACCTCTCTCACCTCCACACCACATCCCAAAGATCGAGGGGAAAGGACTAAGAGACCACTAACTACTAACTACGTATACCTTCTACAGACTAAGGGTTAGGATGAAAGGATCCTTCAGATTCCTGTTGCTGTTGATGACCTGAAAATGTTTTGAGTAGAGGTATGAGCCTACTCGCTCAGTGAATAGCCTTTCATTTAGCTATCACAAAACAACTCATCAGGTTTATAAATTGAAATTAACATAAGTGCAGTACTAAGCAGGGCAGTTCTAATAACATAACAGATTTGCAGAATATAATCACATTTCCATGCAATAACAGATAATTTGAACAGATAAATAGATATAAAGAAATAGCACAAAAGTTCAAATATTTTAATTTACTGTGATCCTATATGAGTACCAATTTATATTATTATTATGCCCTAATCATATGCAGTGTACCCTGCATATGAAGATCCGTAGCGAACTACGATCCCACCGTACAAGACTTAGCGACACACCCGGGAAATGCTAAGTCTGACGCCAGCCCTGCTCTGCCACAGGACCCCAGGCTCTCCGGCCTGACTCATAGGCTCTACGGCCTCAATGCACTACTCTGAGTGCTCTAGACTCCTCCTCTAACCTGAGTACACAAGAGGAGAGTTTCACGGGGTTATCTCCATGACACAAGCACGGATAATGTTGCAATAACCCCCATTTTCTCCAGTGCCACCGTGACACAAGCACGCGTTGTTGTTGGACACTACCTCTCTATCCTCGTGTCTCCATGACACAAGCACGGATAATGTTGCAACACGAGTTTCACCCCTAAGAAGCAGATCTGTCAAAGGGTTTCTACGGTGTTAGGGCACCTAAGTCTATTAACTGATTAACATATAACCATATAAACAGGAATATCACATTTCATGCATATTGCACATTCTGAATATTCACTTGAAACACATGTATATCCTTTGTCATCCTTAAACATAATTCAGTATCATTTATCCAGTTTCAATGCTAAACATCTACTTCTAAATCAGCAAATACATTGCAACTATAATACAGGAAATTTCATCATTTTCATTAAGCATATCAAGTATTTCAAGTTCCAATAAATCTAACATACTCTATTGTATGTACTACACTGTTTAAAAGTTGTACTAACTGATACAGAAGTAATTAAGCATTTAAATTGAGTTAAATAATGATTTCTAAATGAACTACTACTCACTCTTCTGGAACTCGGCCGACCAATCTGGGAATTCGGTCGATTGGCCGGAAACTCGGCCGATCAGTCTAGGCAACTCGGCCGATCGGCTGACAACTCGGCCGATCAGTCTGCAATCTCGGTCGATCGAATCCCTGTTTGATTTCCTATAAATGAAACTCGGCCGAATCATACCCAATTCGGCCGACCAAAACACTGGTCCTGCAATAGAACAGTAACTAGCATCTTAACCATAATGAAAATCTAAACATAGCTCGACCTAAGGCTAAGTCTTAAGCTAAGACTACAAATTCCTAATCAAGACTATATGCTGAAGTCAAAACTACCTTGGTATTATTCTGTTCACGCTATGTTGTTCACAGTGACGGCACACCTAGCCCAGATTGACGGAAGAACTACTTGACAGTCAGATCGCAGCTAGGGCTGCGGATTGATACTTGGAGCTCAAGGACAAAGTCATGGCTGGCGTTTGATGGTGGTGCTCACGCCTGAAGGGCCCCTGGCCGCTGGCCGCACACTTGCAGGTGCTGCTGCCGGAATAGCTATAGGGGGTGCCGCCCTTAGATGGCTGGGCGAGTTGCAGGGTAGCTTGGACCTCAAAAACTGAAATCGGGCGGCGGTTTGAGAGCTGCTGGCTCGTGAGTGTTGCAGAGCTGCTCCACTTTCTCGCTTGATTGTTGGCTACGCCCAAGAGAGCCCCTGGTCGGCGCCCTGCTGTAGTTGCAGCTACTGGCTGCCGGCCGCCCAAGCGGAAGGAGCAACACGGGCATCAAGTAGAGCCGAGAGAGAGGGCAGTGAAGAGGAAAAGTCGGGCCAAGGCTAGGAGCTCGAATCGCCCAAGAATCATCCCACCCCTTTTCTGTTGTTCGTCGACCTGGTTAGGCTTGGGCGCCGCTTAACGCGGTTGCTCTGTTCTGTCTACCGTGTGAAGTGATAAGATAAGCGAGAACAGGAAAAAGAAGAAAAGGGAAAAGGTTTATAACCGGATATATGGGAAAAATTGCAACTTAAACCCTAGATACTGAAATGGTCACAGTTTGCGCCTCGTAGGTCCGATTTGGACGATTCTTCTTGCAACATTTCAAGCATGGGACTCTCTATAACCTCAAAGCACAAAATCACGATTAGTATCTTGTCCCAACTGGTCGAAGCACCAATTGTGTCTTGGCATTTAACTTAACTCAACAATTAACACTACAATTATCATTAATTGCCTGAGGTGATTCAATCTCAGCTATTAATTCACATATTAACTTATATTGATTAACCATGATGTTTAACAAAAATACTTAGCATAAATTGAGGTGTTTCACGTAGTTCGAGGTATTTATTGTCTAACCCTGATATGGGTCGTAACAATCTCCCTCCCTTATAAGAATTTCGTCCCGAAATTCCTAAAAGAGAAAAGGAAATTTGTTACGCATATCTAACCCTAAAACTCCCATGTGGCTTCCTCTAGGTTGTGGTTTCTCCACAAAACTTTCTCTAAAGGTATCTCACAATCCTTGAGTTTCCTGATCCTCTGATCAACTATCTGTATTGGTCCCTCAACATAGGACACATCTGATCTGATTCCAGATCAACCCACAAAACATTGTCTTTGTAGAACTGTTATAACAGTATCTCAATTTATGGTAGTTACGGAGAAATTATCATACTATACATGTAGACAAACTAAAATTCTTAAATAAACAGAATGCATGTCAATTTGGTACTAAAATAAAATCATGCAATTTAACTGTTAAACATCACTACATTTCATACTGAGAATTGATATCAAAATACTTGATTCATCGTACACCCTATCCTTAGGGTTTCATTTGCCTTATTCATTCATCACATGCCAACACCCTACTCTTAGGGTTATCTCATTCACTAGTCACATGGCAACACCCTACTCTTAGGGTTTCCGTTATCTCATCTGTTTGATTGCAGTTCAAATCACAATACGGTATCATTCTAGAACTGGCAGAGCAGTACATTCAAAATCATTGTAATTACTGAGTAATCTTTATATCATGCATGCAGGCAGATTTAAAATTCATAAATATCCCAAACTCAAATCAATTTTGGCACATACATACTGAATTCATGTAATTGAACATCTTATTACACCAATAAGAGTAATTTACTTCACCTATAAGAAACCATCTGTAATATTTATCAATTATCTGAAATTTCTCAAAGAACGTGTACATATTAACCAAATTCCTGGTTTGTGCATCACATAACTCAATTAAGAGTTGCTTACAAATCATAACACAAATAATTAATAGTACTTGAGAATTTCTAATAATATCTCAGAGAAACGTGCCAATTCATGAAAATGTTAAGTCATACCCATTAACATAACAGGAAGCATGCAACTAGGTTTATTTGTATATTTCAATGCTAACGTACTTCCTTGAAATCATGCACCTAATGATTTACCAAATCTGTATTGTCTGGGTTTATACCCAAACCGTACCATTATCGTTTGTGTATTTCTAAACTCAACATTCACACTAAGCAAACTCTATAAGACTTAAATGTTCTTCCCAACTTCCACTGAGATGCATAACACATGCTCTCAGCATGTCCTTAAGAGTCTGAATGGTCCTCTCAGACTGACCATCCGTCTGCGGATGAAAAGGTTGTACTGAATCTTAACTTTGTGCCCGAAGCACGATGCAACTGTTTCCACAACTTAGATGTGAACTTAGGATCTCAATATGACATGATTGAAACTGGATTACCAGGCAATCTAACTATTTCATCCATGTATGTCTTAGTCAAGTTTCGAGACATCAAAAGTTGACTTAATATGAAGAAAGTGAGCAGACTAAATTAGTCTATCCACAATCATTCATATCAAGTTATAACCTCTAGGTGTCTTGGGAAACCCTATCACAAAATCCATTGTGATACGTTCCCACTCCCATACTAGTATAGGAAAAGATTGCAAAGTACATGTGGGTTTCTGATGCTAAGTCTTAACCTGCTGACACTCATTGCACCTAACCACCTACTCAGCTACATCCTTCTGTATATCTGACCACCAATACAATTCCTTGATATTCATATACATATTAGTGTTTCCTGAAAGCATAGCATACATCAATACATGCACTTCCATAAGAATCTTTTCTTTCAAATCACTATCTCGAGGTACACACAACATGTCATGCTAATACAACACCTTATCATCTAAAAACTTAAACTCTGGTCTCTTTTCCTCCTATCATGTCATGCATGGTCTGGTTTAACTCACTATCACCCTATTGTAGTTCCTTGATCTGATCATAAGAAGTAGGCTTAACTTACATCTGTACAATCAAATCACTCTGTGTTGTCACCCCTAAGCCTAAGTTCAACTTCCACATTTCTACTAACAGGTCTCTATTGAAACCTGCCATAGAGAATGCATTAGTTGTTGAACTTGACTTTCTGCTGAAAGCATCAGCCACCACATTCTCTTTACCAGGGTGATAATCTATTGTCACATCATAAAGATAATGACGCCATGTCTTAAAAACATGAACTACATCAGCTATCTTTAGATCATATATCGGATAATACTCCGCATTCTATGCTACTTTCTTATTGTTACATTTCAATTTTATGTTTTACTCTTTTCTCTAAGTCATTTCATGTTGTTCATGTACCGTTCAGATTAGCTACCTATAAACCCTAGATCACTATCACTGCCAGATTACTTTACATAGAACAAATCTCAAGGTCTTATTTTACATAGATACTAGTATTCAAGGTTAAATCACTAGTGATATCCCTTGAACTACTACAACTCTAATCATTCTAGGGTTTGGTCCTTATCAGTAACATAGAATTATTATGTGTGTGTGTGTGGTCGATCATATAGATCAATTTGAGCTGCTTGGGTCAATAGCATATTAACCCAACACTCAACTTTAATTATATTGGCTGAACATTTAGTTTCACAATAGTTTCTGTAATTCATTTATTAAATAGCTAACAGAAGCACCAAAAATTCTGGAAATTTTATATGTTATACCTAATGAAGTTTTAGACCTCCAGTAAAAATTTGAGATCATTTATAATTACCAATAAATAATTAAAAATCAAACAGTGCACTGCTATATTGCAGTCTGCAGCAGATTCGGCCGAGTTACAAACTCGACCGACACCCTCACTGTAGAGGTCAAAAGTCATCCAAAAATTACGCCAATTTAACAGAGTGTCCAAAATTGTGTTTTTTTTTCAAGCACAGTTAAAATTTGAGATCAATTGGATATACCAATAAAAAGATAAAATTCAATTACCACACTGCTATATCATTCAGAAAAAGTGATCGGTTGAGTTTGAAAGTCGGCCGATAAACAGGTCAGAACATTCTTCAAAAATTCTGATATTTTCCAATGTTGTTTACATTTTATATATCCAAATCATATCCAAATTTGAGCTAAATCAGAGTTACACATAAAATACTAAAAATCATTTACTGAGACACTTTACTTATCAAATTTGTGTTTATGTATCATCAAAACCCTATTTTGGGCCGATTAGGGTCTATGCTTCTCAAACCCTAATTCTCAAGACAAAAGAACATTTAGACTTCTTATCATAGTTAAAACATCCTAGTGTATATACATTCTCACTATGTTACGGGTCTAAATCATCCATAGTCTATTCTTATTTTACTGTTAATAGGAGTCATTAGATCCCAGTAACGCATCCTGCCAGCCGGACCAGGCCGAACCTGTAGTCCTGAAGCCAAGAGCTACTCGAGATTAATCAACCCCTATTAATCTTAAACATGTGGAAAGAATATCCACTTAGGGCAAAGTCATTTAAACATAATTTCGGGTCTACTTTAATACAAATAAAACAAACATTAAACTTTTCACTTCATGACACAACAATATAAAAGAACCATATTTACTTTACAAGCTGAAAAATTTAATTTCATGCATATAAGAGCATTTCCAGTGATCTTTATATCAAATAAGCAAAATCAAGTAAGAGTTATATCGCATCCTATATGTAATCTATTATTCCTACATTAATTTCTTATCTCATAACCCTAAGATGTCTAGGGTTTCTCTCTAGCCCATCCTTCCTCTGCATACCTGGCCAGGGCATCCAGAGAAGAACAGACAGAGTAGCTTGATACTGGTCAATCTAAGTATTCAGACACCTGGCCAGGGTATCTAAACACTCAGACCTCCCAGAGCTAAAACATATCACTTATTATTCATCTCACATGTAACTTTATCTTTTGACCCTAATGATTCTTAACGACTCAACTTAAACTCTTTACTTGGTTCTCGTGACCACATCCTTTTCCTGCCATCTATAATAGTATAACAGAACACTTCCTGTTAGAAAATTACAGACAGAAGAAAAACTCTTAAACCTTAATCCTATTGGTCTCTTATCGTCCCCTGACCTTGACTTAGAGTAACCATTTACTCAACCTATGCTCTGATACCAAGCTGTCACACCCCGATCTCGCATTACCCACTAATCACGAGATTTGGGCGCGACGGAGGGATTACACACAAGCCAAACCACTCAAAGCTTTTTAAAACATTTTAAAGATATTAAAAAGATAATCTGATTTATGCTGTAAACTAAATCTAAACAAACCGCAGAAACATTTTTATTTAAATCTGACTAGCAATATAAATAGAGACTACAACATATTACATTGCTCGACATAAAATAAAGCATAACAGCTAATTACATCTTTACACACCTTCTCTCTCACCCCCACACCACGTCCCAAAGATCGAGGGGAAAGGACTAAGAGACCACTAACTACTAACTACGTATACCTTCTACAGACTAAGTGTTAGGATAAAAGGATCCTTCAGATTCCTGTTGCTGTTGATGACCTTAAAATGTTTTGAGTAGATGTATGAGCCTACTCGCTCAGTGAATAGCCTTTCATTTAGCTATCACTAAACAACTCATCAGGTTTATAAATTGAAATTAACATAAGTGCAGTACTAAGCAGGGCAATTCTAATAACATAACAGATTTGCAGAATATAATCACATTTCCATGCAATAACAGATAATTTGAACAGATAAACAATTATATAAAGAAATAGCACAAAAGTTCGAATATTTTAATTTACTGTGATCCTATATGAGTACCAATTTATATTATTATCATGCCCTAATCATATGCAGTGTACCCTGCATATGAAGATCCGTAGCGAACTACGATCCCACCGTACAAGACTTAGCGACACACCCGGGAAATGCTAAGTCTGACGCTAGCCCTGCTCTGCCATAGGACCCCAGGCTCTCCGGCCTGACTCATAGGCTCTACGACCTCAATGCACTACTCTGAGTGCTCTAGACTCCTCCTCTAACCTGAGTACACAGGCGGAGAGTCTCACGGGGTTACCTCCATGACACAAGCACGGATAATGTTGCAATAACCCCCATTTTCTCCAGTGCCACCGTGACACAAGCACGCGTTGTTGTTGGACACTGCCTCTCTATCCTCGTGTCTCCATGACACAAGCACGGATAATATTGCAACACGAGTTTCACCCCTAAGAAGCAGATCTGTCAAAAGGGTTCTACGGTGTTAGGGCACCTAAGTCTATTAACTGATTAACATATAACCATATAAACAGGAATATCACATTTCATGCATATTGCACATTCTGAATATTCACTTGAAACACATGTATATCCTTTGTCATCCTTAAACATAGTTCAGTATCATTTATCCAGTTTCAATGCTAAACATCTACTTTTAAATCAGCAAATACATTGCAACTATAATACAGGAAATTTCATCATTTTCATTAAGCATATCAATTATTTCAAGTTCCAATGAATCTAACATACTCTATTGTATGTACTACACTGTTTAAAAGTTATACCAACTGATACAGAAGTAATTAAGCATTTTAATTGAGTTAAATAATGATTTCTAAATGAACTACTACTCACTTTTCTGGAACTCGGCCGACCAATCTGGGAATTCGGTCGATTGGCCGGAAACTCAGCCGATCAGTCTAGGCAACTCGGCCGATCAGTCTGCAATCTCGGCCGATCGAATCCCTGTTTGATTTCCTATAAATGAAACTCGGCCGAATCATACCCAATTCGGCCGACCAAAACACTGGTCCTGCAATAGAACAGTAACTAGCATCTTAACCCAAATGAAAATCTAAACATAGCTCGACCTAAGGCTAAGTCTTAAGCTAAGACTACAAATTCCTAATCAAGACTATATGCTGAAGTCAAAACTACCTTGGTATTATTCTGTTCACGCTATGTTGTTCACAGTGACGACACACCTAGCCCAGATTGACGGAAGAACTACTTGACAGTCAGATCGCAGCTAGGGCTGCGGATTGATACTTGGAGCTCAAGGACAAAGTCATGGCTGGCGTTTGATGGTGGTGCTCACGCCTGAAGGGCCCCTGGCCGCTGGCCGCACACCTGCAGGTGCTGCTGCCGGAACAGCTATAGGGGGTGCCGCCCTTAGATGGCTGGGCGAGTTGCAGGGTAGCTTGGACCTCAAAAACTGAAATCAGGCGGCGGTTTGAGAGCTGCTGGCTCGTGAGTGTTGCAGAGCTGCTCCTCTTTCTCGCTTGATTGTTGGCTGCGCCCAAGAGAGCCCCTGGTCGGCGCCCTGCTGTAGTTGCAGCTACTGGCTGCCGGCCGCCCAAGCGGAAGGAGCAACACGGGCAGCAAGTAGAGCCGAGAGAGAGGGCAGTGAAGAGGAAAAGTCGGGCCAAGGCTAGGAGCTTGAATCGCCCAAGAATCGTCCCACCCCTTTTCTGCTGTTCGTCGACCTGGTTAGGCTTGGGCGCCACTTAACGCGGTTGCTCTGTTCTGTCTACCGTGTGAAGTGATAAGATAAGCGAGAACAGGAAAAAGAAGAAAAGGGAAAAGGTTTATAACCGGATATATGGGAAAAATTGCAACTTAAACCCTAGATACTGAAATGGTCACAGTTTGCGCCTCGTAGGTCCGATTTGGACGATTCTTCTTGCAACATTTCAAGCATGGGACTCTCTATAACCTCAAAGCACAAAATCACGATTTGTATCTTGTCCCAACTGGTCGAAGCACCAATTGTGTCTTGGCATTTAACTTAACTCAACAATTAACACTACAATTATCATTAATTGCCTCAGGTGATTCAATCTCAGCTATTAATTCACATATTACCTTATATTGATTAACCATGATGTTTAACAAAAATACTTAGCATAAATTGAGGTGTTTCACGTAGTTCGAGGTATTTATTGTCTAACCCTGATATGGGTCGTAACAATCAAGTACACATGATGGGTTTCATACATATTCTTCCAGACTTGGAAATGCCTGACAACTTTTCAAATGGAGCCCATATTATTATAACAATTTGGTACAAGATCTAAGGAATATGCCTCTCTTCAACACATGAAAAGGAGTCACTGGTACATCCTTATTTCACCTATGTCCCCTCTTCCAAAGAGAAGAGATTGATGCAATCAATAAAGGTGAATTCACATAGACAAAAGGTCTAGTTCCAAGACAAGCCCGATTAAAGCTTATTGGGCCCAACTTGAACTTTTTGTTTAGTTTTTAACAACTTAATAAATTTAAGCTTAATTTAGTTATGAATTTCAAAATTCTCTAGTTTCTTAACTAGGATTTAGTTTACTATATTTTATTACTTTTGTTTTAAGTCATTATGTCCTATATAAGCTATCCTTAGGGCTTAGTTCTAGGTAGTTGAATTTGAAGATTAAATTTATTTTTCTATTTGTAAATTTATCTCCCCCTTGTTTCTCCATGAGGTTGCCTCCATAGCTCACAACTGAATCTATTCTAATTTAAATATGCTCATGTTTTTAATTTCCTTCACTATTAGTTGGTTAAAGATCATCAAATATATGGAGAAGGATCACTATGTATGGATCTAGATCTGAATGCAAGGAAATGTTCATTCAGGGAGACCAAACATGGGTTGTTGATGACTCTAAAAAAGACTTTTATAATGTACAAAAGTTTCAAAAAAATATTAATATAAAAATATCACTTAGGAGGATGAAGTAAATAAAATAAGGATTGAAATAAACTCACTAGGGAACTTGTAATGCTTATCCACAAAACCAAGGATGTAGTAGAGATTTGAGAATGATGACTACCCCTATAGGCCAACACTAGAATTGGCACAATGAGTTGTCCTCACTCACATCCAGTCTAAGGTAACTTCCACCCATACTATTACTACTCTAGGTCAAGCACACTTAACTATAGAGTGCCTTTTATTGAGATCCATGAAAAGGAGATACACCTTGTTGATATTGTTGACCCAATCATTCCTTCTAAGATCATTTCATTTGGGGCCTCAAACCCTGGGATGTTATAATCTTTCCCTATAATGCTCTTGATGTCCTCATCAAGGGTTATATGGCCTCACAATCTCTTCCCAATTTAGTGCAAGCCCAACATGACCCACGTACATCTGATTCCCATTTACATTTGCCAGCATATAAGGGTGGCTCCATCAACTCAAATAGCCATGTCCAACATACCTGAACTGGATGACTTAAGAGTTAGGTGTCACATGGCCCTCAGGGTCCCACCTATAGGAAGGGTATTGGTTTTGATACCATTTGTAATGCCTACCACTAATTTCAAGGCTAAGGTAGAGTTTCAAGAATGATGATTTCCCCCATAGACCACCACTAACCTTCACTCAGACATGTCTCAAGGTAGCTTCCCAACAAGAGATATCCATTCTAGTACTACTATAAGTTGAGCAAGCTTAACTACCGAGTACCTATTAGTTGGCTCACTATAAAGGATGTGCATTTAGTTGATATCGATAGTCTAAACATTCCTTTTAAGATCATTTTATCTGATTTCTCAAGCCCTAAGATGTTACATGATTTAGTCTATATAAGATTAAATAATGAGGAAACTTGGAGGTACTTATTGGACTTTCATGTGAGTACTAGACATGACTGTGTTACAGTTAATCATGTACAACACTTGGATGAATTCAACCTTGTTTGTTTGTAATGTGCACCATTTTTGTGTTGATTCTATAAAATATAATATTGGATGTAGTGAAAGTCATATCCAAAATAATAGTAAAGAAAAAAATGATTCCCCGATCGATGTTTGGAAACAACTAGCAAATGAAAGGGTGGCTAAGGTTCAGTTTAGTGCATGAGAAATGATGGAGAGGGGAACGATGGGATAAATATCGTTGTTGTATGGTTAGCATGTTTATTTGCAAAGAGATAATTTCTATGGGAAATCCATGTAGAAAATATGTCATAAATTATTCCCATTGAGAAGGATGGAAATCATGTGGAATAGGTTTCTTGTAAGAAGTTATGTCTACTATTTGCTTGCACATGCAAAACATTTTTCGTAATATTTTTTATCGATGCACCTAATACATTTCCCTCTAAGATTTTTTAGGTGTTTCTATTTTGGAATTCCTTCTATGTATAATCATCTACTTTACAAATTTAATCTTGTTTTACTAAAGCAACTTCCTTCCATTTAAGGAATTTTACACTAAAAATATATTCTACCAAAATAAAATTACATATTATAATTCTATTTTTCTATATGAATTTGGACCACTTTAAGTAAGAAAAACCCCTCCAAATAAAATATCATGATTATACTATGTTTTCTTTAACCACAAATCTGCTAAAAGTTGAATTTCTAGCCAATTTTTTTTTGTTTCCTTCCATGGACAATTTCTCTCAAAGAAAACCTTCCCTTCACGTAAAGAGTCTCTATGAATAATACATCTCCTTTTAAATATTACTTTCCTCGGAGACTTTGGCTCCATCCATACATACAATTTCTCTTATATTATATATATATATATATATATATATATATATATATATATATATATATATATATATATATATATAGAGAGAGAGAGAGAGAGAGTCAGGTTAGAATACACTCAAGTGTGTTTGCATATCAAGACTATTTTTTGCAAAATGTAAACCGTTGATCTTCATAGTGATACTATAACTAGGCTACATACAAATTTTGAGCCCATTTGGATGAGTGTAAGTCACTCATCCAAGGGCAACAAAATCGACGCACGAAACTAATTTAAAATGTATAATTTTTGCGATCTTCATAACATGAGCTATACATATCCAAATGTGCTCAAATTTTGTGTATGAGTTGTTCACGAGATGTTTAAGAAGATCAACAGATTAGATTTTCAAAAAAAATATTGCATCATCAAAAACTACTTGAGTGTATTCCACTCCGGATACACTCGAGTGTATTCTAGCCTGACTCTCACACACTCTCTCTCTCTCTCTCTCTCTCTCTCTCTATATATATATATATATATATATATATATATATATATATATATATATATATATATATATATATATATTTCCCTTCCAAATAAGGTTTTTATACAAAATTGGTTCATGTCAAGTGAATAATTCTTTATTCACCTATGAGAAAAAAGTGTTGTTGTTATACATGTTGTGGCTCTTATTTTTTTTTTAAGTTGTCTACTTTATTTATTAATATAAAATATCTTATATATGGTGAGGTAAAAAGGTTTTTCACTCTCACTATCACCATACCATAGTAACAATAATATATTTTTAGCAAAATCTCCCTTTGTTTTTCCCTCTGTGCAAGTATAGTCAAACAACATTTTAAATTATTTTCGTTTCCTTTTCTCCTTCTCTTTCCCCTCCTTTTTCCTTTCCCCTTTCCCTCTTATTTTTTCATCGCCTGCCTAAACACATCATTCCCCTCCTTTTTTTTTCCGGTGTGCACCAAATACACACTATATGATTGGACTTGTTGCATTGTCCATGGAAACTCCCGAGTAGGATATATATAAGTAAGTGTTTGCAATACAATCAATAAGGATGCGAAAGATAAATACATAAGCAAAATTGACGAGCCTGAATAACAAGTATATAATGAAGTACTAAAAATTTGACGTGAAAAATCCATGCAAACTGGCTAAAAATCCACTGTATAATAGGAAGTACAAATGTTGCTCCAGTTTTTTTAACGCTAAAGATGAGAAGATGAGAACCACTTGGAAATATGGAAAACATCAATGTATGGAAATACCTACTACACCATCACAAACGGTTTTTCTGAGAAGACACCTCTCTATTATAATGTACTCCAAGGATAAATAGCCTGGAAAAGAAACACGGCACCCAAATAATACATGGTCTTCTGCTTCTTGCTTTGTTTCTTTCCGGTCTGAAAATACAACATCATTTTTGAAATATGTAGCGGTAATTAACAACCGAACTTCGGTGTAGCGGCTGCCGAAGCACTGATTGTATTTTTACACATTTTTTCTTGTGCTAGAGAAACGGAGATTTTCTGTTTTACTTGTGTGTCGTCTTTGTACACTCAGGTCCGTGGGAGAGTTTTGTGAATGTTATACATTAGTTTGTACATTTAT
Organism: Alisma plantago-aquatica; assembly: GCA_963693085.1. Lineage (NCBI taxonomy): Eukaryota > Viridiplantae > Streptophyta > Magnoliopsida > Alismatales > Alismataceae > Alisma > Alisma plantago-aquatica. The sequence continues at coordinate 335,923,054 of OY856414.1, forward strand.
ATTTTGTCGATGTTCACAATAAAACAGTTTTTATTTTAATGTTCGATTGAATTTGGATCGAGCCAGGTTTAAGATAGGATAGTTCGGTCAGATCTCTTATAAGTTGTTCTCGAGTCCAGTCAAGTTTAAATTAGCTTAACTTGGATCAGGCCTAATTCACAAGAACCCAACTCACTACCATCCCTGCACCCTATAATTAAAGGACTAGGCCCGTTATTGTGCTAAACCAAACCTTGTGGACGAGAAACGAAGTCATACCTGTTCTTCTAAACTAGTCTTCAGCGTGCTCAAGACTTTGTTCCCAAAAGGCAGTTATTAAACTCCAAAATTTGGGTCGATGGCGCTTCCTACACGAATTATCAAGGGGGGCGGCCAGGATAGGCAAGCGTGTCCATAAAACATAATGAGTGGTGGGCTCGGAGTTCGCCATCCATGACTGATGACTCTGGAAGGTGAAGGCGAAGGCAAGCGAGGACTGTTCCATTGTTCGCTGACTGCGGCTAGCGGGTTGTGAAAATTCCGTATCGGGGATGTGTTTGTTCGGTGCTAGGATAAGCATCGGGAGGTATTTAGCCAACATCACGCCCACTAAAAATCACACCCATATTCCGAAAATACGCGAACAAGCCATATATACATCTTTTAATACAGTGCAATACGGTCATCTAGTCGTAAAATCTGATAATGGGTTGCATAGCTGCTGCATATGTGCACTGCTACAATAAAGATGATACTACTACTCAACTACTCATCTCCAACCATATACATTCCATTTTAAATTTATTTTTTCTTCCTCATTTCCCTCCACTTCTCATTAGATATTATGGACATGCCACAGCCACACTGCTACATATTTTTCTATTAATTCTAAAAATAATATTTAATTATGGTCAAAATAGTATCAAAATATATCAAGAATTAGTCCCAAATTAAACAACATGATGCATACATTTTAAAAAATTATTTGTCATTTATGTTTGAAATAAATTATTCATTTTATTATATAATGTCATCACATCCTCAAATATACTTCCAAGTTAATATAAATTACATAGTGACGACATATTAAAAAATTGCTAGTAGCAACTAATATATATAACATAAACTTCTAGTTGAGAAGACTTTTCTTTATTTTCTATCCACTTCTCTGCTAAATATTATGGACATGCCCATAGTCACATCTCACATATCTCAATGCTAACTTCAAAAACAATACTCAATCATATTCAAAGCAGTACCATAACATATTAGCAACTGGATCCAAAATAAAGGAGCACAATGCATACCAATAGATAAGTTGTTAATTATTTATATTTGTATAATATATTATTAAATTTATTATGAAATATCATCACATCCTCGAATATACTTCCAAGATATTATGAATTACAACGACACATACTAGAAAATGCTAGTAGCACTCCTACACCTTTTATATATTAAACACAATGTGAGACAAATTTTTATGTGAGAAGTCTAGTAGTGCGGCTACATCACTGTATGCATGTGGAGCTAACATTGCCATCCAGTCACCCACCACCCACCGACTTACATAACTAACTCATTTCAAATTCAAAATATTCTTTTTAACATTTCCCGATTAATTTTTTAGCTGTGTCAAATGTTTCAACCCTCAACAGTCACATTCTATGTGTTTCACGACCATGTTCAAAATTTCTACCTAAATATTTTCAAGGTATTAAAAACTTTTATAATAGGACATAAAATAAACTAGCACAATATGTCACTAATTAAAAAAACTATTGTCCATTCGTTTTTATATAATTGTTTAACTTAAAATGTAGAGATAAATTATATATGTGACAAGTGATTATATTTTAATCAAAATACGTCTACCACATCTACTCATATTTTTTTGGTAGTTCTAAGTACAACACTAATTAATATCTATTGTATTACTAAGAAATATTAGCAATTATATTTAATATAAATTAAAACGGTGCTTACAATCTAAGGAGTTTCATGGTTAGAAAAATATAATAAAAAACACAAAGACTACTCATTAATTTACATAATTTTTATATTTTTACAAAATCCATTGTTTGTAAATAACCAAATGATGTGCACAAATCATATCACCTTTTGGATCATGTTTGGTTGCATATCCATGTTGTTTTGACTCAATTATCACTCTCATTCATGCTAGATTCTATATTTTTAGCTATTCTTACTTGTCTCATGGTTTGGATTGTAGGTACCACATATTGCAATGAAATTATGAGGAATATATCATATTATCTCTTATTGGATCACTCCAAGTATCTACATGTTTTGGGGTTCAAAATTACACAAATACCACTTTTTACGGCATGTAAATCGGACCTACACAATGAAAGTTATGATCAAAATACATAACAGCCCAGAACAGCAAAGTGCACGCCGTGCACCAAAAGTGCACGCCGTGCACCTGGAGCATCAAGCAGAATGAAAGTTTTTGGAAAGTTGCATGACGTGCAGCTGGGAGCTGAAAGTTTCTGGAAAGTTGCACGGCGTACATTTCTTCAGCGCACGCCGTGCACAATGCATTCTAGAGCAAACTGAAAGTTTCTGGAAAGTTGCACGGAGTGCACGGCGTGCATCTGGCAGTTTCAGCATTTTGAAAAATACGAGTTTTTGTTTAAAATGAAGTGGGAACTTAATGGGCGTTTATGCCCGGTCATTTGCGGAAGTTCTCTCAACCTAGAGCAAGCCTAGAGCATAGGAGGGCGATTTGGAGGGGAAAGGAGGTGGTTTCTTGCCAAAGAACCCTCATTCTTCCTCTCTTCTTCTCCAAGCTTCTTCTCCAAGGTGCAGCAGAGCTTCTTCACTCCACAAAGCTTCTCGGGAGGGAAGTTTTTCCGGTTTGGAGCAGTTGTAGAAGTGGGATTTCATCCTCAAGTCGGAATTCTACCTTCCTTTGGTTACACCTAGTGATTGCTTAGCTTTTCCTTCTCTAAACCATGCTAAACTCCGAAATTTCTACACATTTTCTGATGTACATCATTATGGACGAGTAGACTCTTTTTCTTGGGCATGTGAGAGTAACTCCCATGTCATAGTTTGTAAGAACATATGAATTTTGTACTAAATATTAGTTTCTTGCATGTTCCAAGAGTTGTTTCAGATCTGAAATGCTTGTTTATGTGATTGGCCATCATACTTGCATGTTTTATGTTTTCTTTCATAATCTGAGAAGATGTGTTTGAGAGTATGGAGTTACTCTTTTGGGAACTTGTCCTTGACCGCGAGAGTGGCTGGGATTATGTTGAGGAGCAAGGTTTGTGATTTGAAATGAAATACATACATGAGAGTGATGTATGGAGTTAAAAATCATAATCACTTCACTGAGAGGTGAGTGATGAGTACAAACCTCCTTTGCAAGTTAATTAACATGTTTAAATTCATATTTTAATATAAGCTATGATGTGATGGTGAAATCCCAAGTCTAAGATCCTTCCAAATCTGAATCTTAACCTTTCTTAAGTGATAATTTACTGTTTTGTTTTAAATCTATAATTTAGTTGTTCTAATCCAATCATCTTATGTACAACGATCTAGATTATTGAAAATCATAACTCTTGCGCCTAACTAACCAACGCTCCTTGTGTTCGACCTCGACTACAACTACTCCCGTATACTTGCGGGATATAGCTAGTTGAGTAAAAGATCATTCTTATGATTGAAACTCGTTAGTGTAAACAACCAACAAGTTTTTGGCACCATTGCCGGGGAGCATCGGTATTCCTGTTAGAGTAAGAGTTTTTGATAAGTAAATGAGACTAGATCACAACCTTCATATCCACCATCATATCCATAAATCATAATTCATCATGATCATCATAATGTGTTGTATCTTCCATGTTTGTTCTTGTATCTCACTCATCTTGTTTATTTGTAGGAGCATATGGGGTGTTCATAAAAAGATCCTTGAACCGTGCATATCTCTACATTCAGAAAATGAACACATCATTTGCAGCTCTCATGGAGCAAGAAAGAGTGAAACCCAAACATGTATGGAGGACTTACAACCCACACAACCATCATCCATGTCACCATCATCCAAACGACATTCATCCATGCATGATGCATCCTTCATCCACACCACCATCAATCACACCTAATTCACCGCCATCATATATACCACCAACAACCATACCACATTCTTCCACACCCTCATATACACCACCAACATCCATACAACATACACCACAACCATCTACGCCACATCTACCTAATCCTCTGGATTCACATGAAGAAGTAGTCAAGGAGGATGACCTTCCTCTTAAGGACTACTTTGGTACAGTTGCAATGCACATGAGTGGGCCTATTAATATTTCAGAATTTGAGGCAGAGGAGTTTTCTATCAGCCCATCCATCATACAATTGCTACAGCTGAATGCATTTGGAGGGACACCAATGGAGGATCCAAACCTCCACATTGCTGAATTTTTGCAGTTGCTAAGCACCATAAAGATATATGGTGTTCCTACTGATGGGATACGCCTAATTCTTTTTCCATTCTCTCTTAAAGATAGAGCCAATACATGGCTCTATACTTTGCCAAAGAAGTCAATCAGCACTTGGGAGGAGCTTCTAAAGGTCTTTTTGGCAAGATATTTTCCACCTAGCAAAACTTTGTAGCTAAGGAGTCAACTCATCAATTATTCTCAAAGGGATGTAGAGACCTTGTATGATACATGGGAGAGGTTCAAAGATCTTCAACATCTTTTTCCACATCATGGTCTAAGCAATTGGCTTCTATTGCAATCTTTCTATAATGGTTTGTGCTACAATACAAGGATGTCTATTGATACAGCTGCAAATGGAGCTCTAATGAATAAATCTTATAGAGAAGCCTATGCTATTATTGAAGATATGGCAGCAAATCATTTCCAATGGAGTCCGGCTACAAGCTACCACCCATCCTTTTCACATACTACTTCCGAAATGCAAGTGGAAGATCATATGGTTGATGCTATAGACTTGATTGCAGCAAAGATAGACACTTTATCACAAAGGTTTGATAAGCTAAGCACACAGCCATTTCAAGAAGCCAATATTATTTGTGATTCATGTGGGTTGCTTGGAAACTCATCTTCTACATGTTATGCTTCTTCTATTTATTCTCCAATGGGCTACACTCCACCGGACTTCTACATCAATGCAAACCCAAATTTCATTCAGCCACAACAACCACAAGTAACTTCTAGATTAGAGTCCATGCTTGCAACATTTTTTTCAACTCAAATGCAGCAAAATGAGGAGTTCCATCAACAAAGACAATCAATGAAGGGTGCCATTTTCCAACTCTCTTCTAAGGTGGACGATATTACCACTCATGCACACATCTTGGAGAAACAAATTACCCAGCAAGCTCTTTTTAGCAAAGAAGCATTTCCACCTTTCTTGCCTAGTCCACTGGAGATGAATCCTACATATTTCAGGCTGGTGACATTGAAGAATGGAGTTGTTATAGAGGTATGTCCTTCAAAGTATGATGATGTTGATATCCATGATGATTATGAAGTTGCAACTAAAGGGGAGAAAGCTACAACACATGCTCTACATGTTGATTCTTCAAGCAAGCCACATGTCCTTCCTCCTCACACTCTAGATGACACATTGCTTTATAATGAGAACACTCTTCCCAACTCATATTTTGATGATGCTTCAAAGGGGAATAAAAAGACAAATCATATTGGTATACAAAAGACTATTCTTGTTGCAGCTCATAGGTGCTTTCGCTTGCCCCAAATCAAGGACATATTTGCAAGGAGGCATAAATCTTTAGCACAACAATTTCCAGCTGCAAATCAGAGCACCGGTCCTCCATGGACTTTGATGTTTCCATCATGATGAGGTACCCGGTTGCAACCTTTTTAGTTTGATTTATGCAGTGAGGACACTGTAGATTTCAAGCTTAGGGGGGGAGCAACCGGATGGTAACCTAGTTCTTTTAGCTTTTCACTTTCATGTTATTTGCTTCTTGTCATTTGCTTTTGTTTTGTGTTCACATTTCAGTCTTTTGTTTTCAATTCTGCTCTTCTGGTGGCAAATCTAGTATGATATGAGGTTTATCTTTTATATGTGGATAGAACTTCTATGCTTAACTGATTGTCCTCTTTTGATGAGAAATATCATTTGGAGAAATTGTAAAAGGCATGCATTAATCAAATGAAACATTTTGTCCATCAACATGTGCTTAACCTTGGTTTATGCTTCTAGCCTGAACATTCATCTTTTACATCCTTGATTGCTTAAAACATATAATGGTTTCAATTTTTATGAGTAAATCAACTTTACAACATCATTTGGAATACGAGATGCCCTTGCCAAGCTCTTAGTGCATTTTCAACTACTCTTTCAATGAAAAATTTTCAAAACAAATGAATGAAATCTAGCTAATGTTGCAATTTAGTTGACTCTCCTATCTTTTGGAAAAAATTTTAAAATTTCTTTTGGCTTATCTCATCTTTATACCCTATAAAAAATGGATAAACCGCCCACATATCATGCTAGCCTAGTGTAAGTCCGATCTGGCCACGATGGTTAGGTGGTATGTCTTAAAAGAGGGTAAAATACCCCAACCGACATTCCACGTGTGCATAAGCCTACATTAGCAGCCGAGTGTCGGAAACCATAATCCATTATCATATCATTTTTGGGAAAGAAGGAGAGTACAACTAAAATTGTCAATTTTAACTAAGATTTCATCATTTGTATCCTTAATAGTTGAGAGTTTGAGTTGCACATCCACTAATTGTTTGGCTTGCTCATCCAAATTCTACTTAGTGTTGTTTAATTGATTGATTCATTTAATTGTGACCACCCCTGCTAAACTAAAAATCTCTTTCTTGGGTGTTTAAGTTGAATTGATGGCTATGAGCATAAACATGTTGATCATGGTTGGTTTGGTCTTATACACATCTTTCATTTCATTTGATCTTTTCATGAACTTGACAATTCTTCATTTATGTTTCTATGCTCTTTTTGCTTGAGGACAAGCAATGGTTTAAGCTTAGGGGGATTTGATGTGCACAAATCATATCACCTTTTGGATCATGTTTGTTTGCATATCCATGTTGTTTTGACTCAATTATCACTCTCATTCATGCTAGATTCTATATTTTTAGCTATTCTTACTTGTCTCATGGTTTGGATTGTAGGTACCACATATTGCAATGAAATTATGAGAAATATATCATATTATCTCTTATTGGATCACTCCTCAAGTATCTACATGTTTTGGGGTTCGAAATTGCACAAATACCACTTTTTACGGCATGTAAATCGGACCTACACACTGAAAGTTATGATCAAAATACACAACAGCCCAGAACAGCAAAGTGCACGCCGTGCACCAAAAGTGCACGTCGTGCACCTGGAGCATCGAGCAGAATGAAAGTTTTTGGAAAGTTGCACGACGTGCACCTGGGAGTTGAAAGTTTCTGGAAAGTTGCACGACGTGCATTTCTTCAGCGCACGCCGTGCATAATGCATTCTGGAGCAAACTGAAAGTTTCTGGAAAGTTACACGGAGTGCACGGCGTGCACCTGGCAGTTTCAGCATTTTGAAAAATACGAGTTTTTGTTTAAAATGAAGTGGGAACTTAATGGGCGGTTATGCCCGGTCATTTGCGGAAGTTCTCTCGTCCTAGAGCAAGCCTAGAGCATAGGAGGGCGATTTGGAGGGGAAAGGAGGTGGTTTCTTGCCAAAGAACCCTCATTCTTCCTCTCTTCTTCTCCAAGCTTCTTCTCCAAGGTGCAGCAGAGCTTCTTCACTCCACAAAGCTTCTCGGGAGGGAAGTTTTTCTGGTTTGGAGCAGTTGTAGAAGTGGGATTTCATCCTCAAGTTAGAATTCTACCTTCCTTTGGTTACACCTTGGGATTGCTTAGCTTTTCCTTCTCTAAATCGTGCTAAACTCCGAAATTTCTGCACATTTTCTGATGTACATCATTATGGACGAGTAGACTCTTTTTCTTGAGCATGGGAGAGTAACTCCCATGTCATAGTTTGTAAGAACATATGAATTTCGTACTAAATGTTAGTTTCTTGCATGTTCCAAGAGTTGTTTCATATCTGAAATGCTTGTTTGTGTGATTGGCCATCATACTTGCATATTTTATGCTTTCTTTCATAATCTGAGAAGATGTGTTTGAGAGTATGGAGTTACTCTTTTGGGAACTTGTCCTTGACCGCGAGAGTGGTTGGGATTATGTTGAGGAGCAAGGTTTGTGATTTGAAATGAAATACATACACAAGAGTGATGTATGGAGTTAAAAATTGTCATCACTTCACTGAGAGGTGAGTGATGACTACAAACCTCCTTTGCAAGTTAATTAACATGTTTAAATTCATATTTTAATATAAGCTATGATGTGATGGTGAAATTCCAAGTCTAAGATCCTTCCAAATCTGAATCTTAACCTTTCTTAATTGATAATTTACTGTTTTGTTTTAAATCTATAATTTAGTTGTTCTAATCCAATCATCTTATGTACAACGATCTAGATTATTGAAAATCATAACTCTTGCGCCTAACTAACCAACGCTCCTTGTGTTCGACCTCGACTACAACTACTCCCGTATACTTGCGGGATATAGCTAGTTGAGTAAAAGATCATTCTTATGATTGAAACTCGTTAGTGTAAACAACCAACACCAAACAAGCTCACATTTCTTAACATAGAACAAAAATAAAATATATTTACTAAAAACATAATATGAAAATACAATCAACGCATGTCTTAATTTTATACATCATGATATCAAAGTGGTTCATCTTCATCCCACACACTATAGCAACGTCACTAACGATCCTGTCAACAATCACAAAAGTCACTGGAGAATAAAATTGTGTGGTTGGACACAGTAGTGCTCATGCTTCCTTACTCAACACCTTTGATCCCAATGGCGTCGGCTGCAACTGTTTGTGTAAGGATACTGAAGAAGTCATCAGTCGAATGCTTATGTAAGAGGAGGAGGTCGCTAAGTGGAGATTTTGAAGCCTCACGACGCTGTAGAATAGAGGGTGCTGGGAGAAAGTTCAAGAGACAGAGGCATGGCGCGGTGACGAGCTTGGCACCATGAAGGCTGAGCGTGACAACAATGCATGTAACGACCACCGGATGCAACGTCAGCTAGGTACGATGACAACATGGACGAAACAACAGCGTAGATGCAACATTACTTGGGTGCGGTAGCCAAAACTCTTAAAGCTGTTCTTCAGAACGTTATGTACAGGGCAATGATTTTTCCTAATAAAAGGGTAATTCAATATTCATACGTTATTGACATTCCCATAAGCGGGCGTCAGAAAACCCACCAAAGAACGAACAGTAAGCCGCCATCATCTACAACTTTAGAAGTGAGGCTCGTCAAAATTTGCCAACCAGACTTCCACTGACGGTGTGCATTTTGCTAATTTACAACAGAACACTTGTTAAACATGTGATTTTCAAACAGAAAATTAAGATGACACATCTCACATGAGTACATATATCGTCGCCTTAAAAAACAGAGTATATATATTATCATTTGTTTATCACCGTGTATCAAGATGATATTTATGTCACTAGGATTTGTTATACATCTCATATTAAAAAATGAAACATCTTTATCAAATTATGCTCTTAATATATGTACATAACATACTATCTAGACATGTTTCCATTTACATTTCATCACTATGTTATTTTCATTTATGTCGCTAGTGATTCTTGATAGATCACATGCTAAAAAAATAGCTCTACTTGTAACCATATTTCTTGTAAAATGATAAAGTGGGCCTAATTTCATTATGTTTAGCCTGGAATCTGACCAATTCTCCAATCTTATACATACATATATATATATATATATATATATATATATATATAACATAAACTTCTAGTTGAGAAGACTTTTCTTTATTTTCTATCCACTTCTCTGTTAAATATTATGGACATGCCCATAGTCACATCTCACATATCTCAATGCTAACTTCAAAAACAATACTCAATCATATTCAAAGTAGTACCATAACATATTAGCAACTGGATCCAAAATAAAGGAGCACAATGCATACCAATAGATAAGTTGTTAATTATTTATATTTGTATAATATATTATTAAATTTATTATGAAATATCATCACATCCTCGAATATACTTCCAAGATATTATGAATTACAACAGCACATACTAGAAAATGCTAGTAGCACCCCTACACCTTTTATATATTAAACACAATGTGAGACAAATTTTTATGTGAGAAGTCTAGTAGTGCGGCTACATCACTGTATGCATGTGGAGCTAACATTGCCATCCATTCACCCACCACCCACCGACTTATATAACTAACTCATTTCAAATTCAAAATATTCTTTTTAACATTTCCTGATTAATTTTTTAGCTGTGTCAAATGTTTCAACCCTCAACGGTCACATTCTATGTGTTTCACGACCATGTTCAAAATTTCTACCTAAATATTTTCAAGGTATCAAAAACTTTTATAATAGGACATAAAATAAACTAGCACAATATGTCACTAATTAAAAAAACTATTGTCCATTCATTTTTTATATAATTGTTTTACTTAATATGTAGAGATAAATTATATATGTGACAAGTGATTATATTTTGATCAAAATACGTCTACCACATCTACTCATATTTTGTTGGTAGTTCTAAGTACAACACTAATTAATATCTATTGTATTACTAAGAAATATTAGCAATTATATTTAATATAAATTAAAACGGTGCTTACAATCTAAGGAGTTTCATGGTTAGAAAAATATAATAAAAAACACAAAGACTACTCATTAATTTACATAATTTTATATTTTTACAAAATCCATTGTTTGTAAATAACCAAACAAGCTCACATTTCTTAACATAGAACAAAAATAAAACATATTTACTAAAAACATAATATGAAAATACAATCAACGCATGTCTTAATTTTATACATCATGATATCAAAGTGGTTCATCTTCATCCCACACACTATAACAACGTCACTAACGATCCCGTCAACAATCACAAAAGTCACTGGAGAATAAAATTGTGTGGTTGGACACAGTAGTGCTCATGCTTCCTTACTCAACACCTTTGATCCCAATGGCGCCGGCTGCAGCTGTTTGTGTAAGGATATTGAAGAAGTCATCAGTCGGATGCTTATGTAAGAGGAGGAGGTCGCTAAGTGGAGATTTTGAAGCCTCATGACGCTGTAGAATAGAGGGTGCTGGGATAAAGTTCAGGAGACAGAGGCATGGCGTGGTGACGAGCTTGGCACCATGAAGGCTGAGCGCGACAACAATGCATGTAATGACCACCAGATGCAAGGTCAGCTAGGTACGATGACAACCTGGACGAAACAACAGCGTAGATGCAACATTACTTGGGTGCGGTAGCCAAAACTCTTAAAGCTGTTCTTCATAACGTTATCTACAGGGCAATGATTTTTCCTGATAAAAGGGTAATTCAATATTCATACGTTATTGACATTCCCATAAGCGGGCGTCAGAAAACCCACCAAAGAACGGACAGTAAGCTGCCATCATCTACAACTTTAGAAGTGAGGCTCGTCAAAATTCGCGAACCAGACTTCCACTGACGGTGTGCATTTTACTAATTTACAACAGAACACTTGCTAAACATGTGATATTCAAACAGAAAATTAAGATGACACATCTCACATGAGTACATATATCGTCGCCTTAAAAAACAGAGTATATATATTATCATTTGTTTATCACCGTGTATCAAGATGATATTTATGTCACTAGGATTTGTTATACATCCTATATTAAAAAATGAAACATCTTTATCAAATTATGCTCTTAATATATGTACATAACATACTATCTAGACACGTTTCCATTTACATTTCATCACTATGTTATTTTCATTTATGTCGCTAGTGATTCTTGATAGATCACATGCTAAAAAAATAGCTCTACTTGTAACCATATTTCTTGTAAAATGATAAAGTGGGCCTAATTTCATTATGTTTAGCCTGGAATCTGACCAATTCTCCAATCTTATACATATATATATATACTAGTATGCAGACACGTGCCACATGCACGTGAAAAAACAAACATGTTTAAATTTTATTTCGTTATAAGTAATCAAAATGAATATCATGTCATGCAAATTGGATGATGTATTTCATTTAACATATGTTTTTAAAGAGAAATTATATGTGTAGTTGACAAGTAAATATGTGCAATCATTCTTCTTGTTTATAATATCAAAAACGAAGTAGACCCATAAGCATATTTTGAAGAAATATTTAATGACATGTAGACTACATCATTTTGAACATAGAATCATAATTGAATAAAATATGAAAAACATTAGTTAATGATAGTCATGCATCTATACAGTAATTGTGGATTGAGACATCTTTAACAAAATGCAAAAGGGTTTATGACATGCAACTTTGTTTTAATTAATTTCTTTAATGTAAATTTGAAAATAATATTTCCATTTGATATGGAATATATTCTTTTGAATGAGAATATGTATGGAATTTTGTTTGTCCAAATACACATTAATATCTTTTTTAGCTAATGATTTCTTAAAAGGTGTATATTTATGTTATATATAAAATGTATGGTATACATAGTTTCATAGTGTATGATTTAATCAATTCTTCAATGAGTAGTGGTTAAGAATATATATGTTAGACGAAGATGTACATTGTCTGGTCAAAAAGTGGGTAAGATATGTAACTTAAAGCTGAATGTACATATTTTTGTTGTAGACATATCTAAAATTATAATGTCATGCCAATATTAGTGCGTGAAGGAATAAATTTGTATTCTCTTTGAATTCTTGCTTGGAGTTTTTCCATACATTAAAATAATGATTATAATAAAACTTATCCTGCCTATAAAGTTGGACACCAAAATACAAAGTATGTAAAATAATTAAATATATATCATTACAATTATATGTTGTAAATGGAGTGAATACGATATGCAACTTGTGTACAACTATTCAATCTATGAACAAATTAGCATTCAATGACATCCATTCCATTGCGATCTTTAAATTATCATATGTTACTTAGATAAGAATATAGAGTGGGCGAGGAAGTGGAAGGGTTAGAGGAGAGGGAGATAAAAATAATAGAAATGAATGTATCCGTATTTGTATGGAAAAGAACATGGTATAATAAATGGTAACGGAAAGAGTTAAGAATAGTGGGAGAGATTAAGGAGAATAGTTAGAGGAGAATATCTAGAATTTCAGAAAGAAGGGAAATCGTTTTGAGGAGGTATGTTGTTCTATTGTGAAGTTCTTGATTTTAATCATTAATGTTTTGAAGTTTTAGAAAAAGAGTCACTGCTTAGGAAAAATGGTTTAGTAAGTTGTAACAGGGGCGGTTAAAGAGAGTTGGCATGGAGCAGAAAATTTGTTAAGGAAAAATCAAAAAGTCTGTGATAGGAGGGAAAGATGGGGGTTTGTTGAGAAAAAATTGTTGGCTGTGAGGATGTAGATGAGAGAGAAATACAAAAAAGTGACAGATAATTGTAGAGAAATTATGGGATGAGAGAGAGATCCGAAAGTGGATTTGTATATATCTATTCTTAGTGGCTAATTGGGTGTTGTTTGTACTTTAGAAACGTGGTTGGAATTAATGGAGAAAATGAGGGGGAGGTGGTTAGTGATATTGAAGAAATGTGGTGAGTTTTCTCTCTCGGAAGAACATAAAACGGAGAAAAATCTTAGAGATGATATTCTCATTTTTTTTAATTTGCTACAAAATTGTCACTCCCAGTCCTAAGTTGAGTAGAGATGGAGTACATGAAGGAGTGGAGGATGTACTTCCAAGATGTTGTCCATCATATCATGTTGGCAATTAGAAAGGAAAGATGTGGAGGTGAACGAACTCAAAAAGTCATCATTCAATCATACTGATTTGACTCCCCAACACCTAGGGCCTTGTACCAGCATTTCTCATATTGTTGTGTTCCATGTGCCTTTCTCAAAGAAGTATCATCAGAGCTACCAAACTAGAGAAAGATGGGGGAGGGACGGTATGGAGTAGAAGAAGCCCCAAAGCATGGACAATGCGGACAATAATAGGGAAGAGCCACAACCTCCTAATGCACCTGTCACAATTTGTACTCATACAGGGAGCAAATAGCACCATTGCCGCCTACCTCTAGAACTGCATGGCCTCCTTGAAATTAGTACCTTACACTGTAAAGGACTTTATGTGGGTGTGCTGCTCTGTTTACTATGTTGGTGTTGAGATTTACACACGTCCATTGTGGGTGATGTGGAGTGAATGGTGGTGTTGGAGGTCAATATAATGTCACCGGCAACCACGTTGATACGATGTTGGGTCGATTTTGGAGATGTGAGGGAACAAGAGGAATCAATGGAGCGTTATATATTAAGAAGGAATAAATAGTTTCAGAAGTGAATTAAAAAGTCACGGTTAGAAAGAGAGAGAGGGGTTGCACGTTTTGCAATAGTGTAGGAGGAGGTACGGATGCGGCTAAATACAGAGAGAAAGAGGGGGAGGTTATTTTGTAAAGGGGTCTGTTTCAATGTTCGTAAGCCATAACCGTGATATGGGAAAGGAATGGGGGAGAATGGGGTTGTGATGGGTGAGCGATAGTTTAGGAGAGGATAGAGAGTGTGTGGGGAGGGGGTTATGGAATTAGAGGAAGAAAGTGGGGCCAGTTGTTTTTTTAAGGGATTAGTTCTCCTGATGGTACGTGAGGACCGTAATATGGGGAACAAAGGAGGAAGAAATTTGAGAACGTTTCTAGTGTGATTTGAAAGTGAAAGTAGTTGCGGAATTAGTGGGAGAGAGTGGGGGCGGAGAGGGGTGGTGGGGTGTGGTTGGTTTGTTAAGGAAGTAAAAAAACATTTAAAATAGGAAAAAAGATGAAAAAAATTGTGAGAAGAGAATAGGTGAAGGAGAGAGTAACATTTCAAAATTGTTATTTTTGATTGGCCAGAGAAGGTAAAAGTGGCGTATTCGTAATTACTTTAAAAAACTCCTTCTTTTTATAGTAGTATTAGTGAACGCACACGTGCACATGCACGTGATATATAAAATTTGTTAGAAATGTGCGGGGAGAGGACTCGTCCGTAAAAGGGTCCCTACGGTAAAATATATTTGTGTTGGTTGTTTGAAATGAGAGAATCAAGGAACCGTTTCCGTAGGATGGAGAGAGAAATACATAATTATAGATAATAAAAGTTAATAGGAGAGCGTGAGAATAAATATTTGTAGCAGAAAAATTCCTTGAAAAAATGAGAGAAGAGAGTGAATCAAGGAGAGCGCAACATCAAACTCGCTCTTTTATAGTAGTATAGATATATATGTGTATGTGTGTTTTGAGATACATCAGAAAGAATAATACTTCAGGAATTTTCTGTTGGCACGGAATGGAGATCAGTATCGGAAGAAATAATCACGCTTGTATGCTAAGAACAGAGATACATGGCCGCCACTTCACCCTAGTTGGCTTGTTTGGCTGAGGTCACGGCTGGATCTGCGACCAGCGTTGCGAGCAACCAGTAGAAAGCTGCTAGGTCCGTATGTGGCAGCAAGACCGACACCTCCGGCGGTAGCTAGCTCACCTGGCCTGACAAGAGAAGGAAGAAAGAGGGTGAGATACGACTCCTAACGAAAATCGTTTTCCGACTACTTTCGTTCGGAACTCGTTTCAGGAAGTGTATATATATCGTTGGAAGTCGAGGGAAAACTCAGAAACCCAAGTTCTGGACTTCCACCAAACCAATCAGGTAAAATTTAAGAGGGAATTGGACTTTTAGTATTTTCAGACTAAATTACACCAAACCAGTCAGACCCTTAGAAATAGAGCTACGCTACACAGAGTTCCTTCTATACCCGGCCACCCACCCGTGTATCGGGAATACACAAAAATGTGGTCTCAGACGGCTTTTAATGCATGCCAATTAACTCCATACAGCAGGCTTTTAGCCGGCTTTTAATACACGCCAATTAACTCCATGCAGCAGACTTTTAATACGAAATAATTTCATGCCAATTAACTCCATGCAGCCGGTTTTTATTGTCTAGCAATTAACTCTCTCCACTACTTTCTCTAGCCCTCATTTTTACTAATTTGTTTTCTCTCTTGCAACTCCTCCTTCCGGCTCTATTTCAACCCACCAATATTTACACGTTAGTACAGTACGTCTGTTCCCCAGTTTTCATCAATCTTTCTACTTCGGTCGTACAATACATCATGTAAAGGTTGCGATGGTCAGAGAGTTGAAGCACAATAACTACATATTAGTACAGTACCTACGGAATCCAATAACAACATTGATCTGGAAGCATAAGTACAGTACTTACGAAATCCAGTAGTAACATTTGTCATCTGGACATAAGTACAGTACCTACGAAATCCATGCAAAATAAGTACATTACTCATTTGTTAATTCCAACTCAGTTTTTTCAAACATAAGTATTACCAAATCATAAAACCAAGCATAAGTACAGTACTTAACAAATTACAAAATCAAGCATAATTGTATAACTGATCTGGAAGCATAAGTACAGTACCTACGGAATCCAATAACAATATTTTTTGCCTGGACATAATTTTTTTACAAAAATGTAGTGCACATCTGGTCCATGATCAACTATAAAATGCATCTATAAGTATTGTACCCAATTATTAATTTTCAACCCAATTTGTCAAATATAAGTCCAATAACAAAATGTACATCTCGTATTGTATGTCTGTACATATTACGAGTTTGAATATAAACAATAAAATGTACAGTACTTATATATTAGGGACAAAATATGGAATATGAAGAAACAGAAAACAATAAGTATTGTATGTCTGTACATACTTTGAATTTCACTACTTTAAAAAAAAATAGAAGGAATGACCAATGAACAAAAATTTGAATGAACAATAAATAGCGGTACTTGCCCAGGATTGTTTATGAGAAGTGGACAATAAATGTCCTTTGCATGCATGTTGCATGCGTTTTGCATGGGAAATAACACAAAAAAACGGTTGTACATGCTATATCTATGCAATGCATTAAAATTTGTGTTTTTTCAGATTCCGGGTATGTGAACGGGTGGGTAGATGACTGTAGCTAGAATTTTTCTAGAAATAATCTTTTTCAAGCCAGACGAGTTGTACATAGAACTTTGACAACTCTAGTGCCATCTCCTTGATTGCCCATATATTATTCTTCACTTAGCGACATTGACTACCTCACACACTTTCCGCTACCTGTATCCTTATCACTTCACTATAATATAACCAAAAATAAAATGCATACTCCATTCCCATCAATGTTGTGTTTGAACACATAGTAGACTCTTAAAATGTTGCAAGTTGATCTCAAAAGTGAATAAGTTTAGGTTATAAGATTGATTCGAAATCTAATCTAATCAAACTGTTCTAAACTATAACTTTTGTAGTGGATGTTGCACAACCTATACAATATAGTTTTTGAGGCACTCTACTCGGCCTAAATGGCCTAGAGTTGGTTCTTAAGTTGGAATCACAACAATGCATATACGGAGTAGTTGTTGTCAAAATGAAAATAATATCGGCGGAATAAATTGTATCCACAACCATACCATATCAAGGATGATTTACAAAAATTAGAACCATAACAGTGCCACAAAAAATGTGGTAAACTGCACCAAAACATACCATTAAAAAGTTATAGTTTGACCACATTGTAGAAATATCATTGTTCAATTTGCAATTGTATTAAGAATATATGAAGAACAAATATTATATATCGTACAAAATTTTGGATTAACGCCAATTTTTTTCAAGCATCCTTAATTGTTCTTATGATTACGACACACCATATATTACAATGTGGTATTTTTTGCAAAATCCAGTAAACACTTTTTGAAAGTAGAAATCACATCCACTTCATAATTTCAATTCAACAAAGTTTAGAGGAAAATTCAATTCTTATCCCCGGTTTGAAAGACAATTTGTCCAGTAAGTGATTTTTTCCATTTAAAAAAACTATGTGGCTATCTGGACAAATGATTCTTTCACACACCATTACCATCCACACTCTCAATATAGATCATGATATACTCTCATAGACACAAAAAATGAGATAAAACACGAATAGGTTTTGAATCAAACTCCTAAATTTATATAAAACTCAACATTTTTTTGATGATTAATACATCAACACATGTTCCATAAAGTTGTTTGCATATCATATTTGAATATGTATAATTGTCATCTACCATCCATACAACCAACATGGTACGAAATAGAGCACAACACATCTATAGTTACATTCATTCTCCTTATTCAGACTATATTTATCAACTTCAAGAAAGCAACACAAAAATGAAGCTATAAAAAGACAAAGAGGAAGGAGCAAGTAGCTCAAGCATCTCCATGAATCAACGGGTCAAAAGCAAAAATAAAGAGTGCAAGCAATCTGAGTAGCTCAAAAGCATGTTGTGACAACCTAAAATGATAATAAGTCTAGAATTGGGCATGATTTTATAATTTCCATGTTAGAAACAAACCCCATAGATGTTATTGTTAAGTATACAATGATGGAACATGGAATGTTGGAATGTTTTTACCATAAGACAGGGCTGCATTGACATCACCCAAATCTTGCCACAATTCAATGTTAATGAAGATATTAACTTCAACATTCAAAATCATCTAAGAATGAAAAAAGTCAATCCCATAGACCATTTATTTTTTGGGTTGGTCCAGGTAGGATTCGTGGGCTCAGAACAACTCTAATAACAATAGTAGACATCATCTTTCTACTATATTTTCTGTTGTACCAAGAGAATTTCGATACTTATTATTTGATATTTTCTATTATTAATATATACTTACGTATTGCAAAAACTATTGGTCTGTTTACCCACCTATAATATATAAACTTAGTTTATAGCTTTGATTCTTATCTTATTTTACAACCACTACTCAAAGTGTTGCAAATACATTGTCAAAAACATACTAATATTTAAAGATCCTTGAACCTACACATTTTCAATTTAGACAACAACTTCCCACAAAGGTCAACTGGAACAATGAAAGTGAGAAATACTTTCTTGTAGATTAATCATGACTTGGTTTAGGGGTCTAAGAAAATTTTTGACAGTCAATAACATGTGCCTGTCAAAAAAATGCAAACACATTGCAAGAAAAGATAGGCATGCCGACTATGTTATGTAGATATAATATGGATAAAATGATTATAAGAATACATTCTGGGACAATTCAACACCAAAATTTCTATTTAGTGGTAGACTCAAAGACAGACAATTATGAGTGTCAAGCCTAAAACATATTAAAAGTTCTACAATATTGAATAGGTGTTCAAATTATATTTATTTAAATCAAATGTTAGAAATTTGATTTTTCAATTGTAAGCCTAAGCATATTATTGGAATGAGAAAATGTAATTTTGGATCTGAGTTCATTTAAATCATACATCAAGTTCCTACTTTATCAAAAAAAGGAAGCTAGACACACTAGAAGAAAAAGTAGGCGTGACACCTACAACTATAGATATTTGAATACATAACTTTCAATAACATAATAATCAAGTTTCAATTAGAACCATATTTTTTCTATTGTGATAAACATAGAGATGGAGATAACTTTTTCATGTCTATCCTGAAACAAAAATCAATTTTTGTAGGCTTCAATCCATATTCAAATGATGTTGATTTGCACTGCATGTTAGAACATGGATTGTCTAAGTTTCTCAACTCATAACCGACCCACATCAATAAAATCCAAATAAAACAACATGATTTTAGGGGATACATTAGCTTGGAAACAAGCACAACCTAGGTTTACATAATCTAAACCTTATTTTTAGGTCACACCGAGTCAAATTCATGGTTAGCATTATAATGCCACACATAATAATTTATGTAAGACTTAGTAACAGAGAGCATACCAAATAATGGATGCTTGAGTTCCATCACTCAGTCAACTCAAAATTGACCTGAAGTGACAAAATCCAGATAAGACAACCTGGTTTTAGTTCAAACATCAACTTTGAGATCCAATATTGAACCAGTTCAGCAAAATAAAAACTTTTATAGGTCATACGGAGTCTGAGTCAAGATCAATGCAAAACATTTATATACAACCAACTAAGAGAGACTATCTCAATTACCAATAAGTTAACTCCCTTAATTATCCAAATTTGTCAACTTAGAATAGACCAAAATTGACAAATTTGGGCATCAACTTTTGGAGCCAGAATTGACCCATATAGATAAAATCTAAAGCCCTTTTAGAATAGATAGAGTCAGATTCATGGTCAGAAAAACACTTCCATATATGATAATTATATGCAACCCACTAATAGAGAGCAACTTGATAATATCTACTTGGCTCCTTTTAATTCTATTGAGTCTTTCAACTCAAAAGTAACCTGGATAGACAAAATCCAGATATGAAAACTATGTTTTACTTTGTGACATCAACCTTTGGACCCAGAACCATCCATATTAACATAAATCTTAACCCCTTTTAGGTTGTACTAAGTGAGATTCATGATTGGTACACTTCTATATAGTAAAATTTATATACAACTGGATGAGAGAGAGCACCATGGTTAACAACTAGCTGACTCACTTGAATTGTCTAAATTTGTCTACTCAAAACTGACCTAGACCATATATGTAAACCTTGTTTTAGTTCAAGCGTTAACTTTTAAACCTGGATTCAACCAAAACTGACAAAATCTAAACCTTTATTTAGGAAAAATTGATTCCAATTGATGATTAGAATTACACCACCATACAAAAAAAATGATACTACCCACAAAGAGAGAGGAACTTGATTAATGGCCAATTAACTCTCTTCAATTGTTTGACTTTCTCAATTCTAAAGTGACCTGGATTGACAAAATCCAAATACAAGGACCTGATTTTAGTTCAAGCATCAAGTTTTAGACCCAAAATCAGCCCAGACTGATAAAGTATAAAGCCCCTTTTTTAGGATAGATCAACTCAGATCTATGATTAGTATTACATTGCCATACACAATAATATGATCACTTCAATTGTATAATTTTTTGAATCAAAACTATCCCAGATTGACAAATTCCAAACATTAAGACATGGTTTAGTTCAAGCATCAACATTTGGACCTCAAGTAAAGCATCATTTATATGACCACAAAATTGTATGAATTTATATACACATGATGACAAAATCTAAACCCATTTTAGTCAAATCCAGTTGGGTTCATGACTAGTTTTAGACTAGTGTATATACAACTTACTAAGAGAGAGAATATTGACTAATAACTAGTTCAATCCCATCAATCGTATAATTTTGTCAACTCAGAACTGACCCACATTGTGACCAAGTTTTAGTTCAAGCATCGACTTTTAGACCCAAAATAAACCATGTCAATAAAATCTAAACCCTATTTTAGGGTAGACCCAATCTGGTTCACAAGTAGTACCACTCTGTCATACACAATAATTTTTAATTAACCAACTAAGAGAGAGAATCTTGATTTGAGCTTACTTCCTTCAATTTTCTAAATTTGTCAACTCAAAATTGAACAAGGTTGACAAAAGAAGAATATGGTGATCTAGTTATGGTTCAAGAAACAAATTTCAAACCTATAATTGAAACAATTCAGCAAAAGCTAAACATTTTAGGTGAAATTTGGATTCATGTTTAGTACTACATTACCATATAAATAGCTTATATACAAACCTCTACAAGAGAGCAACTCGACTAACAACTAGAGAAATCCCTACATTTAAATCTGTAGCTCAAAACTGACTAGATTGAAAAAGTCCAAACATGACAACCTAGATTTAGTTCAAGCATCAACTTTTGGACCCATGAATGACCTAGATCAAAAAAATGTAAATGTTTTTAGGTTAGGATGAGTGAAACTCATGATTACTACCAAACTATCACACATAATAATTTATAAAAAATCTTCTAAGAGAAAGAAACTTGATTAATAGTGTATTGACTAACTTATATTTTTCAAAGTTTCCATCTCAAAACAAACTAAAATTCAAACAATCCAGATATGAAGACCTGGTTTTAGTTCAGACACAAACTTTCAAACCCATAATCAACCTAAATCAACAAAATATAAATGTTTTTATTGTTTATACTGAGTCAGATTCATGATTAGTACTATACTATCATGCATAGTAATTTATATACACCCCACTAAGAGAGAGAACCTTAAGTAAACCAAAAAAACTCCCTTCCATTATTTAAATTTGTCAACTTATATGTGACCTATATTGACAAATTCCATATACGAAGACATGGTTTTAGTTTAGGCATCAAGTTACTGACCCAAAATGGATCCATGTTGACAAAATCTAAACCTTTTTTTAGTTTGGATGAATATGGATTCATGATTAGTACCACACTTCCATACATGATAATTTATATACAACGTACCAAGAGAAAGAAACTTTGATTAACAACCATTTGATTCCCTTCAATTATCTGAATTTGTCAACTTAGAGCTAACCCAGATTGAAAATTTCAAATACAATGATGATATTTTATTTAATGCATCAAATTTTGGATGATATCCACCCAGATTGACAAAATATGAACACTTCTTATTCAGAATGATTTGGGTTCATGATCAATAATACATCACCACAAACATTAACTTTTGTACAACCCTCTATGAGAGAGAAAATCTGATTAACAACTAATTGAACCCCTTCAATTGTCCAAATTTGTCAACTTATAACTGACCCACACTAACAATATACAAATATGATGACATGGTTTTGAGTTCAAGCATCAACTTTTAGACCCAAAATTGATCTGATTGACAAATTGTAACCACTTTTTAGGTTGGACCAAGTAGGATTCATGATTAGTACATCAATTCCATGCTCAATAGTTTATATACAATCCACTAAGAGAGATAAAATTAATTAATAGGCACATGAATTCCTTAGATTGTCCACATTTGTCAACTTAGAATAAACCTATCTTGACAAAATCCAGATGTACAACATAGTTTTAGTCTATGCATGAACTTTTGTACCCATAGTTGACCCATATAAACAAAATCGAAACACTTCTTTAATGTCGGACCGAGTCACATTCTTGAGTAGGACTTCACTTCCATACACCATAATTTATGCACAACCTAGAAAGAGAGAAAAGCTGGTGGTCCCTTTGATTTCTTGAATTTTTCAACTATCAACTGATCCATAAACAAAAATCCTCAACACAACAATCTAGTTTGAGTTTAGGCGTCAACTTTGGGACCCATAATCAAACAAGATTGCCAATATTCGAACCCTTTCTTAGGTTGGTCTGAGTTAGATTCATCATTAGTACTACACTACCATACACAATAATTTGCATGCAACCCTAGGGAGAAGGTTGAGTAACAACTAACTCACCTACTTAATTTTCAAAATTTTTCAACTTAGAATTAACCTAGATTGATAACATCCAAATATGGTGCCTTGGCTTGATCAAGAAACACTTTTGGAACCATGATGGACCCAGTCGATGAACTTTGCACCCTTTTGATTGGTGAGACCAAGTTAGATTGATGATTTGTACTGCAGTGCCGTATACAATAACTTATTTACACCCCTCAAATAGAAATCAACTCAATTAACAACTCGATGACTTCCTTAATTTTTTTTAGAACAGACCCAACTTAATAAAACCCAAATATAACATGTATTTAGTTCTTAAAGATGACCCAGGTTAATAAAACCCAAATACCAGCTGACTACTTTCATCCTTAAATTTGTCAACTCAAAACTGACCTTCACTAACAAAATCAAAAAAATGGCAGCCTGGTTTTGTTCAAGCATAAACAATCATACCAAACATTGACCATGATCGACAAAATCTAAACCCTTTTTAGGTGCAGACAAATCAAATGAGTGATTAGTACTATATTAACATACACAACAATTTATATACATACTATTAAGAGAGAACATCTCAATCAACATCCAATTAAGTATCCTTACTTGTGTAAATTACTCAACTCAGAACTGGTCCAATTTAACAAATTCCAAATATCGAGATGTGGTTTTGGTTAAGGCATCTGTAACATACCAGATCTAGAACCCTACCCTAGAACTGTGATCTTTTGGGTTTTTCTAAAAAAAGGTTAAGGATAGAGTAATCCTAATAATCTAATGCGCGACTAATGTAATATAATCCGTCAAATAATTCATTTGATGAAAATAAGATGATAAAGAACTTAATTGAAAGAGTAATACAGTTAATGGGCCTCTAATGGGCCATATGACAAAACTCATGTAATAAAGTCTCAAATTACATAATAGACTTCAAATTCGTAATCTACACATCAAAATAAGCTTACATGTCAATTTTCATTTAATTTGGACAACCTTGAAATAATATGGTAATATTAAGAGAGAGAAATTGCCTAAAAGGTGTAATTAATAAATAAATATAATAGTTGACTCCAAAAGAGGAAAATAATATTATATTCGTGATCTACATAATAAATATAGCCTTTGGGTAAATTTTTATCCAATTTGGAGAAAGTTTACTTAAAGGGTGAAATTAGGAGAGAGAAAGTGTTTAAAACCTTCAAGATATTAAATAAATATGCAAATATATCCAATATGTAAAATTGATGGAAAATTCGTATCCAACACATTAAATGTGACTTGTGGATTAAGTTTCATAAAATTTGGATAATCCTAAAGCCTTTAATGAAGGAGGAAAGAGAATATATTAATTGATTTATTTGACACATTAAAAGTTTCCAAAAGGCAAAACTAAGTGCATAATCGGAATCTACATGCCTTTATTGGCCTCTGTGCAAAATTTGGCTTAATTTGGATAATGTATGAACCCTTAATTGAAGAGAGAGAAACAAGGAAATAGACTTTAATGTCACTTTAATCCAAAATCGATTAGATTATGGTTTTCCTGATTTTCTCTGTCACGCTTGCTTTCCTAACCTCGGGTTCACTGTCAACCGTCGGATTTCTTCTTATTCTGATCAAACGGTCCGTTGGTTTGCTTTCCCAGCCGTGGTCACGCCGTGGACTCTATTTTTGGATTGTCCGATCTGGGTTTCACTGTCCAGATTGTGTCTCCTACCTTGAGTAGGAGACGACGTCTGATGAACAGTACAGCCACGTATGGTTTCTTGCGGAGAGGTTTTCTCGGACTTCAGTGCACAGAATCGACTGAAACAACTTGCATTATATTCGGGAGAGAGTTTCGAATTCAATGATATCTTATTCGAGACCTAGTTTTCTCTATTTTCGAATCGCCCAAATCTCGAGCATGAAGCTTCGCGGCCACCCTTTCCTTTTTGGGTTATCACATCCCCGCCTATTTATACCTTAGCCTACAACTGCGTTTTGCTTCCTGCTACCCTCCTCTCATCTCAATTCCTCCAATCGTGGCAGGTGTTGTCGCCGGTGATTGGGTTTTTGGCGGGTGTTTGCGGCGGCGTTCATTCCCTGTTCTCTCCATCTCCGGCGCAATTATAAACACCATCATGTTCGGTTTTGCATCTTCTTTCTTTTGCATCTTCTCTTTTCGAGTTTCATGGTGTTTGCCGAGTTCGCCCAAACCTGCACCAAGCAGCAGCTAGGCTGCGTTGCAGCCATGAGCGGACGAGAGGTTGGGGAAGATCCCCTTTGCAAAATTTCGTTTTTACCCTTCTGCGTTTTCTTCTTCCTTTGTTTTCCTATTAAGGTTATACTTTTCTTTTGCCCTTTGTTTCATTGTTTTGGACAAGTCAAACTCGAGTGTTGACCCGTGTCTTAGCTGCCGCTGAGTGGGCCCAAGTCTGCAGGTGGAGCCCGCGATATCTCTCTCTCGCAAGTTTTTTTTTCCGCCTATGTGGCATTATCGGATTTTCTGATTGGTCGATTTTATAAAATCAATAACTAATTATTTACTGATCGCAAAAATATAAATAAATAGTCGTTGGATTCAGAAAAATGTAAGCTTTCTTATGGTGTTTGTTTTATCGCATGAATCTAATGTTTTAAACAGGTGTTTTTAATGGATCTAATTAATGATGAATTAACTTGTAAAAATCATAACTAAATATATGTAAGTCAGAAAAATATGATAAAATATGTTTTGGACTCCTAATAACATATACTAAAATATGGCATGGTTTTGGAAACCTAATTCGCATAATGGTAAAAAGGTGATTTTTAGGGTTTTGTATATTAATGGAAACCTAACCCTAATTCCACATATATGCATAATAGGTGCTTTGGATGCCTAGGCTTGGACCTAGAAGTATCTTTGGATGTTTGAATCTGATGTTGAGGTATGATTGCATCTCCTATTATTTCTATATTGAGCATTTCTTGTCTCTTAATGTATGTTGTATCCCCTATTCATCCATATTGAGCAATGCACCTACTTTATCATTCTTTTTTACTTTTGCCTACACACATGTCTATTCTTTTGTTATCATAGTTCATGTGAACTATCCTGGTTATTGTGATCTTGAATAATTTCTTGGAATCATTTGTTGAATTATGGAAACATGATGATATTGTTGATGGTATCTACCACTATTATGTGGAAGTTTAATTGATGTTTCATATGTTGACTATTGTGGAAAAATCTAATTTGATGTTGGACTAAACTTTCCTACTTGCCTTTACATTTTCCTGCTATGTGATTCAGTAACCCTAGAGTAGTATAATTGCATTAGTTTTGTCTCATTGTAATTTTTGGCAACATTATAATATTTTGATGGTGGATGTGTGATTCCCCATTCCCAGGCAGGATGTGTGATTCCTGGCCCATATTATATGTATAAGATGGTGGATGTGTGATTCCCCATGCCAGGGCAAGATGTGTGATTCTTGGCCCATGTCTCACCAGGTTCAAGATGTGTGATTCTTGACCGCCTTTGTTATTTATATTGTTCTAGGGATATGCTTATCTCACATGCATGCAGGTTGATAATGATATATGTGCTTAGTTTTCCACCATGGTAGTGGATGTTTATATTGATAGCACATTCTTATTATTTGTTGATTATGGCAAGTATCCCTTTTGTTATGATCTTTTCTCTTGATACCCGTTTGGGTGATACTTATCTCTTGCATGGGAAGCTTTTTATTTTGATGTCCCTAATTCCTTATATTGCTCAATTTTCTTTTTAGTATGCACATACCATCCTTTGTTGATGTCTCCTTTTGTTTCTCTTTTGCTGGGGTATGCTTCCAACCCTAGGTGGAGGACATGGATGGCAAGACATGTTGACCTAGACTTAGCTTGAGATGATGAAGCTTGGAGACAAACTTGAGGTGGTTTAGATTTCCTCTACATGGATCCTTGTGATGTAATTTTGTAATCCCTTTGTTTTATAATTGAATAGTCAAATATTTTCTTCCGCTGCTATACATTGGTCTTTTGATTACCATTATATAAAGATTTGAAAATTTGACACCCACTCCATCATACCTTCTGAGTGTGTTTGGACTGGAGGTTTTATTGTTCAAATTTTTAGTAGAGAAGTGGTTTCACTTCTTTATAGCATCAATTTTTGAACCCTGAATTGACAAACCCTAAAACTCATTTTCTTAGGTTTTAATAAATCAGAATCATATAGTACTACACTTCCATACATAAAGGTTTATAGACAACCCCTTTAAGAGAGCATAACTTAATTAACATCCAACTTACTCCTTTCAATTGTCTAGATTTTTCTACTAAGAGCTAACCCAATTTGAAAACATCCAAACACATTGAACTAGTTTTAGTTTAGGCATTAAATTTGGGACCCATAATCAAACTTGATTGATAAAATCCAAGCCCTTTTATCACGTTAAACCAAGTCAAGTTCATGATTAGTACTAATATCCATAGACAGTAATTTATATACAACCTACTAAGAGAGAGAAGATCCAGTAACAACTAACTGACTCCTTTCAGTTGTCAACTCTCACTAGACATATTTCAAAAATCCAAATACGATGACATAGTCTTAGTTCATGTAACAACTTCCGCACCCACAAGCGACCCAAATCCACCAATTTTAATTCTTTTTTAGGCCAGACAAAGTCACATTCATGATTATTACTATACACTTTGACAATTTATGTACAACTTTATAATAGAGAGATACTCAATTGAAAGCTATTTCAATACTTTTAATTTTTCAAGTGTCAACTATGAATTAATTGTGGTTAAAGACAAATATCACAACATGGTTTTAGTTCCGAAAACAACTTTTGAAACCATAATCAACAAAATATAAACTCTTTTTTAGGTGGGACCGACTCAGATTCATGATTAGTAGTACACTACCTTAGACAATTGTTTTAATGTACAATCCATTGAGAGAGAGCAATTATATTAACAACAAGGTGAAACAATTTAAATTTTTCTACTTCTGTCAACTCAAAATTGAATGAGATTGAAAAACTCTAAAACAACCTGGTTTTATTTTAGGCATCAACCTTTAGACCCAAAAGAAACCGAAATTGACAAAACCAACATCTTTTTTTATGTGGGATCGAGTTAAATTTTGCTGGAAATTGTGCAGGTGACAGGCGCATCAGAAGTAATAAAAATAGTCTACATTTTCATGATCAAATCTCATCAGTAATAATATATTACAGAGGAAGAGATGTGAGGTATACCTTATCATAGAGTAGATCTAGTGACGTTTCTTAGAAAGAATAAGGAACATATGAATATGTCATTGATGTTCTCTCAATACAATCACAAAAGTGTATGCATCTCTATATTGTCTACATGGAGGATTGGGAACACCACATCACACTTCTAAAGTTGGCACAAAATGAGTAGCCTTATGTTGGCAATGTGCTAACATTGCACAATCTCTTCTTATCTCTCTCCTTGTGGGCAATGCCTTATAGGTTTCATTTGTTAAAAAGTATAATAAAAAAGTTGGATGCCTTATAGGCTGGGTTAGTTCATTCTAGACCTGGTCCACTTAGAAGATTGGACTAGTTAGTCAACCGATTTGATGATCTTGTCTAGTTTTTTGATTGGGTTTGGGTTATTGATTCAACCGATTAGACTAATTTCGATGTAGTCATAATTGGACCATCCAGTCAATCGATTGGTTTGTCTAGTCAAGTGACTAATCTTCTCAATCACATGGCTGGGCTTCCAATTAGTCCATCAATGATGTACTACTCTTCCATGTGCATCCTCTGCCTGTGACACTATAGGGTCCATGCAACATTCTAAATTTTGGGTGCAAGACTTATTTTGAGCTATAATATGTGATATCCTCACTCAAAATCCCAATTTTTTATAGTTTGTATTTACATTTCTTGTGAATAGCCTTAAATATCACACACAAACTTACACTCTTGATATTATGTTTAGATCCAATTACATCAGCACTCCTATAGGCTAGATTAACCCACTTACATTTCATTTCCTTTGGAATTGATTAAAATCATTACTTTGAAAAGATTAGAAAATTTCAAGATTTTGTGTTGAAAAAAAATTTAGCTATGCCAGTGCTATGCTGGAAGAGTTAACATTTGTTTTTGAAAGAATATGAAAAGTTGTTATATACGTTAGATATTTGTGCTATAATAAGCATACATCATACCTTGGTAATTCAATACCCAATATGGTACCATCTTAGACAATGAAGAACTCAAATATTTTAAATACCCATAATAAAGTACATTGTGTTGTTAGATAGTAGAGAAAATTTGATGTTCTTATAACCTGAATTTTGATGCTAGTTAATGTCATCATAAACTGCACATTTAACAAAATGAAACATGTGCCTTTATTTCATCCTCTTAGAATCATAGTTTAGGGGTGAATGCAAATCTTCTTCTAAAAAATGTGTTGTCACTTTTTTTCATATGGCATGATTATTCTGTCAACTTATTGACAACTAGATTGAACAATGACAAGCTCGAGCATCAATTGCATGGAAATAAACATATGCATGCAATAATTTAGTACTAACCAACCCTTCTTATTGTTGTGGTTACCAAATAATATTTACCACTGTAAGGTGAAAGGTATAGGGAGATATCATATCAAGTTTTAGAGTATGATAACATTTGTCAAACTATCAATTAAAAATGAATTTAAATATATAGGTTGAATTTTATTAGCATCATTAAATTACTATGTGGTCTCTTCACTAATTTAGAATTTAATAAGATATGTACTTATTACAATAGTAATTTTGTAAAAATTGAAATTTAAGAGTTGTATTATAAGAAATAATTTTTAGTTTTAGATAATGATAAACAAAATGTTCCCATCACGTGTTCAATACTTATAATATATTTAGTGTCTTTACTAATAAGATAATGATGCCTTTGGTGATGTTCCATTTAATGGTGACCATAAATTTCAAACAATAAAGATATAATGAACCTATAGGAGGAGGAAAAAATGATATAACATTTACTTATTTATGTAATACTAATAGAAAAAAAAAAGAAAATAGTCAAAGATATGAATGATTTGGGGAAGTTTTGTGGCTGATCACTTTATTTGTCATCTGTGCAATGCAAAAAAATCCCTTTAAATCATGATGTCTTGTTTTTTCTCTTTTAAGGTTTGTGTTTTGCTAGAGCAACTATTGAGAAAAGATGATAATTTATTTAGTATCATGGTTATTTCCATATCATATCAATCAGAAGAAAAAAAGATGATTTTAGTAGTGATTATATCTTGGCAATTACTATTTTGTTTCTTTCCTTCATGCTCTATCTCCTCATTCATCTTTTGGTGGTCAACTTTAATAGAAGTTAATGTTTTAAACTCATAAACAAGACAATGATAATACCTCCATCCCATATACCAACATAAAAGGGATGACCTCTTACATCCCCTCTCACACTCAACTCAGTGGCGACACTTATGTTATACAAAACACAAGATTCAACATTCTCTTATCCTCTAATATGAATGAATTGATACGCATGCATATTCTCTCATTGCATTAACTCTGTAAAACTTCTAAGACTCCTTCAACCTACTCCTATATCACCAGGAAGCTTCAAACCTATCAAAGACCACCAAAACCTTCAATGTCATTTATTAATCTAGGTTCACCGGCTTGAAAAGTTTGGTTGATATTTACCTCAAAACTCCATTCCATAACCATCTTTGTCCATCTTGAAGAGAAGCCTTCTTCCATACACAACCAGCCCATAGATCACATGTAACAGACATAGAACAATCGTCATTGCGTCAAAACATCTCATGGCTGTCGACGAGCTTCAGACCTTAGTGAGGTGCTCTATCATTGCTTCTGCCTCATAACATGGTTTCTAAAACTGATCTAAGAACTGCGTGCCAACCTTGTGCTATATTTTTCACTCTCTCACTATCTCTAGTCTCTCCCTCATCATGGAGACACATATAATTTTTTTGATAAGCTACACAAACACCACCATTGCAATCCCTTACCCTCCTTCCACCTTTTGAGATTAGTAGACGTCTCCTCTCAACCCCCAAGCTCCCTATAACTCCCTTGAATGACCATACCATATACATCCTATTGTCCTATGAAGACTTGTATTTTCCTCACTTCACCTAGTCAAAGTTGACTCCTCTAGCACCTCCAATGATGGTCAAAGATGTCTGTCAGCCACCGTCTTGGTTCCCAACAACCTGTGAGATCCAATAAGCACATCTCGAGCCTATTCCAATATTAAGTGACACATTATACCTCCTCTCTTCTTTGCCTCTTCTCATGTGAGATTAAATTAGAGTATTAGTATTAATACTAATAAACTGATAACTACAATGATATATAAAATTAGGATGATACAAAATAATACATAGTAATATGATGATAAATGTAGCCTGGAAACTTAGGGAAATGAGATCCTTCCCAAATTTAGTGTCACCAATAGTTCAATTCATATGTTTGGTTATCCATTCAATCATATTAATTAACATGGCTTAATATCTTGATTAGAGATTCAATAAAGGGAATTTAACAATTAAGACAATTAGTAAAATGTAAAACAATACATAGTGTGACATAAATTAATAATTTCTATAAATTTGGCTAATAGTTTAGTTTATTTTGTTAAAGAATAGAATTGCATATTTAAAATGAATCGATGGAGAAAATGGAATAATTAAATAAAAGTGAAAATAAAGTCATAGGAAGTTCATAATTTCTTGAAAATAGAGATTGAACTCATATTCAAGTTAGTTTAAATATTTACTTTTTTTGTATTTGATATGGTTAATGTCAAATATGCTATGTAATGGATAATAAAGATAGAAAAAATAAAAATTGCTAAATATTACTATTTTTATTTGTATTCAGATATTGATAAATTTAATGGACTATACCTTTTTAGAATATTTAATGACTAATATGCATGCTAATGGATTAAACATGTGGAATATGGGAATAAATGTTTATTTATTAAGGGGGAAAATAGGAAATCCCCAAATAATTAGATATATTGTTTTTTAATAATATTTTTATCTGATTCCCTCTATCATAACAAATAATATTTTAATGTAAGAAAGTTATAAGGTGACAAGTGGTTGAATAATTCAAAGGGATATAAAGTGGATTTATGTTTCCTTACACATCTTGATAATTGCAACCCTAGATAGAGAATATAGTGCAATTTTAATAACCCAATGTTGTGGTCATCTATAAGATAATAACATACGTGATCAAGTAACATAGATTACATAAACACATATGTACAATCCAACTAGAAATATTATATGAAAAGATAATGAGAGAACTATGGCAATACTAAATGGGCTATAAAATCCAAGATAGAAGAGATTAAACAAGTATTCCAAACCAAGTGAAGACCCCATTTTATGATAGTTTGTAGATTTCTTCTCTTGGAAGTCATATTAATATGCAGTCTCAAAATTTTGAGGTATTGAAATCTTTACTCCATTGTTGAGTTATTATCTCCTCTTCAAATTACATGCATATAATTGAGTACATTGGCGAACGGAAATCATTTTTAGCCCTTTCTTTCCTTCTGTAGGTAACCACCCCTACTTTGATAAATGTGGAACATTATTGAATATTGAGAATCATTGGAGTTGATCTAATGTAGTTGTGAATCCCTTTAGGTTTTGGCCTCTTTTTAGGATTTGGTCCCTTATGATTTGGCCTTTAAAGTTTTGGCTCACTTGAGGTTGGGTATCATCTCACCACCATGTGCAATGGTCTATAACAGATTAGTTGTCCCTCAATATAGTGATTAACATAGGAATTACACCAAAGTGTTGTTCTCTAAGAGACTCTAAGGACACTAAGTCACCTAGCCCTAGAAAAAGATATGATATGACAATGCTTAATTTTAGTATCTAAATTAATAATCATAGTGTAACTAATCTTGAACATTTTGATATCTTGAATATAGAACAATATTACATAGTTGATAATTGTACAATCTAGTGAAATTTACATCTTTAAACCTGGAATTTGAAATCCTTTACTTTTCTATCCTAAGTCTACTACAATAGTCCTTACCTAGATATGAAATTATATTTAGCCCTCCATTTTTACATTTTGTATAATATCTCAACTATAAGGGTTTAGTAGCATCATTGACTAAACTTTCCCTCTTTGGTCCATGTCGTGGATGTTTTATCCCTTTATGGTATGTATGCCCAGAGAGCCAATTATGTGATGACTGTAAAGGCATAACTTGTAATTGATATGATTAATAAATTAAGGCAAGCTTCCAATTTATTCTGATTAATTTAGTTATGAGATAATGATGTAACATTGTAAATGTCTAGAGTGTAATGTTACTCAATGAAGTATGTCTTCAAGTACGTGACTTGAGGAAATGAGATCATACATATGTTAAGAGTAAATATATATTCTCATTATGTCCCTGATTAGTTGTTATTGTGGAAGGTTGATAGACAACAATGACACATAAGATCAGAGTGTGAGTTGGTTGATGATAGAATCTCAATAGTCATGATATGGCTATATCAAACCAAGCATACAAATACATGTTAGAGAACAGTGTATCAGACAGACCCACCATGAGACTAACACATGGAAACCATTACCATGGTAGTCATAGTCATCTCTCATAGTGATGGTGGTGCTTGTGGTTATTAGATATGAAATCACTACACTCATCACATGTCATTCGATATTATTTGACATCATTAAATGCAATCCTAAAATACGGGTTGTTATAAAGATGATGATAGGATGACGGTGACACATGGGGACTGACTGTGAGTGATAGAGATGGAATTTGTCCCTCCTATGGGACTATGATATCCCAGGCCTCTTGATTAGCGAGACTAAAAAATGCATGGCCATGCACATGTGAGTCAATATGTGATATTGAGCTTACATATATCTCAGGAAGTCTGCTTTGGTTCAAGAAACAAGATTGAA
This sequence comes from Alisma plantago-aquatica, assembly GCA_963693085.1. Lineage (NCBI taxonomy): Eukaryota > Viridiplantae > Streptophyta > Magnoliopsida > Alismatales > Alismataceae > Alisma > Alisma plantago-aquatica. The sequence goes on from OY856414.1 coordinate 335,957,408, forward strand.
TGTTGAAGAGGGTGACTACTCCATGTCTGGAGTTCAATCTAGATATCAAAGACAAAGAAATTATACAAACAGTTCAACACCAAGTACAAATTGTAGGTTGAAGTTGTTTGCCAACTTTCCATTTACTTGGGTTTCATTGATGTGTGACTTGGCACCACTCATTTCTTGTGATGTCATAAGTTGTTATGAACATTCACTACCAATGTAATATGGGACCTATAGGGTCACACACATAGGTCTCAACCTAGAAGAAGAGTTTAATCTTGAAAGATGATTGAATCTATTACTAAAGTGTTTAGCTTTTCAATTCACACAACAAATCATCTGGCTACACTGGCAGATGATCGGCTCACTCTAGTGAGATGGTCGTTTGGAGTGCCAAACGGCCGGCTTAGGTGTTGAGATGATCAGTTGGAGTATCAGACTGATTGGAACTGAATTATCTAAGTAATGCTCAAACTTAGGTGTGAACCAATCGGTTCATTTTAATGAAATGACAGGCTCGACTTGGCTCACCAGATGACTGTCTGGGTGAGCAAGATTCCTCAATTTGTGGGAAATTCGATTGCATAAAGGAACTAGTGTTGATGTCATGTCATGCATTAATTGGATTTTAAATTTCCAGTCTGTATGTGATTGGAAAACATGCAAAATGAACATCTCGTAGTGTGATATGACCATATTGAATGCCATACGATTGTTTGGGTCACCAGACAGCTGTTTGGGTGTTTGCAGGTTGCAAAATTTTGAGATTTTCTAGTCCCTTCTACTCACACATAGACTGGGAAACACTGACCCAAACCCCTCCAATAAATAGAGGGCTACGGTGGGCTTCCCAGGGTACAACATAGACAATTGAGAATTAGTTTCTCTAACAATTGTTTTCCTTTCTAGTTGTGATGACCAGCAGAGCCCAAGCAAGTCCTACTTGACTACAGAAATTTAACTACAAGAGAGAACAATTGAGGATCATTATTGTGGGAGAATAAGTCGGTGACTAATATGCCAACGAAAGGGAAAACTCCTTCCTATCTGTTCTAGCAAGATGATAGGAGTTATAGGAAGCCTGTATAGACTACTCTTGACGAAAGAGTCCTTTGGATGCTACTAGGAGGGCAATGTCAACTCGCAGTCCATGGTGAGGCCATAGGAGTCGCTATAGAAGTTGTCCATTTACTGCCCGTGGTGAAAACTAGGAGTTGCACAAACACTGTAGAAGAGCAACTAGTCAATAGTTGCACATCTACAACGATGATGAGATGTTACTAGACTTGCTCCTGGACTAAGTATATCCTTGAAACCATCCTCCCCATCTTATAGTTATTGACGTGATCTAATGGTTTATGGGGAATACGGTAGATAATTTTTTTATTTCTGCTGCCTACTCTATAACCATATTTCTCTAAAGAGGTGTCAGAGCCAACATCAATTTACTATATTATGGGATAATCAATATGAAAAAAAAAATTAATTTTATCATTTAATCATTGCATGTGATGTGAAAAAAGTTCTTATTCAATCAAATACTACGATAATCCCAAACTAATATATATATATATATATATATATGCAATTTACACGTGTCCCCCTAAAATTGGTTTTGATGATGGATGTGTAGCATGGTTATGGCCAATGACCCCTATTATTTGTGCATGGTTGTATGGTTCGTTAATCCTTTTATCTCAGTCTACGTATTGAGCCTCCATCTTATCTTCTCAATGTAAAGTTAATTTTTTGCTACCCTTGCTCTCCTCGAATGTAACTTAAGGTTTCTCTATAGTTATGTAAAAGTAGGATAGTTTACTTTCTTGTTATGATGAAGAAGAAGGTCGTTCTTACGAGACCAACCGACCATCTTGATGGTGAGCCAACCAGATGGAGGACCAGAAGGACGAGCTGAACCGAATGGCTGGTGGACCCAACCGACCAACTGAAGGAGCCAACTTAGGGTGGATAGTAGAAACAGACGGCTGGTGAGACAACCAAATGACTGGCCAGGAGGTGAGCCATCGGTTCAAGGGTTGAACCGATCAGTCTGGATTGGCAAGCATGGATCTTCGTCAAAAACAAGTTTCTTTATGTGATGTAGATCTAGGATTTGGTAATTCCTTATGGCTCCAAGGAACTACATTAGGCTAACCATAACCATGGCTTTCATTTATTGTGTGTGTTTTTTGTGGGATATAGCATGTATATGATATGTACTATATATGTAGTGATTGGATAAAGTATATGTTTTATAAATACAAAATCCCTCATATAAAAATTATATTAATCTTTGATGTTTTCTATCAACAATCCAAATGAAAAGCTTGATTGACCAAGTGTAGGTTACATGTTCATGTGGTGCACCATCTATCCTGTGGAAGTGTGCTGGTAGATATGTAGGTTCTACCTTCGTAGGGTGTATATCTATTATATTGGTTGCTGGGTCAGGATTCAACTGGTGATTCTTAGAGCATCTAAGCCCATAATCATGCAGATGAGTATGATAAGGAGTTGCACATATCATCTATCTAGAATGGCATATGATGCAATTGGCAAAATTTGCCTACCTTGGTAATTGACTGTGTTTTACGGGTTGATTGGACTACAATTGAATTATCTTAAATCTAGCCCACTAGAATATTATACGCTGCAATATTCCGAATTGATATGTGAGGGCTATCAATTTGAAATAAAATAGTAGACACGATAATAATTAAATACCTAATTAATATCATCAAAATTTTCAAACCAAACCAAATATTTTTGACAAATGCAAATTTTCTCTTGTAGAATCAAATGACAAACAAATCCATATTGTGATCGATCCTTAAGATGACGAGACAAATTTTCACAATTAGTTTTGGACTTTGAGAAGGGTTCTCAATGAAGTGTTCACGCTCTAAGTCCTTGACAAACCAGTGCCAGAAATACTTGCTCCTGATACACTTAGGGCACAAGTGGATGCTTACTAGAAGCATGACAATGATGCCTTAGAGATAAAGTACCTTATGCTTAGATGCATGAACTATGAGTTGCATGAGCAATGTGAGGACATGAGTGTACTTGAGATGGTAACTCATCCTAAGAAAGTGACACTTGGCCTTACAAAGCAAGAAAGGGACGGTATCCTAAAGGTGCTACTTGAGTCTAAGATAATAGAGGGAACCTCTATAGAAGAACATGTGCTCAATAAGATTGGACATGTGTATCATCTTGAAGAATTGAGATTCTCCTTGAGACAAAAAGTCAATCCCAGAATCATATAGCCACTTTATTGCATGTCATCATGTGAATAATGTGGATGACCACATGTCAGACTTGCTTGCTATGTTGATTCATGATGAAGCAAAATTGAAGAAGGATAAGCTCGTGATGATGATAAGTGGAGCTAAGTCAAGCATAAAAGCAAGGCCGAGAAGAGTTCTAAGGTCGATCCCAAATCCAAATCTTCAACACTCAAGATAAGGAGAAAGAAAAGTGCTAGAGGGACTCATCCTTCGTACTTGAAGGCATTCAGGAAGAAGAAGATGGGGATGGTGATCTCCACTTCATGTATATATGTTATTGAGATAAACCTATCTACTTCTTCACCATGGGTACTAGATATCGGATGTGGATCTCACATATATTCTCATATGCATGATATGAAGGGAAGTAGGCCTTTGGGAGAAGGTGAGATGGAACTATGAGTTGTTAATGGTGTAAGAGTTGCAGCTAGCACAGTTGGAACCTATAGTATATCTCCACCCACATGGCTTTTAATAGAGTTAAAGAACTGTTATTATGTACCTGATATAAATAGAAACATCATTGTGTTATTTGTATCGACAAGGATGCATTTGAATTCCATATTAAAATGGCCGATGTTCTATTTCAAAAGATGGGATCTTTTATTGCAGTGCCCCAATGTCTTATGGTCTTTATTTGTTAGATTTAAAGATAGATGTTTATAATGTAAATACCAAAAGACTAAAACTCAAAAATTCAAAAAAAAACATACCTTTGGCATTGTCATCTAGGGCACATAAATGAGAAACACATATCTAGACTGCATAAGGATGGTTATCTAGACTCTTTTGATCTAGAATCAATGGAGACATGTGAATCTTGTTTGTTGGGCAAGATGTCTAAAACCCCTTTCATAGGAAAAAATGAGAGGGCTAGTGATCTATTAGGACTCATACACACTGATGTGTGTGGACCTTTTATAACAACCTCTAAAGGTGGGTATTAGTACTTCATTACCTTCACTAATGACTTCAGTAGGTATGGCTATGTTAATTTGATGAAACATAAGTCAGAAATTGTAGAAAAGTTCAAAGGGTTTATGAATGAAGTAAATAACCAACTTTATAAAAGTATTAAAGAATTTTGTTCTGATCGAGGTGGATAACACAAACCAAGGTTTGATAACCTTCTTAAAGCCCATGGGATTGTATCCCAATATGGATTCCACTTGGAACACCTCAGCATAATGGTGTGTCAGAAAGAAGGAATCACATGTTGCTATATATGGTGCAATCAATGATGAGGTTAGCTGAGCTATCGACTACCTTATGGGGGTTTGCTCTAGAAACTGCCATGTTTACACTAAACCAAGTACCATCTAAATCAGTTCAAAAGACACCATATGAGATATGGCATGGGAAACGTCCCAAAGTGTCTTTTATGAGGATTTGAGGATGTGAAGCTTATGTTAAGAGAATGTTTTCTGATAAGGTTGGTCATAGATATGATAAATTTTAGTTTGTTGGATATCCTAAAGAAACAAGAGGATATTACTTTTATTCCCAATATGAAAACAAAGTTTTTTTTGCAAGGGATGGTGCATTCCTTGAGATGGATTTTATTTCCAAAAGAATCAGTGGGAGGAAAGTGGAACTCAAAGAGGTTCGAGACCAACAAGAGAACATAAAACCAATATATGAATAAGAGGAACCAAGAGAATCACAATATGTTGTGGAGTCTCAAATTCCTCAAGTAACACGTGAACCTTGTAGATCTAATAGGATACACCTTGAGCCTAAAAGATTTTTATATCTTGTGACTCGGGAAGGTAGTGAATTGATAATAGATGATGAGCCAATAACATATTTGATGATGTGAGGACCAGAGTCTAATAAATGGCTTGAAGCCATGAGATCTGAGATGGAATCCATGTACACCAACAAGGTATGGACCTTGGTGGATCCACTTGAATGGGTAAAACCCATAGGGTGCAAGTAGGTATTCAAGAAGAAGACTGACATGGATGGTAAAGTACAAACCTATAAGGGAAGATTGATTGCAAAGGGTTTCAGATAAGTTCAAGGTGTTGACTATGATGAAACTTTTTCTCCAATGGCCATGGTTAAGTCCATCAGGATTATGCTTGCTATTGCATTTTATCATGACTATGAGATTTGGTAGATGGATGTTAAAACCACATTCCTTAACGGGAATCTTATTGAGGTTGTGTACATGACACAACCTGAGGGTTTTATAAATCCAAAATTTACAAATAAAATATGTAAGCTCAAAGGTCAATATACATATTGAAGCAAGCATCCCAGAGTTGGAATTTTCATTTTGATGAGACATTCGAAGAGTTTGGCTTTATTCAAAATGAAGATGAACCTTGTGTGTACAAGAAGGTTAGTGGGAGCATAGTGACATTCCTCATAATATATGTAGATGACATATTATTGATGGGGAATGACATACCTACTTTTCAAAAGGTAAAGACATGACATGGAAATACGTTTTCTATGAAAGACTTGGGAGAAGCATCCTACATCTTGGGGATAAAGATCTATAGAGATAGACCCAAAAGGCTTCTTAGAGTAAGTCAAAGCACATACATTGACAAAGTGTTGAAGCGGTTCAACATGGAGAACTCAAAGAGAGGAAACATACCCTTGCTACACGGAGTTACCATCTCTAAGAGTTAAAGTCCTAGTTCTTGTTAAAAAAGGGAACACATGAGTTTGATTCCATATGCCTCGGTAATAGGGTCAATCATGTATGCAACATTGTGTACCCGTCCTGACGTCTCGTACACCTTGAGCATGATGAGTAGATATTAATCAGATCTAAGTGATACTCACTAGACATCCATGAAGAACATCCCCAAGTACTTGAGAAGAACTAAGGATTAGTTCTTGGTCTATGGCGGAGAAGAAGAGTTGGTGGTAACAGGTTACACTGATGCAAGCTTCCAGAGTAACAAAGATGATTACAAATCACAATCAAGATTTGTGTTTTGCCTAAATAATGGAGTTGTAAGATGGAAGAGTTTAAAGCAAGAGGCATTTTCTAATTCTACAACAGAGGTCGAGTATATTTCTCCATCGAATGCAGTAAAGGAGGTTGTATGGATCAAGAAGTTCATTATAGAACTTGGGGTCATTCCAAGCATCAGCGACGCAATTGAGCTATATTGTGACAACAATGGAGCTATTGCACAAGCTAAGGAACTCAGATCGCATCAACACTCAAAGCATATACAAAGATGGTTCCATCTCATATGAGAGATTTTACAACGAGGATATGTAAAGATTTGTAGAGTACCAATTGAGAGCAATATTGCTAACCCGTTGACAAAGGAACTTTCACAAAAGAAGCATGATGTTCATGTTAGATCACTTGGCATATGATTCATGGGTGATTGGATCTAAGTACAAGTGGGAGTCTTTTGGCATGTATGCCTAGAGATACAATCATGTGATCGTAGTAATGGCATAACTTGTAACTGATTTGATTAATAAATAAAGACAAGTTTCCAATTTATTTGTTTAATGCAGTTATGAGATAATGATGTAATGTTATAAATGTATAAGAATATTATTGCTCAATGACGTATGTCTTGAAGTACGTGACTTGAGGAAATTAGATCATACGAATGTTAAGAGTACATATATATATTCTCATTATGTCCCTGTTCAGTTGTTATTGTGGAATGTTGATAGACAACAATGGCACATAAGATCACATTGTGATATTTAGTTGATCACAGAATCTCATTAGTCATGATATGGCTACATCAAACCAAGCACACAGCTACATGTTAGAGAATAATGTATTGGACAGACCCACCATGATACTAACACATGGAAATCATTACCACGATAGTCATAGTTAGCTCTCATAGTGATGGTGGTGCTTGTGGTTCTTAGACCTAAAATCACTACACTCATCAGATGTCGTTTGGTATGATTTGACACCATCAAACGCAATCATGAAACATGGGTTGTTATAAAGGTGATGATTGGGTGATTGTGACACGTGGGGACTGATTGTGAGTGATAGAGATGGGAGTAGTATATCCTAGGCCTCTTGATTAGCGAGACTAAGAAATTCATGACTATGCACATGTGAGTCAATAAATGATATTGAGCTTACATATATCTTAGACAGTCTTCTATGGTTCAAGACACAAGATTGAATGTTGAATAGGGTGACTACTCCATGCCTCGAGTTCAATTTGGATATTGGAGACAAATAAATTATACAAACACTGTAACACCAAGCACAAATTGTAGGTTGAAGTTGTTTCCCAAATTTCCATTTACTTGTATAGCATTGATGTGTGAATAGGCATAGCTCATTGGTTGTGATGTCATAGGTTGTTATGAACATTCACTGGGAATGTAATATGGGACTATAGGGTCACACACATAGGTCTTGACCTATAAGAGGAGTTTAATCTTGAATGATGATTGAATTGATTACTAAAGTGCTTAGGTATTCAATTCATGCAACAAATCAGTTGGTTGCACAGCTAGAAGATCACCTCACTCAAGTGAGACATCCGTTTGGAGTGCCAGATAGTTAGTTCAGTTGTTGAGACAATCATTTAGAGTATCGGACTAATTGGAACTGAATTGGCTAAGTTCTTCTCAAAATGAGGTGTGAACTGATAGGTTCATTCTGACGAACCAGTCGACTCAGCTTGACTTACCAGATGACCGTCTGGGTGAACGAGACTACCGTCTTGCATGGGCAAGATCACTCAATTTGTGGAAAATTATATAGCATCAAGGAATTAGTGCTAGCGTCATGTCATGCATTAATTGGATTCGATATTGGCAATTTGTATGTGATTGGGAAACATGTGAAATGAGCATCTTGTAGTGCGAGACAACCATCTTGCATGCCCGACGACCGTCTAGGTCACCAGACGGTCATTTGGGTGTTTGCAGGTTGCAAAAATTTGAGATCTTCCGATCCCTTCTCCTCCCGCATAGACTGGGAACCCTGACCTAAAACCCTCCTATAAATATAGGGGTGTTGGGGTCTTCCTAGAGTACAACATAGAAAATTGAGAATCAGTTGCTCTGACAATTTTTTTCCTCTCTGTTTGTGGTAACCAAGAGAATCCAAGCAAGTCCTACCCAACAAGGGAGGGATAGATATGGGAGAGAACAACTGAGAATCATTGTTGTGAGAGAGCAAGTTGGTGACTAGTACGTCAACAGAAGGGACAACTCCTTCCTATCCATTATAGAAGGATGATAGGAGTTCTAGGTGGTCTGTGTGGACTACTATAGATGTAGGAGTCCTTTGGCTACTACTATGAGGGCAACATCAACTCGCAGTCTATGGCAAGACCACATGAGTTGATGCAGAACATGACTAGTCTGTTGTTTGTAGTGAATACCAGGAGCTGCACATACACCGTCCAAGAGAAACTAGTCAATAGTTGTACATCTACAATGATGAGGAGATGTTGTTGGACTTGCTCCAGGACCCAGGTATATCCTCAAAACCATCCTTCCCATCTTATAGTTATTCACGCAATTTGCTGGTTCATGGGAAATATGGTAGACAATGTTTTTGTATCTCTTCATACTATGTAACCATATTTCCCTCACAGTATACATGGATACGAGATCAAAGGAAGACTTAGAAGAAAGATATGCATGAAATTTACTCTATTGAAGAGTAGATAGGACCCATACATATTTTAATCCGCAGTCCATATGTATAGAATTCCATGACCTCTGATGTAAAGTATGAATGCAAAAAAAGGATTATATATTCTAATTTAAAATCTAATAAAATTTGATTGTAAATATTGAGTCTGTAAAACATGGGATTTGAGCTATAAATAGTCAATACTCATGCATGTTTAATGAAAAATATGGTTAGTTAGGAATATAGTGGAAGAATTATGACCTAGGAAATTAATTGATAACCAACACTAATTTTGTAGTCCAACTTATAATATTTATGCAATGATGAGAGTAAAAACATAGATGGTAATAGATGTATCCTATAGCCTTACCATTTGTGAAATACCTTTATGTAACACCCCAATTTCTAAAACATGCACAACACTAAGCAGAAGCATAGATCTCATCGGGATGTCACAAACATGATTATCATTGCATAAAAATAAAGTTCATATATAAACCAATACAGGATAAAATAACATTTCTCATACTCAAGTCCTCAAAATAACTCATACACGAACAAAACTAAACATCTTTGCTCTTAAACATCCTACACTTTCTCATAAAACTCACACTAAACTAAAACATATGTTTCATAAACATAAAGGAAAACTACTCTATGGATAGTTGGCACCCCCACCAGGTAAGGTCTCAGATGTCCTTGAGCTTCTTCTTCTTCGACTGGTCCTTAGATGGCTTTATTCTTGACGTTGCTCCTTTCCTGCAGGTGTCTTGCCCCCAGCCATGCATCAAATAAATTGGTAAGTGGGATTGAACATATTATATCTTAAAAGAAAACATGTAAACTAAAAATAAACTTGAAACACTCAACTTTCAAAAAGGAACACAATTGCTTTTAGATTATGTATTTTATCTTAACCTATATAAGGATCCTCGGGTTTTGCATCGAAGTGCATCTTCTCTTATGCACCAAAGTGCCTCTTGGATTGAACAAGAGTGCCCCTTCTCTTAAGCACCGAAGTGCCTCTTAATTTTGCTCTGAGGAGCCTCTTGGTGAGGATATTATATAGGTTGTCTTTTAATCATTATCTTTCTCTTAAAACTCTTAACTTTCTCTTAAAATCTTAATCTTGAAAAAAGTCTTAATGTTCATTAAATATGGTACAATAAATAATGATAACAAAGCATGACTTTCAGTTTCTTATACAATCATTGAATTTTAACAATTGAAACAATAAATAATACATTCATAACATTCATTGTACACATATAATTAAAATCATCCAATAATTATGTTCAAAGTGCAAGGACCACTGACCTCTCTCTTAGAAGAGATCCTAGTTTCTTCCTTAGGTTTAGGAAACCCTAATCTCATTCCCGAGGCTTAGAAACCCTAATTACCCTGTTATAACAATTATCATTCATTAATAATTAATATTCAACCAAATTTCTAGGGTTTGGTGTTCTTGATTAAAATATGGAAAATGGAGTTGAATCAGGTTTTAAACTTATTCCATTGTCTAGATCTCAAAAAATTGCGCAAAATCCATATACAACTTGACCCCATAGAATGTACCAATAAAAAGATATGAATTTTTGTTTATCAGCCAATCAGAAAATTCCTTGATGATTTATAAAATTCCAAACAAAACTCCTAGAACAGCCAAGTCGGTGATGACTTGGCCCAATGGCTTGACGCCACACGGATAATAGGGTTTGTGCTCGCTCAAAGGGGTTAAAGGACAGAAATACCCATGCGTGTGTGACAACGATACTGAATCATCTGGGGGGAAAACTAGAAAGAGGTCGTGAAAGACCATCTCTCTCATGAGTACTGAAAAACCACTAGAGGTGGGTTAAATAGGGTTTTATAATTATTTCAATAATAATTCAACACAAGCAACCACAATTGAAACTTTAAGAAGGAGGCAAGGTGTTTAGAGTGGTTCCACCTTTAGCAAAAACTAAAGGAGTCAGTCCACTACCCAATTGTTTCCAATTGGGATTTTGAAAGTATTTAAATTTATTACCTAGCAAGGATGCTACATAAAATTACAAATACTTTCCCCACCCTTTGGACAGCCTTCACCTTGAAGTAGTCCCACCAACCTCGAAGCAGCCTTCCTCGAAGTAACTTCAAGCTCCCTCTTGAAGTAGCCTTCCTCTTGAAGTAGCTTCCCATTGAGATAGCCTTCTTAAAGTAGTCCAAAGTCCTCCTTCTCCTCCGAGAAGATCAAACCTTCTCCAATCCGTAGCCTCCAACCCTAGGAGTAGTAAGGAGAGTACAACCAATAAGAAAGAACAAGAAGGAAAATGGAAATTACAATAACTGTTGTAGCACAAGGCTTGATTTCCTATATCAAGCGTTTTGATCTCCTAACCAATGTTTATGGAAGTGGAAGTGCAGTGGGTAGGAGATGCTAGCCTATAGGACATAAAATTGGAGCAATGGAAATGAATAGAAAATGCTAAAGTTGCTCAATTGCTCACAAAAACATATTGCCAATTACAAGTATGTATGCTCAAGTGTTGCACAAGTGTGTGTTGGGTGTCCTAAGGCATGTCCTATTTATTGTAATGGCCTATGAGTGCTTAAGGATGTTCTAGACACTTCTAGGGGGTTCTTAGTGCTTAACTATCTGTTATTTGACCACTAATTTCTTTAGCAACGGCTAGTTAATTAATTTTGAAAAGTGTAGACAAAGACAATCTCAGTTGAGGAATTGTCGACCGAGAGTCATGTCGATCGAAGTCTTTGTCGACCGAGGGACAGTCTGGAGAAAGTATACATAACTTATGATTCCAACTCCCAACTACCTTGTCTGCTTTGTCTAACAGCTATTTGAGTCAATTCTCGGTCGAGAAGTTTGTCGACCGAGAGTGTCTCGGTCGAGGAGTTTGTCGACCGAGAATGACTTTGTTTTAATGTTTTAAACTATGTACTAAGTGTGTGTACCAGTGTGCAGTTGTGACACTATTGTAGGGGATGACCTATCTAAGTGTTGTGATTGGCTAGGGAAGATCTAAATGCTTGATTTACATGATATCTAAGTACTTGTACATTATATACTTGTACAAGTTTTTACATTTGATTACAATCATGAAATTAAAGCATTTTGAGCATATAGATCTTCCAAGGGTTTGTCATCCACCTTGTTCCTACAACACTCAAGTAGCACGTTAGATCCACAAGAATAAAATGTTTGTCACCATCAAAACAAAGGGATTATAACAATGTCCAATTCAGCCAACAATCTCCCCCTTTTTGAAGATGACAAACATTTCTAAAATATAAAATAGGAAATATAAATCATATGAGTTTCATACCTGAAGTTTACCTTTTGTAGCCATTCTCTTGCTTGCAAGTATGTGCTAGCTGAGAGATTATGAAACTTATTGATTTTATATTATTTCTCCCCCTTTGTCATTTCAAAAAGATAATTAAGATAATCATTCAGTATGAATTTTACCATTCCTCCTTAATTTTATTTCTATGCTCCCCCTTAATAAGATATTCAGTTTTAAAAGTAAGGGATTTAATACAAACCATGTGTTGTCAAATTTAGCCACAATTTTTTTCTCAATCATTTTGAAAAAGGGTGTTTAGCCTTGAAATGATATGAGATCCTTTTAGGTTCATGGCGGATACATATATCAATTACTCATCCATTTTAATCCCTCAAAATGATATGAGAATCCTTTAAGCTTAGAGTACATGAATGTATTTCTAACCAAATACACGGGATGTTAAGCCCTGATTTGTTTAGAGAATTCCATTATATTCATAAATATTGTAGGCTCCAAGATTACTTTAAAAATACTAAGGTCATAACTAGTTTCAAATTTTCTTTATGATGTTTACAAAGTTTTGTAAGATCCTTCTTAATATTATAGTCAAGATAGTTTTTGTGAGCTCCCCCTTAATCTTATAATCAAGATAATTTAAGGATTCTAAGGTCACAATAAGCATTAGATCATAATAAGTTAACCTTTTATGAGAATTATGCACTAAAATCTTGTTTTCAATATTCTAAGATTGATTGCAAGAAAATGATTTACAAATAAGTATTTGGTCAAGGTTATTTTAGGTCGACCTTGACTTCGACCTTGGCGCCCCTTGGTTGAACTTCATTTTGACCGAGAGGCATTTTCTACAAAAGTACAGTTTAAGCACTCTTATTGAATTGCACATTAATGTTAATATATGTGAAACATAAAGTCTTTATGTAATATGATCAAATGTATATCAAGTTGAAGCAATTTGAGTGATACCTAATTTGAAGAAGTTTTATCAATTGAAAACTTAATATAGGCATCACAATGAAGTCTTTGTTCTTGATTTTCTTAAGTAGATTTTCAGAATGTATGTACTTCATGAAATAAGGAATTTTGATATCCACAGTGATTGTTTTTCTTGCAAAAAGGCAATTGAGCTACATCTAAAACATGTTCAATCATAGAAAGAATGCAGTTTTCAATCATTTATTTATAAGCAATATAAGAATTTAGTACCTTGCTCTTGATATATTTTAAATGTAGCATTGAAATAGCTCTTTATCTTAAACATATCTCTTCTTTTAAACTTATTTCTAGATTAACTCTTTAGAATCAGTCATCCTTGAGTATAAATTAAGAACAAGTTTTATAGCTCAAGTCCTTAAAATCAATATTTTGCTTTTGATTACTTAGAACAAACAGCTAGATAAGATATTAATATTCTTGTTCTAAGAAACAAACTATTTAGCTTGACATAGTGTCATCTAGTAAAAATCATTCATTTATTAGATGAGATGATACAAGCCATGCACATGATAATCATTATATATTATGTCAAGATGCATTTGTGCCATAGCATTTTACTGTTATGCAAAATGGCATTTTCATCATCTTTATATGTAATGAGCTGAATCACAATGATCATTTTGAAAACAATATCCATTCATGGTTTGTATATATAGATCAAAGATTATTTTAGGCAAACCAAGTAAAGAATGGAAAATAGTAAAATCATGGCCATAATTTTATGAAGTGCAATGATGATGATCATTTAAAAATAGATTTCAAGACACATGGTTTTTATATAGATAGACCAAGGAATACTTAGGACAAACCATGTGGATTGTGATAAAATAGTAATTTCCTTGATTAAATCAATCATGGTTCATATTTTCAATTTTAAGCCAAACCATGTAAGAGATTATAGTAATTAAAAATGAACTTGCAATTTATGGTATATGTTTTAAAGAATTTTCTCCAAGATTCATTCTTGATTTTCATATTAAATCAATCATTAATAGTAAATTGATAGCAAACTAGATCAATTAAGATAGGTTCAACAGAACTTGATTCGATCGAACTTTTCTTCGACCGAATTTATCTCGGTCGAAGATTTTCTCGACCGAGTATTCTGCTGTTTGTCCAGGTTTTATCAGATTTTTGCAAGCTTAAAAATAGTAACCTGCTCGGTCGACTAATTCTCGATCGACAGTGTTCTCGGTCGAACATTTTCTCGACTGAGAATGTTTCTGTATCATTTTTTAGTAATTATTTGCAAGTAAAACATAGATCACTTCCAATTCAATTATGCAATTTGAAACTCAATTTAGTTGAGATAAAACATTTAAGTATCAAAGTAACATTTGAGTCAAATCTCAACTAATCATATTCAAATCTCAACTAATCATATTCAAATCTCTAGGTTTTAGGAACCTAAACTAAAACAAGTTATTAAACATGTGTCTCTGCAGGTTTATATAAAAATGTGTATTTTCAAGTTAGAAATTTTAATTACTTGAATCAATTTGTTATCTCATTATGTTAAGTTGAGATAGACATAAAGATATATAATTTAGAGTCTTTGGTCACATCTCAACTTAATTTTATCTATTTAGTTTGGGGGTTTTGAAACCCATACCAACTCATCATCCTTTTTCTTGTAGGGACATGAGAAGGAATAATGTCCAAGACGCAAAAAATAATGGCAACATATGGAATCAATCTCATTTCTCTTTTTATGAGTTTGATCTAGATTGTTCTTGGGTACATATGTATACTTACCTTTAGGTACATACATAGATTGAGTCTTTGGCACTTGATTCCTTCCCCCACTAGGTTTTTGATAGGATTTTCCTTTAGGCTTGTAACCTAGTCCTCTCCTTCCAATTTGACCATGAGAATCATTTAAGATCTTATCAAGAACATCATTTCTTCTTAAGCTACTAACTTCTTATTGTAACTTAGCAATCTCATCCATTCTCTTTTTGATATCTAACTTCGTTTGATCTAGATTAGATGATAAAGCATTTCTTTCCTTAACAAAAGCATCATAATCTAGATGATTACATAGGATTGGTGGTTTTTGAAGATCATTATTTTGGGCTTGCAAGTTTATCTTTTCTAGAGAGAGAAGATTGCAATTTGCCTCTATTGATTTCAGCTTAATATCATGGTATTTAATAGCTAAGTTTAATGTTTCCTTAAGATTTTCATTTTCTGATGTGAGAGCAAGAAGTTTAACATGTAACTCATCATTTGCTTTATTTGACTTCTTTAATTTCTTCTTGCACTCAATATACTTATCATGTGTTTCTTGAAGGCTAGCAATTAAATCTTTTTTTGATAAATCAAAAAGGCGTACCTCTTCTTCTTCTTCACTTATTGTAGCAATAAAGCATTATTTATGCACATCTTCCTTCTTTAACCTCCATGGACAGCTAGGTGTTGTGTGTCTTGTTCCTAAGCACCAATTACAGCTTGTTGAAGATTGGTCCAAGCTTCTCCTTTGCTTGCGGTTGTATACACCATCACTCTCCATTCCTCAAGACTCGATTAGAGCTCCTTGAAGCATGCTCTAATACCAATTGAAAAACCACTAGAGGGAGATGAATAGGGTTTTATAATTATTTCAATAATAATTCAACTCAAGCAACCACAATTGAAACTTTAAGAAGGAGGCAAGGTGTTTAGAGTGGTTCCACCTTTAGCAAAAACTAAAGGAGTCAGTCCACTACACAATTGTTTCCAATTGGGATTTTGAAAGTATTTAATTTTTATTACCTCGCAAGGATGTTACATAAAATTACATATAATTTCACCACCCTTTGGACAGCCTTCACCTTGAAGTAGTCCCACCAACCTCGAAGGAGCCTTCCTTGAAGTAACTTCAAGCTCCCCCTTGAAGTAGCCTTCCTCTTGAAGTAGCTTCCCATTGAGACAACCTTCTTGAAGTAGTCCAAAGTCCTCCTTCTCCTCTGAGAAGATCAAACCCTCTCCAAACTGGCAGCCTCTAACCCTAGGAGTAGTAAGGAGAGTACAAGCAATAAGAAAGAACAAGAAGGAAAATGGAAATTACAATTATCGTTGTAGCATAAGGCTTGATTTCCTATATCAAGCGTTTTGATCTCCTAACCAATGTGTATGGAAGTGGAAGTGTTGTGGGTAGGAGATGCTAGCCTATAGGACATGAAATTGGAGCAATGGAAATGAATAGCAAATGCTAAAGTTGCTCAATTGCTCACAAAAATAGATTGCCAATTACAAGTATGTTTGCTCAAGTGTTGCACAAGTGTATGTTGGGTGTCCTAAGGCATGTCCTATTTATTGGAATGGCCTATAAGTGCTTAAGGATGCTCTGGACACTTTCTAGGGGGTTCTTAGTTCTTAACTATCCGTTAGTTGTCCACTAATTGCTTTAGCAATGGATAGTTAATTAATTCTGAAAAGTGCAGACAGAGACAATCTCGGTCGAGGAATTGTCGACCGAGAGTCTTATCGGTCAAAGTCTTTGTCGACCGAGGGATAATCTGGGGCAAGTGTATATAACGTTCGATTCCAACTCCCAAATACCTTGTTTGTTGTGTCTAACGGCTATTTGAGTCAATTCTCGGTCAAGAAGTTTGTCAACCGAGAGTGTCTCGGTCGAGGAGTTTGATAACCTCTCACTTTGTGATGCTATTTTATTAGTTTTCCCTTGTTTTCCATACTCTTTCTTAAATAAATTAGAAATAATCATTAAATCTTTACCTTATTGCTGACACATCAATAGATTAACTTTTCTCTTCTTTATCCTTGTAGAAAAAAACACAAAAAAATTACAAAAACACCAAACGGTCCCAAGACCGTTTAAGGCCAAATGGTCCCAAGACCGTTTAAGGCCAAACGGTCCCAAGACCGTTTAAGGCCAAACGGTCCCAAGACCGTTTAAGGCTAACCTGTCTCAAGACCGCATGAACTCTAAACGGTCCCGAGACCGCATAAGCTCAAACGAGTCCAGAGCCCAAACGAGTTCGGCACCCAAACGGGTCCAGCGCCCAAACGAGTTCGGCGCCCAAACGAGTTCGGCGCCCAAACGAGTTCGGCGCCCAAACGGGTCCAGCGCCCAAATGAGTTCAGTGCCCAAACGGGTCCAGTGCCCAAATGAGTTCAGCGCCCAAACGTGTTCAGCAACCAAACGGGTCCAGCGCCCAAACGGGTCCAGCGCCCAAACGGGTTCGGCGCCCAAACGAGTCCAGTGCTCAAACGGGTCCGGCGCTCAAACGAGTTCAGCGCCCAAACGGGTTCAGGAACCAAACGGGTTTAGCGGCCAAACGTATTCAGCGCCCAAACGGGTTCAAGACCGTTTGGGCTCCACTTAAGCCTATAAATAAGATCCAAAGGGGTCCTCAAGCGGGGAGAACTCTCAGACGCCCAAAGGCTTCCTCTCCAGTTCCAGAGCACTCCCATCTTTCATCCATCGCCCCAAGGATGCCAGTTTGAGATCCACGTTGCATCTTCAAGCTACCTTCTCTCTCAACAACAAAGAAGGTGGGAAGAGAAGATCCGTCATCAAAGCATCCACGAAGTGTGAAGATCGTTCCTCTCTTCACCAAGGGTTCATCCTTCCCTCCTCCGTGGAGATGACGTTCTTTCTCTCTCTTCTCGCCTCCTTCTTTGTCCTTGATATGAGCGAGTAGTCTCATTCACTAGGGTGCGGGGAGTAGCCCCGCTACCCATGTTTTCATTTCATGCAATGTAATTCAACTGTTTGCAATAGAGATACTCTCCTTTTTCAGTTCAACATCAATCGTTAAATGAATGCTTGTTGCTTGATCATCAACTTGTATTACCTATTGTCTTTTGGTATGAATTGTCTACGTTTGTACCCTTAGATCTGAATATCGATTGAAAGTTGGTTTTGGATGTATGTAGTCACCATACGTCTATTTCGGTATCTAGGAGTGCTTTCATGAGTGGAGTAAACTCACTCCCATCATTCCACTTTCATACTATGAAATGGAATCAGTTGACGTATGAAAGTGCAACCTTGGCAAGGTCGAGGAACACACTTCATGAAGAAGTAATGCAAAGCAAGTGACCATTCATTATTGGATGGTTTGCGTTGCAATACTCCACACTTCTCATAGTTAGTTATCCGAAAAGAAACTAAGTCTATAAGATACTAACTGATTAGAATCTCTTTGTAGGTTGTTTTATTATGTTGCATGTTTTGATCCATGTGTAGTGGCGTGAAACCCGATAACATCCTAGTGGTTTTTAATCATTGTTTACAACCCTAATTTCTACTTTCTTGCTTTTACTTTCCTCGCACTTAGTTTAAACAACCAAATCAAACTTTCGATCTAAATATCAACTGTTAAGTAATTAGGTACGACTAAAACGTTTTCCATCTTGATTAATTCTAATCAAGACCGTTGTTCCGAGGATTCGACCCTTAAACTATACTACGATAAGACTTATGTGTGTCCTAGCACATGTGGGTGGAGATCTTACCATAGTACAAGCAAGGCTAAACCTAGAGATTCATCATCTCTAGGATTTTTAGTGGCTTTGCAAAACTCCATCAAAAATTGGCGTCGTTGCCGGGGACAACGAACGTTTTAGTTTTTACTTAACAAATTCTTAGTTGATTAGGATTTTACACTTTTCCTTGATAACTACTCCAAATTTTCTTGACCTCTTTGCTTCCTTTCATCATCTAACCGAGTGAATTTCTTCCTACTCAGGTAGAAAACGTGTATGCTAACCCCGCATCACATCAGATTCTCCCCTGAACCAGAGTACGACTCTGAGGTAGAAAGAAGTTTCCACCGAAGGATTAGACTTAACCGCCAAAGAGCCAGACAGATGGCTGAAGAGCAACGCCTCGTTGCAGAAAGAGTTAACGTCGCCATAGCTGCACAACAAGCACAACTTATTGCTGACACTCGTGCTTAAGTGCAGGCCAAGATTCGAGCTGAGGAACAAGCCCACATCCAAGCCGAGAATGCCGCTTCTCAATTAGCATTAAGAAACAAGCAACTTCGGGACTACGCAGTCCCAAAGAATTATGAAGATGATCACCCAGTCCGACCACCGATTATTAACATACCAAACTTTGAAATCCGGACGCAATGGATCCAGATCATGCAAGGCATCTCTTTCTCTGGAGGATTTGGAGACGATTGCATGGATCATCTTAAGAGATTCAAGTCACTCTGCCGATTTGTACCTCAAGAAGGAGTTGCCTTGGAAGCAATAATGTTACACCTCTTCCACTTCACCTTATCTGGAAGAGCGCTAAGTTGGTACAATGCTTTAGATAGGCACCCTATCATTACTACTTGGACTCCCTTAGAAGAAAAGTTTCTTGAGAAATTCTTTCCACCTTCACTAACCTATGAGATTAGGGGACAGATCAACCATTTTGCCCAACTACTCGGAGAAACACTTGCAGAAGCTTGGGAAAGATTCAAGGAACTCCTAAGAAAGTGCCCTCACCATGGCATATCCCAAAATCAACTGATTGAAACATTCTATAGAGGAGTAAGTGATGATATCAAGCAGTTTTTAGACTCCTCATCTGGAGGAAACTTCATGAGAAAGAACTATGAAGATGCTTGGAATATAGTTACATTAGGGGCCGAGAACCAATCCAATTGGGGAAGGTCGTCTAACCAATCCAAGGGAGTTCTTAAAGTCTACAAGGCTGAAGAATCTATGGAACTCAAGTCCATTGCAGAGGCCTTGAAGACTATTGCTAGCAAGCAACAAGCTCTCGAAACTTCTTTCAGAGAATACGACAAGAAGAAAGGCTCCCAGGTTCAACAAGTAAAAGCAGCTACTGGAACTTGCGAAGCCTGTCATGCATCTGATCATCCCACACTATCATGTGGTCTGCTATACAATGTTATGATGGATCTACAACCACCAGTGACGCAATATGAACCCATTATTGAACATCCCGAGGACCAAATGCCAGAACAAGTCAACTCCATTCACTCAATACCTGGCTAGGTGTATTACAATCCAAATAAACCAAGAAACCACCCTGGTTTTCAATATGGGAATCCTACAGGGACTGCCAATCCACAACAACAGACACAAGGCGGATCTTTTAATAGACAACCACCAGGATTTCAGAATAACTTCAACCAAAATCAGGGGAATTATAGAAATGGTTTCCAAAGATCCAATTATCCTAGGAATCCCTCTTACCAATATACCCATCCAGGACTGCACCCACAGCTGCAACAACCTCAGTTGCAGCAGCCACAACAACCGCAGTTAACCGCACCTCCACAGCAACCACAAGGGCAGCAAGTCACTCAATATCAACATAGGAGTGCCCCTTCCCAACCATCTGATGAAATTTCTTTGATTAGACAGATGCTTCAATCTCAGCAAACTATGCTTGCAAACGAATAGGCTCAACAAAAGGCTGTAGAGGCCCAATTAGCACAGATTGCTGCTCAGTTGAAACCACCAGCAGGTACCTTTGCTGGGCAACCAGAGGCAAACCCAAGGCATGACCAAAATAGACCTGAGCAACTAAATGCTGTCACCACAAGGTCTGGTCGTGTCCTTCCTGATACCACTAAAATCATCCATGATGATGATAACGATTTAGCTATTCTTTCCCCAACAGAAAGCTCAACCCAGGAAAAGGAAAAATCTACTAAAACCACTGAAAGAGAAAAAGAAAAGGAACCAATGCCAGAAGTTCCACCCAGAATCCCTTATCCGGACAGGCTGAAAGGAACCAAAATGGACACTAGGTTCCAGAAATTCAAAGAAGATATGAAGAAACTATACATTGATATACCATTCCTCGATGCTCTTTCCGAAGTGCCCGCTTGGGCCAAATACCTGAAAACCCTTCTGTCAAGAAAATATATGACAGAAGAGCACGAAACAGTGAAACTAGCTCAGACCACTTCAGACATTCTGCTTAACAAAATGCCAAAGAAAAAGAAGGACCCAGGTTCCTTCGGTATTCAGTGTTCAATTGGAAATGGCTCCAGCAAGAAGGGATTAGCATATTTAGGAGCAAGTATATCCATTATGCCCTATTCTATGTGCAAAAGATTAGGCTTCACTGATTTGTTACCTACGACAATGACAATTCAGTTAGCCGACTCTACCATAACTGCTCCCCTTGGAATCATTGAAGATATACCTGTCTGGATAGGAATGAATTCTTATGTTCCGTGCGATTTCGTTATTATGGACATACAAGAAGACCTAAGATACCCAATAATCTTCGGCAGACCTTTCCTAGATACTGCCCGAGCGCTTATCGATGTAGAAGCAGGAACTATTATCTTGAGACTTGGGAAGGAAACTTTCTAGTTCAGAGTCCTTAATAGCATGAAAGGTCCAAGCATTCAAGAGGAAGTCTTTCTCCTGGACGCTATATATCAAATGTCCCAATTAGAAATGTCTGAACCCTCCGATGATTTGGAAGATATCTTGATAAATCCGGAAGTAGAATTCTCGGCAAATGAACTTGTGCAAGAATGCCTTCAATACTTAGAAAAGCTGAAGAAGCCCCAACGGTCACCTTTGAAGAACTCAAAGCCGTCACCATTATAGAAGCAACTGAGCCACCTAAGGCTCCTGAAATGAAAGCTCTACCTGAGGGACTCAAACATGCCTTTCTTGACAATGAGAAACTTTGTCCAGTGATTATCAGCTCCACCCTGGAGGTGGACCAAGAAAACAAACTTCTTGATGAACTAAAGAGACACAAGAAAGCTATCGGATACAAGATGACTGACTTGACGGGTATAAATCCAGCTTTATGCATGCACAGATTGCCTATGGTGGAAGAATTCAAACCATCAAGGGAACATCAAAGAAAGTTGAACCCTAATCTCAAGGAGGTAGTTCGCCTCGAGGTTCTCAAACTTCTGAAAGCAGGTATCATCTACCCAATCTCAGATTCTCAATGGGTAAGTCTCGTGCAGGTGGTCCCAAAAAAAGGGGGGACCATTGTTGTTCTTAATGATAAGAATGAACTAGTACCTACTAGAACAGTAACTGGGTGGCGAATGTGCATCGACTACCGAAAACTTAACAAAGCAACAAGGAAAGATCATTTCCCCTTGCCCTTCTTGGATGAGATTCTCGAACGACTCGCTCACAAAAAAAATTTCTGTTACCTTGATGGATATTCATGATTTTACCAAATCCCAATCCATCCTGAAGATCAATAAAAAACTACCTTTACTTGTCCTTTTGGAACATATGCCTTTAGAAGGATGCCTTTCGGGTTATGCAATGCACCCGCAACCTTCCAAAGATGTATGACTGCTATCTTTGCCGGATTAACAAAATCTATCATGGAAGTCTTCATGGATGATTTTTCTGTATAAGGAAATTCTTTCGACGACTGTTTACTCAATCTAGGAAAAGTCCTACAAAGATGTGAAGACACCAACCTGATCTTGAATTGGGAAAAATGTCACTTTATGGTGACTGAAGGTGTGGTCCTAGGACATCGAGTAAGTGAAAAAGGGATTGAAGTGGATAAAGCAAAGGTCGATGTCATCTCAAAGCTAACTCCACCTAAAGACATCAGAGGAGTCAGGGCATTCCTTGGTCATGTAGGATTCTACAGAAGATTTATAAAAGATTTTTCAAAGATAGCAAAGCCAATGACTCACCTACTGACCAAAGAAGCAGATTTTATATTTGACCAAGAATGCATTAATAGCTTCACAACTCTGAAGAATGCCCTTATCTCTGCCCCTATTCTAAGAGCTCATGACTGGTCACAACCATTTGAAATTATGTGTGACGCTAGCGATTATGCTATAGGGGCAGTCCTTGGACAAAGGATTGACAAAAAGCCTTACGTCATATATTACGCCTCCAAGACGCTTGATGAGGCACAAAAGAACTATACTACCACCGAAAAAGAGTTCCTGGCAGTCATCTATGCTTTTGAAAATTTTCGGTCTTACCTAATCGGTTCAAAAGTCATAGTATATACTGACCATTCTGCAATACGATACTTGGTCCAAAAATAAGATGCTAAACCCCGACTTATCAGATGGGTATTAATGCTTCAGGAGTTTGATTTAGAAATTAAAGACAAAAGTGGGGTTGAAAATGTCGTCGCGGATCACCTCAGTCGTATTGAAGCTAAAGACTCTGATAAAATACCCATTCGAGACTCTTTACCGGATGATCAACTAATGAAGATTACTACTGGATTTCCTTGGTATGCTGATATTGTTAATTATTTGGCAACAGGAATCATCCATCCGTCTGCATCATACCATGACAAAAAGAAATTCATTCATGATGCTAAGCAGTACTTCTGGGACGAGCCCTACCTATTCCGCTTATGCGCATATGGACTTTTTCGTCGATGCATTCCAGAAATAGAAATCACCCCAGTTTTAGAACACTGTCACTCAGGCCCTACTAGGGGGCACATGAGCTCTAAGAAAACTGCTCTTAAAATTATTCAATCTGGTTTCTACTGGACAACCATCGCAAAGGTTGCACATGAATATGTGTGATCATGTGACAAATGCCAACTATCTGGAGGAATAACTAAACGAAATGAAATGCCTTTGAATATGTGGCAAGAAGTTGAACTCTTTGATGTTTGGGGAGTGGATTACATGGGTCCTTTCCCCCCATATTACGGATTCACGTACATTCTAGTAGCTGTGGATTACGTTTCGAAATGGGTAGAAGCTCTATCGACCACTTCTTGTGATTCCAAACCAGTCATCAAAATGTTTAAAGAAATAATATTCCCCAGATTTGGCGTTCCAAGAACAATAATATCCGATGGCGGATCTCATTTTCTGAGCGGAGTTTCGAAGCACTATTATAAAAATATGGAGTCAAACATAAAGTTTCCACACCTTATCACCCACAGACGTGTGGACAGGTCGAAGTCTCCAATAGGCAACTCAAGGCCATTTTGGAAAAAACTGTTAATAGGCACCACACAGACTGGTCTACCAAACTTCTTGACGCTCTATGGGCCTATCGCACAGCTTTCAAAACACCAATTGGAACAACACCATTTCGATTGGTGTATGGGAAGTCGTGTCATCTACCAGTCGAATTAGAGCATAAAGCTTGGTGGGCTATCAAGCAATTGAACTTTGATCTCAAGAGTGCCGGTGAATCTAGACAACTTCAATTACAAGAATTGGAAGAGTTGCGAATGACAGCATACCAAAATGCCAGAATTTACAAAGAATAAACCAAGATGTGGCATGATGGCCACATAAAAAGAAAGGATATAATCATCGGAGATAAGGTTCTCTTATTCAATTCCAGACTAAAATTATTTCCGGGAAAACTGCGCACAAAATGGTTGGGGCCTTTCACTATCAAACATATCTACCCGACATGAGCGGTTATTATCCTTGATGATAATGGGGGAGAAAGAACCGTCAACGGTCATAGGTTAAAGAAATACTATATTCCAGCAGACAAATTGCCAAGACAAACTATAGAGATCCAAGATCCTATAACATCAGCATAGCCAGATCAGCATTTCGTCGAGCCAGTGACATTAAACCCAGGCACTACTTGGGAGGCAACCCAAGATCTAAGTATCATCGTTTTTCGTCTTCCCTCTTCTTCTTTTTAGTTTAGTTTTCTTCTGAAATATATATACAAAAAAATTCACATAAACAAAATAAACATAAAAATCAAAAACATCAAAAACCTAAACCTCCCCAAACGGTCTCACACCCATTTGGAGTTCAAACGGTCTCGCACCCGTTTGGAGTTCAAACGGTCTTGCACCCGTTTGACTTCAGGAATTTGTAAGGACGCCCCCCCCCCCCTATCCTATAAATAACACCCCACACCCTCCTTTCTCTCTTCTAGAACCTCTCGCTTTCTCTTTTCCACTGCCGTTTCACTCCAGTTTCCACGCGCACTTTTGCTTCTTCGAGCTTACCGTTATCACCTCTGTCTTCCACCGCCGTTCTCGTCTCCGACTGACACTTCGCCGTCGTCTGTGCGAGACTCCATTCTTCTGCTCGCTCATCGTCGCTTCCTTCCGGCCCTTCTTCTTCCGCCGTCGTCGCCTAACAGGTAGAGTTTTCTCTCGTGGTTCTCTCTATCGCCGTCGCCACCGCCGACGAGCATTTTTCAGCTTTCCTCCCGCCGTCCCTCGCCGCCAAACGGCCTGGCTCTTCGTCTTCCCGACGGTCTGCTCCAAACGGGTTTACACCCATTTGGACGAAGGACCGTTTAGCCCCAAACGGTCTCCAAACCATTTGGTACCATACGACCTTGCACCCATTTGGACGAAGGACTGTTTGGCCCCAAACGGTCTCCAAACCGTTTGGTGCCAAACGACCTTGCACCCATTTGGACGAAGGACCGTTTGGCCCCAAATGATCTCCAAACCATTTGGTGCCAAACGACCTTGCACCCGTTTGGACGAAGGACCGTTTGGCTCCGACCGGTCTCCAAACCGTTTGGTGCCAAACGACCTTGCACCCGTTTGGACGACGGACCGTTTGGCCCCACACGGTGTTCAACCCGTTTGGAACCAAACGGTCTTCAACCCGTTTGGAACCAAACAGTCTCGAACCCATTTGGATCCAACCAAACCTCAAAAATACTGTTGTATTCTAATAAACTTGTTTAAATTCAAATTTTAGAACTCTAACTTTTGTTTTCTTGACAAAAATTTCAGAATGGCCTCCCCCGCAAAACAACCAACAGGAACAGCCGACAAACCTATTTGGACAAAGGAGGAATTAATTGCTGACCGGGCAAAGTTTCAACAAATCATTGACCACTATGAAAAAACTGGAACGGTCCCAGCAAAGGTGCACCTTCTCAAAGTCATGCATGAGATAAAACGCATCAACCACTGCTTAGCAGAAGAACCTTCTGAAGAGGAGGTCGAAGAAATCTCATATGATGACCCCTCCGAATATGAGCCTTCATCAGAGGCAGAATCCCCTACCAAAAAGTCCTTGGGGAAGAGGAAGGCCCAAGCAACCACTTCAGCATCACAACCGAAGAAGAGGGCAAGGAAACAGGTTCACCCTATCACTGCAAGGGAACAAACCCTGGCAGGTTTCATTCTACCATCCTCCATTCAACCAACCACCACCATCACCGCCACCCCTGCCACCATTACCGTTCCTATTTTCCCCCCCCATTACCACCACAACACCACCACCAGAAAATCTTCACATCCATACCCTCCCATCCATTAAACAAACTCTAAAACCGACAAAGTATGTTTGCCCAAGCATACTTATGAAGATGGGGATCTACAATAGAATCCTCACCTTGCTAGACAATTCCAATCTTTCTCGACTTTGTTTTGTCACCAAATCCTCGTACATTGAGCCTACAACGGAATTCTTCACTTTTTTCACTAGAGAAGCAGTGGACACTTTCGATAAAGCACAGGACGGTGGTGATCGTAGAATATCCACCAGAATCTTCAACAACAAAGTGGTCATAACTGAAAATATGCTGAATGAAATCTTTATAGACAACCAAGAGCAGTTGAAGAAAGCCAAGGCTGTTGGCACAAACAACACCAAGTTCAACAAACACAACTTCTGGAAATCTTTAACGGGGCTACCAGTTTATGATGCAAAAACATGTAAAGCATCAAACATTCAATCGGGTCTAGTGCGCACACTTCACAAAATCCTTGCTGGCGCACTCTTCCCCAGGTCAGAAGGAGGAAATGTAATCCTCTCAGACCTCTTTGTTATCTGGTCCATCCTAAATGGGTTGCCAGTCAACATTGGGTGTCTTATCATCCAAAAACTATCAGCTTACGCCCTAGGAAAAGAAATATGTATGGGTGGTCTTATCACATCAATTATCAAATACCTTAAGATGGATAGACTTCTACCTATATGCACAAAAATAAAGGGCGACATCCTTACAAACGAACAAACATTGAATAACTCCTTCATCATAAAAGACAAGGATGGCAAGCTACACTACGTCTTCTGCCCTACAGCAAAATCCTTCAGAACGCTGCTCCCACTACCAGAACTTGCGGATTATGACAAAGACAATCTCCTTTTCTCAGATGACGAAATCACAACACTCATGTCTTCGGTCAAAATCACCGAAAAGAAAGCAACAATGGGACAGACAGAGCTTAGCATAACCGCCCCGGCAGCAAAAACAACAAAAATTCCTATAAAATGACCTTCCAGAAAGCTTTTGAAGGAACAAGAGTTGTCGGGAACACCAACTTCCGAACCCCACCCCGAAACAGAACCCACCCTTCCAGAGGAACACATAACAACATCATCACTAGACTCTTTCATAATGAGTCTACATGCTGATCTCGAAACCACCACTCCACCATCCACCATCCCAACATCCACCACCCCACCATCTTCCACCACACCATCCACCACCCCATCATCCTCCACTCTTCCACCTTTTTCCAAATCACCCTTCTTCCCTTCGGGCATCCCATTTTCCGCTACTACGCCCGAATTCACTTCTTTCACCTCAACAGACTTTCCATCAACATTACCGAACTCACTTTTCTCTCCGGATATGTCACCACCCTTCTCATCCGCCGCCACCCTGACACCGCTAGTGACCCCTTCCACAGTCACTACGCAGTTCGCGGGACCATCAACAGTGTCCTTTCCGCATGACACTACCACCACCATTCCACCCCGACCCAGCCGCCCCACCCTTCTCTCACTGGGGTCCCCTTCACTAACGTCGGTGAGGAATTCGGACGGCAATTTGACACCATCTGAAACCTCCTCACCGACCCTTCTAACATATTAAATTCTATTTTTTCTTGTGTGCAGGGTTTAACAAAGCAGGTCGCCAAGATCGACGAGCAAAACCGCGCCTTGCCAAGCATCCTCCAAGAAATCCAGCAACGACAAGTTTCAGTGGCTAAGCAAGTTGACCACGTCGACAGCTACTGCAAAACCTTGCCCGAGCTGGTCCTTGGAGTCCAAAGCCAGCACAAGGCGATGGCAAAGCTAGTCGAGAAGATCTCAATACAGACTCAACCGCTGCCTGAGACCCTCCGCGAGCTCAAGCAGCAACAACAAGTTTTCAGCACGTGCTTGGACGACATCAACATCACCCTCACACAGCTACACAAACGCCAAGAGGAGTCATCAACCAATGAACTTACTCAACTAAGAGCTCAAGTAACTGACCTCACACCACGACTCCTCTCGGCTGAAGCACGTTATTCTGATTTAAAGGAAACCCACGACGCACTGCTCGAAACACACGAGCACGTGCAAGTGGCATACGACGAGCTTCAATCCATCCATCGTCAGTGCAAGAAGAAAGCACATAAGAAAACAACGGATAAATCAGCAGCAAATGAAGACGATGAAGATGAAGATTCTGATTCTTCGGCTGACTCCAACAACAGTACCTCCTCAAGTGATGATTCTGATAAACCAGATAATGCTGAGGAGGGTCCCAACCATGGAACAGAACCCAAACAGCAGATGGATCACCATGACGGTGATAAAGATCTCAAATCCCCACGCAATGATAATGTTAACATGTCATATGGGGACCAATTTCTTGACTATTCCGCTATGGGATCCATCAGGGAGGTTGCTAAAGACGCGGCTTTCGCTGAGTTCCACCAATGTATAATAGGAACCAGCGCCAGCTCCCCCGCAACAGCTGTCCCACCCCCCTCAGCGCTCGACACGCCAGCAGCTTCACCACATGACGAGGACGAATCAGAACGAGTGCGTTTAGATACTGATGAAGAGCTCGATTCTGCCTCGGACTCAGACGACGACATACAGGGCTATGAGGAAGCTCCAGAACTACCTCCCTCCCCCCTCCACGAGAGCTTCCCCCGCCACCACCCCTACCGCACAAAATGCATGACCTAGATATGGCGGCCATCTCCACATTAGATGCTCAGGATATTTTTATACTGAACACTATCGTGGACGATGCAAAAGCAGAGGAAGATATTATCTACCACAATGCTAAAACATAGCACAAGATGACACGTGAAGACTTTCGTAACATTCTGCGACCTCGGTCGACGATGCCAATGTCTATCTTCCGTGTCCTTCTCGCCAACTGTATAGAAATGTACAGAAGTCATAAGCGGCAGCAACCTGTTTTTAATGCCTCGCCTGCCCTATCTTTGGGCCTGCTATACAAGGACATCAAAGAAAAATCAATCGAACGTCTACGTACCGGTTTAGCACGACGAGCACGTTATCTTACCATGCCCTTCCAAGTTTCAAATCATTGGTTATTCATGGTTGTTGATACCGAGGCTCGGGACGCCACAGTTTATAACTTCTGCAGCGCTGAGCTACCCACCGGTACAATAAACTTTATGGGTGAAGCAGCCGGTGAAGCAAGATATATACCCTTTCGGCTGCTTAAGCTAATTTGGGCTGCACGTCCACCTCTCCACCACAACTGGAGCCAGCCTTGGTTCAAAATAATAAACCCACAAGTCCAAGCTGATGAGGAATCCGGGGATTGCGCTTTCTGCACCATACGTCACATCCAAGCACTGAACCAAGAAATCCCATTCTCTGCTCTGGTTGCTGAAGATTTTCATTCTTTACGAGGACGTTATGCCATGGAGCTCATCTCTGATAGACGGTTCTTCAAGGACCCGACGATGGCACCAGATGATGTCCCTCACTACCTCTTCTCCTCTATCCAGCGATCGCAGCGACGACCCTTCCGACAAACTCTGAAGGAGCCAGAGAAATCAAAGGAACCGGCCTCGACAACCGAGCAAAGCAAAGACGACATTGATCCTTTGTCTGCCATCAAACCATCTTTCCCAGACTTTGATCTCAGTGCTTGCAAAGGCCTCTCCGACTACGAACTACGTCTCATCATGTCAAGGCTTTCTACCGAGAAAGATGAACTCATGTTCATGTCTGGTGACATTCTCATAATGGCAGACACTCTTCGAGAAACTTTACAATTTAAAGGATCACTCTCTGTAAGCCTAATGGCCGCTTACCAATTTCTCCCAGGCCAAGATAACCCCACAACATATATGGCGTCTCCTTATTTGAAGGATGACCTTTTAAAGCTAAAGCACTTCGGCGTAGATGAAACACTAATCTCCTATCTACAACACACAACGCCGAAGTTCATCATGCTACCCTTCCTCTATCATGAACATTGGCTACTCCTGGCAACAAACCTACTAGAAGGAACAATTACAATTTATAATAGTTCTGACAGCCAGTACAATCCAAAATAGAAGAATTATGTCGTGACGCCAAAAATGCCCACGGAAGTAGTAGCGAAAGAATGTGCTGAAAAATTAATCGATTTTCTAAGTCAGCACACAAAAGCTTACGACAAAGAATATTTTCACCGCCCTTCCTTCTGCAACAAGTGTCCCCAACAAATTCAACAATCAAACGACTGTGGCTTCCATGTCCTCTATTGGATCTACACCATCATCGTTCTTCAGAAACCAGTAGAGGATATGAATGACGTAGACTATCACGCCCTGCGAGGACAATTTGCAGCTAAACTCCTTCAAGCACCAGGGGCAAGCACAGGATTCACTTAGCCTGCGGCCCTTGTCCTCGTACTACTCCACCTATCACTTTGACACTCTGAGGACAGAGTGTGTGATAAGTTAGGGGGGGTACATTAGATAAGGGCGAGGTATCATCTCTATATCCTTCTTTCTCCATCTTCTCCTATTTTTTTTTATAAATTTTCTCAGTTTCCGTTACACCTTTAGCTTCTTAAGAATGGTTCATCTTTAGAATAAAAGTCACCCTCAGCTAACTTTAGAATCAGGTTAGTCCTCAAAAGTAAAATAGCACTTAGACATACAATGGCGACTTAATAATATCTCTCCACCTTGGGTTTTCATGCTTTTGTTTCACTTCTATATCTGACTCTCCACAAGGTCAATATCAAGGCGGAAATAAGCTGAGCTCTCAAGGACGAGAGGGGTATCAGGCAACTTCTGAATTAATAAGTCTTGCAAGCGGAACACACAATAAGTGCATGTTGAAAAACTCTAAGAACAGCTTTTCTCTCTTCAAATAAAAGAGGCTTGGCCGCCCAAAATAAATTCCAAAAGTAATCCCCAAATCCTAAGCCTGTGAGTTTTTCGAATAAAAGCCAGAGTGTTGAATAAAAACATGAGAGTTGTGCCATGCATAAGGACTTATAAGAAGAGCCAATAAAGGTTTCACCCGGCCGGTACATTCAGCTGCCCTCATAAAGGTAGATGTGTCGTGCCCGGTAGTGGGACCCTAAGGTTTCTAAATATAAGAGAAGGCTAATAAAGAGCTTACCCAGCCGGTACATTCAGCTGCCCTCATGAAGGCAGATGTGTCGTGCCCGGTAGTGGGTCTCTAAAAAGCATAGACAAGCCCTCTCCCACAAAAAGGGAGAGTTACACTTTAAGCCTTTAGCCAACCCTCATACCCACTCTAGTTCCGGTAGGTTCCTCAGAGAGATATAAAGCTGATTAGAGTCAACAACATGCACAGAATAAAAAGTGGTCCCAATGCAAGCTACGAGATACGGAAGGAACTTGAGACCCATTCATCTCTCAAAAACCTGAAAGAGTCAAGGCAAGCAATAAGATCCGATATGATTTGAGGAGAACTCAGGTTGAGAATTGAAACAAGAGTATGGAAACCCTAACTAAATAAAATCGCCTCGCCACTGCATGCCTTAGCTCTATCTAACTTGAGGACAAGCTAGACTCTAAGTTAGGGGGGGGGTGATAACCTCTCACTTTGTGATGCTATTTTATTAGTTTTCCCTTGTTTTCCATACTCTTTCTTAAATAAATTAGAAAGAATCATTAAATCTTTACCTTATTGCTGACACATCAATAGATTAACTTTTCTCTTCTTTATCCTTGCAGAAAAAACACAAAAAAATTACAAAAACCCCAAACGGTCCCAAGACCGTTTAAGGCCAAACGGTCCCAAGACCGTTTAAGGCTAAATGGTCTCAAGACCGCATGAACTCTAAACGGTCCCGAGACCGCATAAGCTCAAACGAGTCCAGCGCCCAAACGAGTTCGGCGCCCAAATGGGTCCAGCGCCCAAACGAGTTCGGTGCCCAAATGGGTCCAGCGCCCAAACGAGTTCGACGCCCAAACAGGTCCAGCGCCCAAACGAGTTCAGCGCCCAAACGGGTCCAGCGCCCAAACGAGTTCAGCGCCCAAACGTGTTCAGCAACCAAACGGGTCCAACGCCCAAACGGGTCCAGCGCCCAAACGAGTTCGGCGCCCAAACGAGTCCAGTGCTCAAACGGGTCCAACGCTCAAACGAGTTCAGCGCCCAAACGGGTTCAGCGGCCAAACGTGTTCAGCGCCCAAATGGGTTCAAGACCGTTTGGGCTCCACTTAAGCCTATAAATAAGATCCAAAGGGGTCCTCGAGCGGGGAGAACTCTCAGACGCCCAAAGGCTGCCTCTACAGTTCCAAAGCACTCCCATCTTTCATCCATTGCCCCAAGGATGCCAGTTTGAGATCCACATTCCATCTTCAAGCTACCTTCTCTCTCAACAACAAAGAAGGTGGGAAGAGAAGATCCGTCATCAAAGCATCCACGAAGTGTGAAGATTGTTGCTCTCTTCATCAAGGGTTCATCCTTCCCTCCTCTGTGGAGATGACGTTCTTTCTCTCTCTTCTCGCCTCCTTCTTTGTCCTTGATATGAGTGAGTAGTCTCATTCACTAGGGTACGGGGAGTAGCCCCGCTACCCATGTTTTCATTTCATGCAATGTAATTCAACTGTTTGCAATAGAGATACTCTCCTTTTTCAGTTCAACATCAATCGTTAAATGAATGCTTGTTGCTTGATCATCAACTTGTATTACCTATTGTCTTTCGGTATGAATTGTCTACGTTTGTACCCTTAGATCTAAATATCAATTGAAAGTTGGTTCTCGATGTATGTAGTCACCATACATCTGTTTCGGTATCTAGGAGTGCTTTCATGAGTGGAGTAAACTCACTCCCATCGTTGCACTTTCATACTATGAAATGGAATCAGTTGACGTATGAAAGTGCAACCTTGGCAAGGTCGAGGAACACACTTCATGAAGAAGTAATGCAAAGCAAGTGACCATTCATTATGGGATGGCTGGCGTTGCAATACTCCACACTTCTCGTAGTTAGTTATCCGAAAAGAAACTAAGTCTACAAGATACTAACTGATTAGAATCTCTTTGCAGGTTGTTTTATTATGTTGCATGTTTTGATCCATGTGTAGTGGCGTGAAACCCGATAACATCCTAGTGGTTTTTAATCATTGTTTACAACCCTAATTTCTACTTTCTTGCTTTTACTTTCCTCGCACTTAGTTTAAACAACCAAATCAAACTTTCGATCTAAATATCAACCGTTAAGTAATTAGGTACGACTAAAATGTTTTCCATCTTGATTAATTCTAATCAAGACCGTTGTCCCGAGGATTCGACCCTTAAACTATACTACGATAAGACTTCTGCGTGTCCTAGCACACGTGGGTG
The DNA here is from genome assembly GCA_963693085.1 of Alisma plantago-aquatica. NCBI lineage: Eukaryota > Viridiplantae > Streptophyta > Magnoliopsida > Alismatales > Alismataceae > Alisma > Alisma plantago-aquatica. The sequence continues at coordinate 335,991,030 of OY856414.1, forward strand.
GAAATCTTACCATAGTACAAGAAAGGATAAACCTAGAGATTCATCATCTCTAGGATTTTTAGTGGCGTTGCAAAACTCCATCAGAGTTTGTCGACCGATAATGAATATGTTTAAATGATTTAAACTATGTACTAAGTGTGCGTATCAATGTGCAGTTGTGACACTGTTGTATGGGATGACCTATCTATGTGTTGTGATTGGCTAGGGAAGATCTAAACGCTTGATTTACATGATATCTAAGTACTTGTACATTATATACTTATACAAGTTTTTACATTTGATTACAATCATGAAATTAAAGCATTTTGAGCATATAGATCTTTTGAGGGTTTGTCATCCATCTTGTTCCTGCAACACTCAAGTACCATGTTAGATCCACAAGAATGAAAGGGATTATAACAATGTCCAATTTAGCCAACAAGTACAACCTTCAAGCTTCAGAAGCTTGACATCTGAAGCAGGATTATGCGATCTATGACCAAGAAACTCAGAAAACCCAATGTTCTCTGAAAATCCATCACACTCCTTGCCTCTGTCAGAGCAGGAAGAACCCAAGTCGAGGGAGTAGAGGCGCCCCATGGCCAAAGCGGCCATCCCTTCCAATACTGTCAACCGCGTCGAGATTGAAGCCAGAGATAAGCAAATTGTGGGGGGAAACTAAGTTGTAGGTAGCCCAAAAGCACCTTGGAAAAGGTGGAAGTACTAAAAATGAAACCAAGGGTCCAGCTGGCAGATGAAAAGCTTGAAATTGCTTTGTGGTCATCAACACAACAAGAAAAGGGGGAAACCTGAGGTTATCTCGATACAAACAAATTCACAACCTTATAAACATCTCAGGGTCTTCACGAAGCTCTTGCGACTTCCTGACTAGCCCAATGATGACCGGAATGCCTAGGAAAGTTTTTGATGTCTGAAACTGGGAGACGGACTAGGTCCACCGAGCTTCAGGGAAAAGGAGGGTGAAACAATGGTAGCTTTGGGTTTGCGGAATGTGTGTAGTCATTTTCGAGGCCTCATACATATAGGTGGTGGCCCTAAGGGACAGGATTTCTAACCACTGTGGGAAATAGGGGAGGGAGAAGGAGTTCTGGTCGACCTAGGGTTCTAGGGCACAAAGCCCTATCATGTTTAGGATCAAACTATCTGGGACGCATCAATGATGGTGAAGAGAGTCCCAGTTTCTTACAACATCGATGAGGGAGAGAGAGCGGGCGTTGGGAGGTGGCTGGTCACAGTGGATTCTTTGCATCGTTGGACTTGGGTGGAGGGGATGGTCTCCCCACACATGGTTGGATCCATGAGAGACTGATCTGGATTGGGTCACTAGCATAGCCGTGTGATAGGATAAATTGACTGGACCAAAGTCCAACAGATAGGATTAGATTATTATAGGATTATATATTAGATTAGGTTATTTCCTTATTAGTTCAATTGGATTAGCTAGGAGACTCCAATCCTTATCAAACTTTGTGAGTTACTTAATTGGGATACAAGGAACCCAAAAATAGTGTTCGTTTCCTGATTTGTCCAACTTCGATTATTCTATCTCTCTTTTCAGGATAAACATTTAATTTGTCATATAAGATTATTTAAAATGAATTTGAGGATATCCTTTTGGGAAAATCCCAACCTTATCGTAACCAACTTGTGTTAAATTATTGGGCCATAAAAAGAACGTTGATTGGGTTAGTTTCGTATAAAACCCTAAATGTCCATTATTGGATGCTTAGAGCTACATTGGTGATATTAAGTTTCAATTTAGGGTAAAAGTTATCAAATTTAGTTTATTTAACAAATTAGTAGCCATAATTGCATTATCATATGTTTTAATTATCAATTTTGAAACAAAACAAATTAGGGTTTCGAATTGGGGTCATTTTATAAGGTTTAAAATTTTAGGTGTTACATTTCTACCCACCTTATAAAAATTTCATCCTCAAAATTTCCAAGGTACTACCCACCTTAGGGTTTTCCTTTTTCGTAACATGAAAAGGTTTAACTTATAATTCTACACATGTTCATTCATAAGATGAGACTGACCACAACTATAACCTAGAAGAGATTTAATAACTTAAATCATACCTTGTTCACTCTTATAATCTTCATTATCATCAATAATGGTGAATATTCTAGCATGTTTTTCTCTCTAGGTGCTTCATTGACTTTGGTCTCTTTCTTTTGAAACTTAGGGAAGTTGGGTCTAATGTGGCCTATTTTTCCACATGCATATCACACTCCAGTTCCAAACCTACATTCTCCTAGATGACACTTAGAGCACTTGGCACATTAAGTCTTCACAGGTTGATTTGCAACAACCTCAGCTGGAGCCTTCCTCTTCTTGTCATTATGGTGGTTGTTGTGGGAGTGGTTGTCCTTCTTCCATGCTCTTCCTGGGTGGTCTTCTAGTTTAAGGGAAGCATCTAGAGCACCATGAATGGTGCAGTGTCCTTGGACAGACAAAACAAAACCAAGATCTTCCTTGATACCCCTAATGAACTTCTTCACCTTGCGTCGTTCATCATAATCATATCCATAATTCTGTAAAATTCTGAACTTCATGGCTTATTGGGTGACTGTAATGTCACCACATTGACGAAGGTTGTGAAAGTCCTCTTCTTTCTTCTCCACCATAGCCTCAGATATGTAATGATCTTTAAAGGCTTTTGTGAATTCCTCCCATGTGAGTGGAGGAGCATTAACTTCACGAGATCCTAGTAGGTTATCCCACCAAGTCCTAACAGCACCTTTGAGCATGTGATTCCCAAAACGAACCCTAGATGGGTTAGGGCAATCCAGGTCACGGAAACAATGCTCCATGTTCTGCAACCAGCTTACAGCTTTTCCCACCACATCTAGTTCTTCCTCTCCAGCAAAAGAATCAGGCTTGATCTTCAAGAAATCAACTAAGGTAAACTCCTAGTTCCTCAGTTGATGTGGTCTTCCATGTTGACCAGTGATAACATCGGTTAAAGTCTTGATGAGCACTTCTAGAGGTGCATTAGGGTTACCATTAGGGTTAACCCCTCACTAAAGTGTCTCTTGGGTTGCACCGGAGTGCCTCTTCTATTATGCACCAAACTACCTCTTAGTTTTTCTTCGAGGAGCCTCTTGGTGAGGATCTTATACAAGTTGTCTTTTAATCATTATCTTTCTCTTAAAACTCTTAATTTTCTCGTAAAATCTTAATCTTGACATTAATCTTAATGTTCATGAAAGATGGTACAATATTGACAACAAAGCATGACTTCTAGTTTCTTATACAATCCTTAAATTTTAACAATTGGAACAATAAATAGTACATTCATAACATTCATTGTACACGTATAATCAAAATCATCCAATAATTATGTTCAAAGTGCATGGACCACTTACCACTCTCTTAGAAGAGATCCTAGTTGCTTCCTTAGGTTTAGGAAACCCTAATCTCGTTCCTGGGGCTTAGAAACCCTAATTACCATGTTATAACAATTATCATTCATTAATAATTAATATTCAACCTAATTTATAGGGTTTTGGGGTTCTTGATTAAAATAGGGAAAACGGAGTTGAATCAGGTTTTGAAACTTTGTCCATCATCTAGATCTCAAAAATTGAGCAAAATCCATATATAACTTGACCCCATAGGATGTACCAATAAAAAGATATGAATTTTTGTTTATCAACCAATCAGAAAATTCCTTGATGATTTATAAAATTCCAAATAAAACTCCCAACGCAACCAAGTTGGCAATTGCTTGGCACAATGGCTTGATGTCGCATGGATAACAGGGTCAGTACTCACCCAAAGGGGTCAAAGGACAGAAGTACCCACGCATGCATGACAACAATACTGAATCATGTGAGGGTAAAACTAGAAAATGGATGTAAAAGACCCTCTCTCTCGTGAGTACAACCTTCAAGCTTCACAAGCTTGACATCAGAAGCAGGATCATGCGATCCATGACCAAGAAACTCAGAAAACCTGATGTTCTCAGAAAATCCATCGTGCTCCTTATCTCTGTCAGAGCAGAATGAACCCAAGCTGAGGGAGTAGAGGCACCCCATGGACAAAACGGCCATCCCCGCCAAGATTGTCAACCACGTCAAGATTGAAGCCTGGGATAAGCAAATCGTGGGGGGAAACTTAGCTGCAGGTAACCCAAAAGCACCTTGGCAAAGGAGGAAGTACTAAAAATGAAACCAAGGGTCCAGGTGGCAGATGAAAAGCCTGAAATTTCTCTACGGTCGTCAGCACAACAACAAAAAGGGGGAAAAGGGGAAACCTAAGGCTACCTCAATATAGATGAATTTATGACCTTCAAAATGTCTCAGGGTCTTCACAAAACTCTTGTGACTCCCTAACTAGCCCGATGATGACCAGAATGCCTAGGCAAGTTCACGATGTCTGAAACTAGGAGATGGACCAGTTCCATTGAGCATCAGGACAAAGGAGGTTGAAACAACGATAGCTTTGGGTTTGTGGGATGTATGTGGTCATATTTGAGGCCTCATACATATAGGTGGTGGCCCTAATGGGCAAGATTCCTAATCGCCACGGGAAATAGGGGAGGGAGTCGGAGTTCTTGTTGACCTAGGGTTCTAGGGCATGAAGCCCTATCATGTTTAGGATCAAACTATCTGGGACGCCTCGCTAATAATGAAGAGAGTCCTAGTTTCTTGTGACACCAACGAGGGAGAGAGAGTGGGTGTCGGGAGGTGGATAGGCACAGTAGAGTCCCTACATCGTTGGACTCGGGTGGAGGGGATGGTCTCCCCATGCGCGGTTGGATCTGTGAGAGACTGACCCAGATCGGGTCACTAGCATAGTCGTTTGACATGATAAATTGACTGGACCAAAGTCCAACAGATATAGGATTAGATTATTATTGGATTATATATTAGATTATGCTATTTCCTTATTACTTCAATTGGATTATCTAGGAGACTCCAAATCTTATCAAACTTCATGTGTTACTTAATTGGGACACAAGGAACCCAAAAATAGGGTTTCCTGATTTGGCCAACTTAGGTTATTCTATCTCTCCTTTTAGGATAAACATTTAATTTGTCATACAAGATCATTTAAAATAAATTTGAGGATATCCCTTTGGGAAAATACCAACCTTATCATAACCAACTTGTGTTAAAATTATTTGGCCATAAAAAAGGAACATTGATTGGGTAATTTCATATAAAACCCTAAATGTCCATTATTGGATGCTTAGAGATACATTGGTGATATTAAGTTTCGATTTAGGGAAAATGTTATCAAATTTAGTTTATTTAAAAAATTAGGAGCCATCATTGCATTATCATATGTTTTAATTATCAATTTCAAAACAAATTAGGGTTTCAAATTGGGGTCATTTAATAAGGTTCAAAATTTTAGGGTGTTACACTTTGCCTCAACTAGTGCTTTTGGAGTCCTTATCTAGGTATGCATTTATTTGTAGCTATTATTTATGAAGAAGTGTTGGAGATATGTGTATAGATTTAGATTATGGCCCATGTAACACCACAATAACCACAATAGGTATGAATGCATATATTACCCTAGATTATGTCTTTAGTATGGGAAATCCATAAATACTGGAAAATATAGAAACTAGAATTAATAAATACCATAAATCATAAATCCTTAGAATTTATATAAATATTGTCACATTTGATCAATTCCAAATTTGTGTATTGAGACAAATTGTGCACATGATGAAGTTAGGAAAAAATAATTTTACTAAAAATCTAACTAACGATTAACAGCCATTTTTTTCTATATCTTAGTTCAAATTCCAATGCCATAGAAACAATGTGTCTTATAAAAATGTCTTCACTCAAACAAAATAACAAATTGGGCTACCAGTCCTACATATATGGTGAAGCCTATTGGTGATGATAGCATAAGGTTCCTATTGGTGATGTGTTGAAGGAACCCTAGAAGAGAGGTTACGTCATCAACTAGTATTCCAAAGGTATCACAAGAAACATGAAAAAAATGATGGTGATTTTCCAGACAAGCCACACCATACTTTTGTACTTTTTATGCAATGACATCACAAGCTACGCGGCTTGTTTTAATGTTAGTTGAAAGAATACCGTTAGGAGAGAGATTCTGATGAGGTCAAGATATGTATTCTATCTTTCCAATCAAATAACAAAATGTCTACAAGACATTATAAGTAGATACCATCACGTCGTGCGCCAAGGAAGGCCACGTGAACCTCTTTTAGGACCTTCGTTAAAATTCCAATGATTAAATTAATTAATTTGAAGTGACCATAACCATGTAGTGGAACAAGATGACGTGTCTAAGAAAGAATGTGTAGTGAAGGTTCTATCATAATTACTTCTAATCCACTTAGGTAGTGGTGGGGTTTCCTCACTTATTATACCGACCTGGCCAAGGAGATTTCTATTACTTGAAAAAAAATCATAAATCCTGAACTAAGTCACCAACCCAAATCAATATGTCAAAAAAAAGTATGTAATCTCCTTTAATGGAATGAAATGAATTAGTCATATTAAGACATATGGGTAAACCATAACCACTATGATTTTTTTTTTTCACATTGCAATTTACCGATCATGAATCAACTTTTGTAAAATTTCCTCACAATAACTTTACATACACCCCCTAGAATTAATCAATAGGAAAGCTTAAAAGATAAATAATATGTTCTCTTTCAAGATATGGTAATAACTTGTCCTAAATGTAGCATTTTATATTGAGTATTTTTCAAAAAATCAAAATTCAATTTGGATATAATCTGTGGCAAGTTGTGATATTTTACTACTGAATTGAAGCAGGGCCTCTATACTCTCAACTTTTAGAGATATATGAAACATTGGATAATTTATGTTTATATCAACACCACACTAAAGTATAATTATATTTAATTTTAAAATAGAAAACATGAAGCATATCTAAATACTTAACCAAATAAAGCATACCATTAAGAGTAGTGGCAAGAATGCGTCAATATTTTTTTACAAAATGTAAAACTTTAATATTGAACTTGATATAGTTTCTTCAATTATTTTATGGTGTCTAGAAACAACCATATGATTACAATAGTTTATGACTCATAATTTGAATCCTCAACCTTCAAATCTGAACATGACACTAAAATTCTTATTTAGATTAATCATAATTAAATGCCCAACTTAGTCGTATACGTATGTGGCAATCAAAATTTGATCATAAACCAAGAAAGTAACCCCATATAGGTAATAAGAGAATTGGTTGGTTACCCTAATTATTCTTGATCTTATTTTCAAATACAATCACATCATGACCTACTATAGTCTATCTTGACCTGCTTATAGATCATTAACTTCAGAAAGGATTAAAATTATCATTTCCATTAAAAGATGTGAACTTTCAAAATATTTTGTGTTGAAAAAAATCATTTGTACATGATATAACTAAAACTATAGGATTTAATATTTGTTTTGAGAAAAATAAGATGAATAATTGGTATTTAGGGTAGATATTTGTGTTATTGTAAGTATACATCATACCATGATAATTCAATACTCAGTGTAAGGACCCTGACCTTGCTTTATGGGTGAACGTTCTTTATTACCTTAATTAGATTCTTAAAACCTTAATCTAAACCTTTTATGTGCTTTGATATCATGTGACAAGCTTAAGTTTCAAGTTTTGTCCAGTTTGGACACTGTTTGTGCAAGTTATGCAATTGTAGGCTTGTTTTGGACTTTTCTACAATTTACCCAGACTAAAGTTTTTCTTGCAATTTGTCACATTATGTTTATTCGTTACATGTTTTCTTACCATGTTTTGGTTGGTTGTGGCTTAGGTCACCTGGATGCACTTTGGTTTGACAATGACATCTCTCTAGGGTGAGTTAGGGTTTTGCTCTCATGGATGAGCTACCTTGGAGGCCATCAATTGATGGTTCCCCTATATGAGGACATTGACGTGGAAATTTATCGCACTAACAAACTCAATCGAGGTTGATATCCCCGAGCTTTTACCAAAACCAAAGTGCAATAATACCACCCGCAAGCGGATGGGTCTTATCGCTGTATAGTTAATAAGGATCGAACCCAAAGGACAATATTTTTAATAACCTTTGTTAATCGAATCTAGCTCGAGTTAAGGCTAATATTTAAAATGATTGATAGATTTGAGGTTAATTAAACTAATAGAAAAAAAAGTAAAAGCTAAATTAAAGTTTGGATTTAGATCAATGATATGGAATCACTGGGATGGTATCGAGTTTCACCACCGCTACGCAAGCAAGCACATTCAATTGCAAACAATCCAGGAAAGATATAACAATCCAAATAGAGCTACTGCAGAACCCCCCATACGGGCATTAGGTTCGCGTAAGCATCACCTTAGGCATTAGATGTCTCGTCGCCAACCGGATCACTCACTTACGGCTCCGAAGATATAGAAATTCGACGAAGGTTGTGGGCCCCCTATATAGGCGTTAGGCACACAGAAGCATCACCGAAGGCTAGATGGCTCGTCCCCTCACGGATCACACACTTACAACCTCGAAGAAATCTCATTCTATTTCTAGTTTGGGAGTAAACTGCATTAATCGATAAGCGAGTAGGTGATAGATCTACAAACTAACATTCGACGATAAACAAAGAAGATACAAAATCCAACTAAAGTTGTGGTCCTCCTTGAGGGATGTTTAGACCACAGAAGCGTCACTGTAGATTAGATGTCTCGTCCCCTCACGGATCATACACTTACGACCTCAAGGAATCCTATCAGAAGTTCTCGTCAAGGAGTCGAACATTGTAAACCACCATTCTATCCCACATATAGAAGATTTCTCAATGTAGGAAAGAACTAGATGAAAGCAAGTAGATATCAACTACGAACATACCAATTAACAATGAAATGGAAGGTTATATACATTGCCACGGAGAGTTTAACAAAAGAACATGATTTTCATGGGCAGCGGGGTTAGTCCCCGCACCCCAACGAAAAGGTACTACTCGCTCATGATGCGAGAAATAAGAAGAATAAGAAAGAGAGAGAAATCCGTCATGAACTCGGTGTAGAAGGTAGTCGCAGCTCGGTGAAGAAGATACATCCGTTTACGTCATGTCGGAGCAGATCTAGACGTGAACGGGAGATGCCAAGACAGACCGTACAGTCTCCCTCGCTCCATCTTCCTTCTCTCCTCAGCCTCTTTAGTTGCAGCACGGGCAATAGGTGGAATGAAACTGGCGTGGACGGCACTGGATTTGGATCAGACCTATGTACAAGTAGTCTGGCGGCGTCCCGGAACCGATGTCCCAAAATGAGGACCCTGCTGGTCTTATTTATAGGCACTGGACTGACCCTCACTTTTTGGTGTGATTTCAATCCGAAAATATCTTATCTAAACGATTTGCATTTTACTTTACTTCATTCGGTCTTTGTTAGATAACTGATTACGGTAGTTGTTAGTTACTGTAGCTGTTAGTTACTATAGCAGCTCGTTAGTGTAGCTAAGCTATTGTAGTAATCACTTATTTAGCATGGGTTAAGCCCAATGTAGTGCAGCAAGTACATGTGAGAATGTTGTGTTGTTTCTAGTGCAAATGGCAAAGAAGTTTTATCCCATATTGCTCACACCTAGAACTTTTTTGGTCCTCATATGTAGGATCACATGGGGCACTAGTGTCCAAAGGAGTCCTAGGAAGGAGGTATGCTCACCTCCTTGGTGGGTGGGGTTACCACATCACAACGTACGCATGCACGCGCGCGCGCCACACGACGCCTCGCCTCGCCGGGCCGGGTCGGGCTCGGGCTTGTGGATTGTGGATTGTGGATTGTGGATTGTGGATTGTGGAGAATGTCTTCCGTCTTCTTTTTGCACTAGGATACAACTACGTAATTAATTACTCGTGTAATTAATTATTGCTTTCTTATTCGGATTTCTTAATCCTAATTAGAAAGTGTTTCTCTTTTGCGGATTATTCTGTATTGTGTACAAGAGAAACCGAGTGTTTGCGTCTTACTGGGAATAGGATTAGGGACGTGTGTGGCTATATATACACATCCGGTCATTAGGGTTAAACACACCAAAAACAATCTTCTGTCCTCCTGTGCGAAGTGCGGCTCCTCCTTCCTGTCTTCGAGACGCAGCTGTCAGGCGGTGGTACCTGCGGTGGCTGTGCTGCACTGGTAGCAGTGCGACGTGCGCGAGCAAGATGTACAACAATCCAGGTTCGTTCTGGATCAAGACTGGGAGAACGGTGCCTATCCGCGAGGATTGTCGGGCACGGATTTCTTTAAGTAACACATTCGGTTCTCAACGAACGATCTAGTTTGCGAATCTAACTCTTATTTTTTGTTCTCCTGCATTGCTTGTTCTTCGAATCTTATTTTGGATCTGCCTGCACTGTTAATTATATTGCACCTGTCGTTGTTGCATGAACGACGATAACCAATATTAACAACAGTCTTAAAGAAATCATTTCTGTCGTTAATTAACTATGGCAAATCAGGGTGTTTCGGGATGTAGAATTGATACAACCAATATGCCTGAAAAGTTTACTGGTACGAACTTTGCCCGTTGGCAGAGTCGTATGGAAGTTTGGCTAAATATTGCGGGTTATGATCAGTATTTAATTGAAACTGAACCTGTGTCTGATGAAACAATTCCTGATAATGCAAACATTATTGCTAATTGGAAGAAGGGTGATAAAACGTGTCGCGGTTTGATTCTGTTTGGTTTAAATAACAAATTGTATGATTCTTACTCAAATCCGCCAGTCACTACGTCCAAGGTTTTATGGGAATTGTTAATTAAGAATTTTAGCACTGAAAATCAGGGTGTTGAAAAATATTGTGTGTCTAAATTTCTTAAGTTTCAGATGGTTGAGGGTAAGTCAGTTTCTGATCAAACACACGATCTACAACTCCTAGTTCATGAACTCTCAGATGCCAAGATGGTGTTGCCTGAGAAATTCGTTGCTATGTCTATCATAGAAAAATTCCCTAAGTCTTGGGAATCGTTTGGTATGTTTCTGAAGCATCGCAAAGGGACACACACCATGGATGGATTAATGATGGATATTAATATACAAGAAGAACACTTAAAGGAGAAAGGGGTCAAGGTGCCTACTGATTCTAATCCAACTGTTAATCTTACTTCTACAAAAAACACCAAAGATAAGAAATCTAAGAATGCACATAAACCCAAGGCAAAGATCCAAAAGAAACCGAAGAACAAACCTTGTTGGACTTGTGGACAGGTTGGCCACTAGAACAAGGATTGTCCTACTAAGAAGGCAAAGAAAGCTACCACATCTGCAATTGAGGAGGCTGTGGTCAACATGATGACTGCATCCTTGAACCTCAATGATGGGTATGTGTCTATTAAACCTGAAATTCTTTCTATATTTGAACCACTTTATTGGATAATTGACACTGGGGCTAATGTACATGTGTGTGCTGATAAATCCCTATTTGTGTCTTATCAGGCCTCTCGAGGTCGGTCCGTGACTTTGGGCGATTTCAGCTCTGCAGAAGTCAAAGGCGAAGGACGGGTGGACTTGAAGTTCCCTTCGGGTAAGGTTTTGACTCTTAATAGGGTCAGACATGTTCCAACCATTCGACGCAATAACCTTAGTGGCGTCATATTAGTTAGAGAAGGTTATAGAGTAGACTGTAAATGTAATAAGGCTATTATTACACGCCTTCGTGATTCTTTGTTTTTTGGCAAGGGGTACTTATGTGATGTGGAGAACTTGTTTAAGATTCATGTTGAACCTGTTTCAAATTCTGTTTTAAATTTGAATGATTATAGTTCTGTTTGCATGAATCTTGTTTCATTCGATGTATGGCATTCACGTTTGGGACATGTTAATGTTGCCTCAATGAAGCATATGATGAATCTAGATTTGATCCCTAAATCTAAAGTTAGCAACAATAAATGTGAAATCTGTGTACAAGCTAAATTGCCTAGGAAGCCTTTTCATTCTGTGAATAGGAATTCTGAAATTTTGGATTTAGTGCATACAGATATCTGTGAATTTAATGGTGTTTCTACGAGAGATCAAAAACGTTATTTTATAACTTTTATTCACGATGCGAGTAGATATTGTTATGTCTATTTACTTAGAAGTAAAGATGAGGCATTGGATACATTTCAAATTTATAAGAGAGAAGCTGAAACTCAAACCGGTAAAGTACTTAAGCGATTAAGGTCTGATAGGGGAGGAGAGTATACCTCGAATTTGTTTTTGGAATTTTGTCAATTACATGGTATAGTTCATGAGGTAACTACTCCTTATTCACCACAATCAAATGGAATAGCTGAATGTAAAAACCAAACCTTAATAGATATGGTAAATACCTTACTCCAAACATCTGGATTACCCAACTTTATGTGGGGGGAAGCTTTGAATACGGCTTGCCATATTCTGAATAGAGTTCCCCATAAACATTCAGAGAGTAGTCCGTTTGAGTTGTGGAGAGGAAGGAAACCGAGTCTTAAATATCTTCGGGTGTGGGGTTGCCTTGCAAAGGTACTTGTCCCTGAACACAAAAGGAAGAAATTAGGACCGAAAATGGTTGATGCCATATTCTTAGGTTATGTAGAGACAAGTTATGCTTATAGATTCCTGATTGTAAAATTAGATATCTCTGGCATTGAGGTCAATACAATTGTGGAATTACGTGATGCAACATTCTTTGAGGATGTGTTTCCTATGAAAACTGGTGTGCCCAATGAAGTTTCTCAAGAAGATTCATTTACCACAGGTTCCATTCCCGAGCACGTGGAAAGGATGACAAATGTGGGGGGTGACTCAGAACATGCTATTTCTGAATCTGATGATTCTGAAGAAATAGTTGAACCAAGGAGAAGTAAATGGCCTAGGACATCCAAAGACTTTGGAAGTGAGTTTCTTACTTACAATGTTGAGGATGATCCTGTTACTTTCAAACAAGCTATGGAATCTCCAGAAGCTAAGTTTTGGAAAGAAGCCGTTAATGATGAAATCCAGTCAATTCTCTCGAATGGAACTTGGGAATTGGTGGATTTGCCTCCTGGTTGTTCTGCAGTTGGTTGCAAATGGATTTTTAAGAAGAAACTTAATGCAGACGGGACAATCAATAAGTATAAGGCTAGGTTAGTTGCTAAGGGTTACACACAAAGGGAATGAATAGATTATTTTGATACATATTCACCTATTTCCCGTATGACCACAATCCGAGTGCTTATAGCATTGGCTTCCATTTATAATCTCTATATTCATCAGATGGATGTGAAGACCGCGTTCTTACACGGTGATCTTCAAGAAGAGATATATATGGAACAACCTGAGGGATTTGTGGGTCGTGGGAATGAGTCCAAAGTGTGTAAACTTGTTAAGTCATTATATGGCTTGAAACAAGCTCCTAAGCAATGGCATGAGAAGTTTGATTCTGTGATATCATCGTTTGGCTTTATTTCTAATGGATTTGATAAGTGTCTCTACTGCAAGATTGTCAATAATGGATTCATTTTGTTATGCTTATACGTCGATGATATCCTGCTTTTTGGTTCTGATATGAAAGTAGTAAAAGAGACAAAGTCATTCTTGTGTAGCAAGTTTGAGATGAAAGATATGGGTGTCACTGATGTGATTTTAGGGCTTAAAATCATAAGGTCTACTGATGGTATAACTCTCTCTCAGTCTCACTATGTTGAGAAGATACTGGAGAGGTTTGAGTACACATCACGTAAACCTGTTAAGACTCCATATGATTCATCCAAACCCTTGTTCAAGAATGAGACTGGGGTTCCAGTGTCTCAATTACGATACTCTTAGATTATCGGAAGTTTGATGTATCTTATGAACTGTACACGTCCAGACATTGCATTTGTCGTGAACAAGTTAGGTAGATACACCAGTTGTCCCGACAAGACCCATTGGGAAGCTCTTGACAGAGTTCTGAGGTATATCAAGGGAACACATTCCCTTGGGCTGCATTATGGTAAACATCCTTCCGTAGTCGAAGGATATAGTGATGCAAGCTGGATTGCCGTGAATTCTGGGAGTAATGGTGTCTCAGGATATGTATTCCTGTTGGGAGGAGGAGCTGTTTCCTGGAGGTCTAAGAAACAGACCATATTGTCTCAGTCCACTTTTGAAGCAGAGTTGTGTGCTTTAGATGAATCTGGATTGGAAGCTGAATGGCTACATGGACTTATGTCTAGTTTACCTATGGTAATGAAGCCACTTCCTGCAATTTCAGTTCATTGTGACAACACTACAACTATTGCTAAGATAAAGAGTTCCAAGTACAATCAAAAACAGCGTAGACACATCCAAGTCAGATTGAAATCTGTAAGGGAGTTAGTGTCTAATGGAGTCGTGGCTGTGGACTATGTCGGTACCAAAGATAATACAGTTGATCCTTTCACTAAAGGTCTTACCTTGGCTTTAGTGGAAAAATCCAGGTTGGGGATGGGACTGAAACCCCTATAGATTTGCAGGCAGTAGCAACCCAACCCAAAAGAGTGGAGATCCCACAAATTGGGTTCAATGTGGTAATAACAAGTTGTCGGGTAAATTAGATGACACTGTGTATTCTTGTTTGATGCTTCAAGCATCTGTGTGTCTATCTCCTGGAAACATGTTAGTGTCATGACTGCAAGTTAGTAAGAGAGTAGTCTCTTAATGGTGTCAAGTCTTAGGACAGGATGTTAGCAGTACATCCTTGGAGACTCCAGCTAAGTGATTAATGTTGTGTAGGCCACAACAGGAGAATTGGGTTGTTCTCTGTTATCAATCATGATATAAAATTTTGTATGCATGGCCTTAATGCATTGTTTTTTCTTTACTACCATGTCTTTATTGTGTTGTTACCAACCTAAACTCTTGTACCCAAGGTTCAGGTTCAAGACTTTTGTTCACCTAGTTCCTACAGGGGTCATAGTTGGATAACTCAGGTAGATTCAAACCGAAAGGTATCTTCTGAAAGCACAATATGGAGGACTGAATGGTAGAGCACACTACACATTGGACTTTGTGGGGGATTGTTAGATAACTGATTACGGTAGTTGTTAGTTACTGTAGCTGTTAGTTACTGTAGCAGCTCGTTAGTGTAGCTAAGCTATTGTAGTCATCACTTATTTAGCATGGGTTAAGCCCAATGTAGTGCAGCAAGTACATGTGAGAATGTTGTGTTGTTTCTAGTGCAAATGGCAAAGAAGTTTTATCCCATATTGCTCACACCTAGAACTTTTGTGGTCCTCATATGTAGGATCACATGGGGCACTAGTGTCCAAAGGAGTCCTAGGAAGGAGGTATGCTCACCTCCTTGGTGGGTGGGGTTACCACATCACAACGCACGCACGCATGTGCGCGCCACGCCACGCCTCGCCTGGCCGGGCCGGGCTCGGGCTTGTGGATTGTGGATTGTGGATTGTGGAGAATGTCTTCCGTCTTCCGTCTTCTTTTTGTACTAGGATACAACTACGTAATTAATTACTCGTGTAATTAAGTGTTACTTTCTTAGAAAGTATTTCTCTTTTGCGGATTATTCCGTATTGTGTACAAGAGCAACCGAGTGTTTGCGTCTTACTGGGAATAGGATTAAGGACGTGCGTGGCTATATATACACATCCGGTCATTAGGGTTAAACACACCAAAATCAGTCTTCTGCCGCCGTGTGTTTTGTGAGCCCTAATCCCGAGTACAAGAGTCGTCGTCCCCGGAGTCGATTTGCGGAGTTGTCCTCCTGTGCGAAGCGCGGCTCCTCCTTCCTGTCTTCGAGACGCAGCTGTCAGGCGGTGGTACCTGCGGTGGCTGTGCTGCACTGGTAGCAGTGTGACGTGCGCGAGCAAGACGTACAACAATTCAGGTTCGTGCCGAATCAAGACTGGGAGAACGGTGCCTATCCGAGAGGATTGTCGGGCACTGATTTCTTTAAGTAACACGTTCGTTTCTCAACGAACGATCTGGTTTGCGAATCTAACTCTTATTTTTTGTTCTCCTGCATTGCTTGTTCTTCGAATCTTATTTTAGATCTGTCTGCACTGTTAATTATATTGCACCTGTCGCTGTTGCATGAACGACGATAATCAATATTAACAAACAGTCTTTACCCGCAAACCGTTTGGAAAGCCTTTAATTATCAAACGGTCTTTACTTCAGCCAACCGGTCCTCGCGTACTTGCTTTATTAAACGTTCTGCTAGCTCACACGGTTTGGTTTTGGTCAAACTTTCATCCAAACGATATGTACTGCTGCCTTCGGTCTTCACGCAGCCAACTTGAACGGTCTATCATGCATGTTATAATCATGCACGTGATTTGTCAATTAATCTTGCAGCTCTCCATTGTCATCTGGTTTGCATGCAAGCTAACAGCAAACGGTTTCATGCATGCATAGTGCAAACGATCATTGTTGCGCTTTGCCAAACGGTCTCCGTATTGCGTACCCATTCGGTCTTATGCGTGCATTGCTCATTCGGGTTGCTTCATTCGGTTTTGATTAGTAGGCACGGCCATACGGTCTGCAGCTAAGATCTCAAACGGTTTCATAATTGCATGCCCCTTCGGTCTTATGCATGCATACATGCTTTTCCTTGCACGTTGCTTCTCTAATCGGATTGCTTGCTCGCTGCTATTCCAAATGATCATACGGTTTGCTCTGTTCGGTCATGCAAGCTGCTCAAGAGACCAAACGGTCTTGTCTCATGATGCCATACGGTCTTGCATGTCATCGAGCAAATGGTCTTCACAAACATCAAACGGTCTTCCATCACAGCCCATACGGTTTCATTCAACAAACGGACTGCTGTTCTTCACGATCTGCTGGGACCATTTGGTTTTCACATATGAGGCAAACGGTCTACGTGCATGTGCTCATTGGGTCTTGTATTCTCCCAGCTCCATTCGGTTTTGGAAATTCAAACGGTTTACCAGACTGGAACTCCTCAAACGGTCTTGAGGTGAGCATGTCTATTCGGTCTTGAGACCGTATGAACGAAACTGAATGGTAAGATCGTTTGGTCGAAACTGAATGGCGAGACCGAAAGGATGAAACCGAATGGTAAGACCATTTGGTCAAAACTGAATGGTGAGACCGTTTGGTGAGATCGATTGGTTGAATCTGAATGGTAAGACCATTTGGTCGAAACCGAGTGGTGAGACCGATTGGTTGAATCTGAATGGTCAGATCGATTGGTCAGAACCAAGGGTGAGTGAAGGTGGGCCCCAACTGATTTTTCAGCTTTATCAAGACCTGCTTCAAATCAATATAGATTCAGTTAAAATATTGATAATCGAATCAATTAAGTAATTTGACACATTTCCATATATAAGGAGTGAAATTGGATGTATTGAGTCAAAATGAGTCCAGGATGGTAATTGAATTCCATGATGAATATACATTCATCAAAATACTCCGAACTTAAACGTTGCTCGTCCTCGAGTAACACAAAATCTGAAACAGTCGCTAAATGAATACTTTCAATTCGTGTGATTGTCTCCTCTTCACATCATGATTTTTTTCTTTCTGCTCAGTATGACTTAGTATCTCAACCTCCTGAGACCACTAAACACATCTTACCATATCTTTGTTCCTGAGTTCATTTTCCAAAATCACTTCCTCCTCACTTTTTCCAACAACAAGCATGTCAAAGAGTTTTGTAAGAGTCCAGAGACACCCGCAGAACAACAAGTGTGCATTTGATCTGATACTGGTATTTTTCAGGATAGGGTAGGCAATCATTGTGCCATTAGGTAGAAAAGGGAGTGAAAGGTGGTATGGAAGGAAGAAGTAAATCTCTCCTCTATTCGACTCAATATTTTTATTTTATGATGTGTAATTTCATTTATTGCATTTTTTTGTGTGTGGATCTCTCCTATATTCGACTCAAGATTGCATTTCTTTTTGTGTGCACTTTGGAATCTTTTTATTTGCAAATCTCTCCTCTATTCGACTCGAGATTGCATTTTTGGTGGTACGCCCCTATAAATTTTTTAGGGGTATGGAAGAAGCGGATATATAGAGGGAAGTGGTGTGCCACCCCGAACTTAGGGTTTTGCACTAATTTGGCTATTTTTGTTTCCTTTTGATGGATGGAGGGGTACGAAGATGATGGAAGAAGTGTAGAAGAGAGTTCAAATCAGAATGCAACTTGATTTACAATTCCGTGCACCAGGTCGTTCTCTTTATCATACTCTGCTCAAATAATGGCTTGATGAGGATCCGGTGGGGATTCCATTTTATTGTTCCACTACTCAGTTAGGAAGCACGACGTGTTTGATCCCTATTAGTTTGACAGATACTTGTCATATTTGTATAAGTATCATGATGTTAGGAGTCATAAGCTTCACAAAATGATTTCAGTCAAAAGGCTAGTTTCAAAAAGTGGTCCTTTTGAGGATTTACTTCGAATAAGGAGGATATAACGATTCAAAATGCATAGCAGGTTAGTTAGTGACTTTTAATGAAACTAGGAAGTGTCAAAAATTCATCATGTATTTGTTCAAATTCTTTGAAATCTTTCAAAACTTTAAAATTTTGAAAATTTATTTGAAAATTTTGGTCAAAAATGCGACGATGAAAATCTAAGACTGATTTAGATGGGTGAAGGTGGAAAGTAAGATATGTACCACCCACCCTCCACCCCAAACTTAAAAATCTTCTCGTCCTGAGCAAACTCTAAATCTGAGATGGAGGGGAAATTTCATGTTGTTTGGACCACTGGCTGTGGTTGCATTCCAAACAGCACGCATCCTCCATCTGAAAATATAGAAAAGAAAAATCAATTAGAACTCAAGATAGCATCTCGTGATGCAAATTTTATTTGGTGCAAAATTATCTAAAAGGTGAAAACAAAATTAAGGGAAAATTTCTAATTAAAAATTAAAAACTAAATATGAATTTATTTATCGAGTTGCCTCCTGACAAGCGTCTTTGTTTTATGTCGATGGTTCGACGTGGATACTATCACTATGGTGGGGCTCTAGGTTGAACTTGATTGTCATATTCTTTTCGTGGTTTCTTTCTCAACCATTCATTGATCTTCACTTTGATTTTGGCTTCTTGTATCCTTCCCCACACAGAATGAGCAATGTCAAAGCATATAGGAAAACAACCTGAGTTGTGTTGTCTTGTTCTTTGTTGCTCAATTCGAGGTGGAAAATAGTCATAGGGAATCTGAATGACATCATTGATAATGTGATGTTGTTGAGGCTCAGAAGAAAAGTTCATTTGTTGATACACTATCCCTTCATCGTAGCAATGTTGGTTATTAACATCTATCAGGTGTGGATCCGAGTGATGTTCTTTATAAAACCCACAATCCAAATCTTGTTGCGGAGGGAAGATGAAATCAGTAATATCTATCTGTGGGGCTACCGGTGCATTCCAAATGATAGTTGTTTCTGGATGAGGAGGCTCATAGATGCTTCAAAATGGTTTGGTATGTGTCATGATAGGGTTGAGAGATGTCTCCTCCTTTTCACAAACGTCTTCAATAATTTCTATAGGCTTGAGTTCTTGAAAAGTAGCTTCGACATCTTCTTCTGTAGAATCGAGAAATTCGATGTAATTCTTTACTTGTTCATCAACTGAACTTCCCGAATTAGGGTCAGTAAGGGCTATTCCTAAAGGATCTTCTTCAGTAGTCACAACCCTTTATTTGTTTGTCAATAGGTTCATCAGTTGATAGGTCCGTTAGAGAAACATTTAAAGGCCCATCTGACTCATGATTCTCTTGGGTGAGAAGTGACATATGCTCTATGCAATCAATAAAATATACTTCTTCTTGCATGCTTGGTCTTCTCATGCTTTCAAACACTTTTAACTCGAGGGTTTCTTTACCTAGTCTAAGCAGCAAGGTTCTTGCTTCCACATCAATCAAAACTCTTGCAGTGGCGAGGAATGGACGACCAAAAATGAGAGGATATCTGGCGTCTTATTTTATGTCCATAATGACAAAGTCGCATGGAACATATGTGTCCTTGCCTACCTTGACCGGGACATCGTCGAGGATTCCTAATGGTCATTTTATCGAATTATCTGCAAGCTATATAGTCATGCCAGTAGGAAGGAATTCTGAAAATCCTAGCCTCTTGCAAAGGCTAAGCAGCATGATCGAAATCATAGCACCAAGATCAGCCAATCCTTTCTTGCATGAAGACTTGCCAATGTGACATGAAATTTCAAAGGATCCTGGATCTTTCTATTTCTTGGGCATCTTCCTCAGAATGATATCGGAAGTGGTTGTTGCTAACTTTATTGTCTCATATTCTTCAATTATATACTTCCTTGTGAGAAGTGACTTTAAGTACTTGGTCCAGGCTGGTATCTCAGCCAGAGCATCCAAAAAGGGTATATCACACTATAAGAAACTATAACAATAACGACCAAAAATGTCGGCCGTAATTGTGGAAAAAGTCGTCATTATAACTATTAAGGAGGGGGAAAATAAGTCGTCGCATGTTGTCATTATTGATCTTGCCGTTATTATTAATAACGACAACATATTTTGTTCCATCGTTATAATCAACAACGATAGATAATATATCTTATCCCTAATGGATATAACGTCAACTTAAACTTTTTGTCATAATTAACAATCACGGTGAAATATTTTGTCGTAAATACCAACAAGGAGCATTTTGTTGATACTTTCATCAGGTTAATTAGGACGAAAAGCTTCCGTCGTAAATACTTTTGGCGATATACATTGCTCGAGCTATAGTTTTTAAAATGTATGCATCGTATCTTGCATAACATAACTCGTTAATAATAGCCATCTAAGATACACAATTGGACAAATACATAGAAAATCCACAAATCTTTTCTTTTATTATTAATAAATGTTAATTTACATAGTGGAGGACATGGGCCTTTGCCACCTTCAATAAGTTACCAAATACAATACAACAAGTAACTTGTTTTGGTCTTACAAGTGTGCATCTCCCCCTTTTCTTTTCTTTTCTTTTTCTCTAAAACTAAAAAATGTACAAGTGTGTATAGGGTAGGAGGCCTATATTTAATACAAAAAAAATCAGCTCAATGAATATCACATCTATACAAGATCAACAGGAAAAAAGTCTTCAGCATAAAGCAGATCTGAACCAAAGTTTCTGGAGAACTTTTAAAAAGAGCAATTGTTGACAGTAAGCTCATCTCGAATACAGAGAGTATCACCAACTCAACAGGTAGCTTATTGTCACAAGAAACACCAAACCCAAGTCTAATTTGAAGCCTTAGGTTTAGATAAACAAGAAGCTATTTTATGTGACATCTCGATACTCCAAGCACTCCAAAATTGAGTTTGAGATCCTAAAAAAATATATTATAAGAACTCATCAAAGAAGAGTTGATTAGAAATGTATGTATATATGTACAAGAACACTAGTTGTATAGAACGATGCATATAACCTTACCATAATAAATGATGATGGAGAAACATGCAGGAACCTTACCTCCCCACATTAAAGACCCTCCACCCCTCCACCACAACATCGAATTTTTTTTATAGAACGATGCATTTAAGATGTAGAGATTAAACGTACAAAATTTGTGATTTCATTAGTCCATTTTGGCATCAAAATGGACAGGATTGCATATGTCAAAAATTTCATCAGTGTACCGATAATTACCTAATTCCATGCTCTTGAAACGACAGCAGTATCGGATGCCTCGTTCTTGGGAAATATTGTATCAATTTCAAACTAGAGATTAGGACCATTAATGTAACTATTTTTTTATTATTTATGTACTATACAATAAGGTATGTTGGGTAACTTAGGTTGTACATAAGGAATATACTGCTCAGGAAAGGTCAAATATAAAGGGGAAGCGCAAAGACACTACATAACTATCTGATTTATTAATCATTTCCCTTAAATAACTAACTAGCTAGATCTAAGTTTTTGGGTTCATTTCACAATAAAGGCATGTGTACTAACTATGACCCCATTGTATAGGGCTATATATAAAGGTGAACAAGTTACGAAGGAGTTCTCTAAGTAAACACTTAAATTTTTTTTTGGTGAGGAGGAACCAATCCCGTACGAGCGTCACATTTGTGACCCCCGCAGGCAGCGTAAACCCCCGGTTAGGCCCCCTGACCCGTACGGGGACCCACCATTAACCACATCGTTGGTCGGCCGATGTGACGGGCGGGGTATGGTTTCTAGGGGGCTTGCGAGTCGTACCACTATCATTAAATGAATAACTAAAGATTGGTACACGAATTACCAGATTCGAGCTTCAAGAAAAATGTTTCTATAAAAGAAATAAAAAAAGATAGAGATATTGTGTAACATGTTTGGGGGAAGGGCAAAACATAAACTGGGACCCTTTTTTATAGTAAAACCAAAATGGTATGTAGAAGAAAGTTCATCAGCAGCTTTTCTCAAACAATTTATAGGATGTGAAAGGAGCACTGAATAACACTACTACTACTGAAATCATGACAAAGATATAACTCAAGAAAGTTGTTTAAATGAAAAGTTTAACAGGAGCTAATGAGACACTTCGTAGAATAAATATATCAAACAATGAAGAAAGATTCAGATTTGAAAGAAGAAGAAAAAATCAATACAATGTATTGATTCAACAGTTAGATTGAGAGAAAAGAGGAGAGAAAAAACTTAGCAAGGGAGAATGCACACCCATACTGAAGATTCAGCTAATCAGTGCCAAAATTTGTACTTAATGGCTGTGATCTCATCATCAATTGAGATAAGCCATGACATCATTGGGTGCCAAACCAGAAATAGAGATAATTTAGACAAAATTAAAGCAAACTAGAGCCACCAACTACTACAAAGGCATCAAAGAATTCAACTGCAGAGCTAGTTATTATTTTAGCAATGTTATGCAGGAAATATGCAGCAGATGTAATGTTAAATAGGGAGTAAGGAGGTGGCAGCTTTGTTGTACACATAGATATATCCATCCCTTTTCTGATGTAAGTAATCTAGTCGGTATGCAAGGACTTGTACCAGTCCCAGCAAGGATGGGTGTGTCCAAAATACAGAAGTAGGTAAGTACTCTTATAAGATAAACACTCAAAAAACAGTTGACAATGCGATCAAAAAGGTAAGGCGGTTTAATATAATAAAGGCACTGAGTAAAAAAAATCAATTGAAAACACTAAAAATTTGGGGTAAGATCACATCGTAACTAACTAAGATGCAACTGATCTCCACAATATAGGGAACCGAGGAAAACCTATAAGAATTTTAGTATTAAAATATAGATTAGACCGAACGTGATCCCATGACATGGCTACATGGCGGACACCAGCCGTCATGCTATCTAGCACTGCAACTAGAAAATTCTGATCTATAGGAATTATTCGGTTCAAATTGCAAATCCAAGACAACAGCTGAGAGAAAATTGCAACCTTAGATGAAGCAGTTTGTATATTATATAACAATTGACCCGTACTTCGAGATCTACATACCAAAATCCTTGATGATCATTCAAGCATAAAGTAAACTCTTTCGATCTAAGAAAGAGGTAAATCAACAAAAATCAAAAGGCACGACCACGAGATCTAGCCAAAGAACAAGGATTAAGCAGAAGTCTAGAGATGTTACCGGTGAGGAGATCCGTGTAGACCAACATCTTCGCCTTTGCCCTGAGCTGAAGAACCGGAGGTCACGAGGTGATCGGAGCGGCGTTGCTCCAAATAGGGGTGTGAGGGAGTAAACACTTAAATTTGATACAAGAAATCACCATCAATAAGACATATTTTACACTAATTTTGTTTTTAACATAAATAATAAGGTGGGGAATAAAAACACATGAAAGCCAATCTGCCCCAATACCAGTTGACGAGAAATGAGTAGAAATGGGGGTAATTTCATTTGGTAGATGGTTCACATAAAACTACAAATAAATTCCAATATCACGCATAATAACATGTGCCCCCAACACCAGTTGATGAGAAATGAGTAGAAATTTGGTAATTTTGCTTCTTAGATGGTTTACATAAAACTACAAATATATTCCAATATCACACATACTAACATGCACCCCCATAACTAACAGGACATAGTGATCAACTATAAATACCAATAGTAACACCAAAACCAACACACACCCCATTATTTTGATCTGACATCAAAATTGCAGAAAATGACACCATGAAAACTAGGTAAATATTACAAAATGAGATTCTAACAATAAACAAAAATGTTACCTATAGATATGGCAGTAGTGCTCTGTTGATATCTGAAATAAAAAAAAGAATTCAGCTGTTTGACTTCAAATAAAAATAGAAAATAGAAATAAACAGAACCTCAAATTCTTACACATAAGATAAAGAGAGGACCAACTCTTGCATGTCATCTGCAGAAAAACCAATTTCATCATGAAGAACATGATAATGTGTAGGTCTGGACGTGCCCTATTATGTGACAAGTCACAAGTCAACATGATGGAGTTAACGATCAAAAATTAAACTTAATTGTAACATATAAATTCATCACACAGACAAATGAATATGTTATTCTTAAAGTCAGTATAACAAGAACATAATCAGCAATACAGTTAAACACCAACCCCCAGTACAGTATACCCATATAAGTTCTAAAAGCAAAAGAAAAACTAAAATAAATCCTGTAGAACTGGTGTTACAAATATATTAAAAAAATACTTACTATCATTCCAGCATGTACACACAGTGTTATCTATCACGATTCCTACAGAGAATAAAGAGCTTCAGCGCTACGAAATTCTGAAAGAAGATTTTCTATATCCCGCATGTGTTTATAAAGTATTGAGTCACAGTAATTTCCTCCTCATCGTTTTCAGCGTTGACCCTTCCCCTGCCGAGCACAAATCTACAAAGGAAAATGATCACGCCCAAAAGTCAAATAGCATTCACCAATTGCCAAGTTCTAACTTTTGAAAGGAAAGAAAAAAAGACTCTTTATTGAAATTACCAATGTGAAAAGCCATTCATTACCTTTGTTGGTTGCATGGCAACTCGCTCAAACCCGTTATCTTGAATTTCATATTCTTGGGTCTGGTAACAATTCTGAGATTTTTCAGCATTCTTTTGGCCTGCATGTGAAAAGGAGACAGATGAAACTATATACAACGCCAGAATACCCTTTATGAATGATATGAGATTATATTACATGGGCAACTTGGACTACTACCTTTGGTACTAGTGTTAGTTATGGGGACCAATGTATGACAAGCTACACATGGTGTGCTTCTTTACGCTAGGTATCCCCGAGACAGTTTGGTTAGGGAAACTAGTTAGATCTTTGGTGATTTTGATGTTCTATTTAATTTTATGCACTTGTTATTTATTTCCAAGGACTATTCAACAGGTTTTGAAATTTTACATGAAATTTATTTATTAGTTAGAAACATGTGCAATCACCTAAATCATTAGGGTATGGTTAGCATCTTAATCAATACCAGTCTCGGGGTATTTGTCTGAGCAGACTTGGTTATACATTTGATTATATCAGTATTAGTTTCCCATCACCTTTTTTTTCTCTGCTACACTGTTGTATGTGGTGTTACCCATTTGCTTGTGTGAGTCTATTGGCATCTAGCATAGTAGAATATATGTATATTAAATCTGAAGTGTCTAAATTAATAAGAAAAGCCATATGTCTGTGTCCTCTATTTAGACACGCTTGTGTATGCACCCACAGTGGCCTTTTGTCCAAGAATTTTGAACTTGTAGCCTTAACATGTTTGTCTTTGTTTAAATTTTCCACCTTCGAAAAGGTGTAATGCATGACAACACCCTATGAGGGAGTGTTGAACTATTATGTTCTTTTATAAGATAACATGAGAAGTTAGAGGTATATGTTTGTTTAATGAATTTTTTTGTAAAAGGCAGCACAATTATATATACCGGGTCCTTTCTAAGTCCAGATGCTCTCTGTTTGAATCTTGTTTCTTTGATCCATCCATTGGGTAAACCGTCCACAGATCCCTCAAATCGAGAAACAATCTAAAAAGTTTAACTAAACAAAGATGAGTTATAAAATATATCATGGGCATCTTCCAAAATGTAAGAAACTAAACTTCAACTGTGAGTATAAGAAGAAGACAAAAACAACCATATCACAATCAATAGCATCAGACTCATTAATATCATCCATGGTCAAGATAGCCAATAACATCTTTCAGTGTATAGAATTTAGATCCAGAAACAGAATCTATATAGAACTGCATTCAAATACACAAAAACATCATCCTGTGCAGGTTTAAGATAGAAGGGCTTCAATCATGAAAAAATGAAAAATATCTCATCATCTAGGCTGTAAAAAAGATATACAGATAAAAGAAAATAGTTTTAGACTCTTAGAGATTACTGGCCTACTATCTTCTGCAAATGATGAACAACAACTACATCTTCCCTGGTGTATTAGACAAAAGTTTGACCATCTTAGTCATTGCCCAAAACCTAACTACTAGGTTAGGAGAGACTGCATAGTTGAATACAGGAATCCCAATTCTAGTACCGTCTACAAAAGAAGCCAACAAAAAATTGTTGATGCTAATTGGTACTTCCTCTAAATATTGAACAAAAGATTTTAAAATTTTGAACCGACAAAAACATACTGATACTAACTGATAGAAACAATGTTACAAAGTGCACATGTACTCAGTATCAAATTTAATTGGTGAAGAGGTATAAAGAGTCAATGAAAACAGTAATTCCAAGTGAACAAGAGAGTGCATGAACATGTGTATGTTATCGCCTTAAATTAAACACTTTGCCATACCTTATACTTGTGTCCAGAGCGGGTTCCGTGCATTCTATCCCTAACCTCCATAATCCATCCTTCAGGCAACCACGTTGGTGAGTCCTCTTTCGGGGTAAACTACAGAAGAGGAAGCCAGAAACTCCCCTCTATGAAATATCAAATAATTTGACCAAATAAAGAACATAATCTACTTATATTTGTTTCTCTATTGACAACTTACACGGTTGTTATCATCATAGATGTGGTCATTATTGAAACCCACTTTAGGTTGGAGCTTTAGATCATCCACATTGTTCACATCATTTTCTAAGTCTTGAGGAATGAGAACAAAGTGAAGATAATGCAGAGTTGTGTCTGCTGAGTGAAATGTGTGGCCAGAGATTGGGCAAGTATAACTCTGCAAACACAACCCTATCGGCCTCCTGGATCACTAACACTCTGCCCCATTAACCAATATATTGGATGTGATGATTGGAAAAACACTATCATTGCTAAATGTTGATTCTTGATGAGATACAAAATGCAAGTGAGGTGTCAAAATACATAGAATGCACACATGATCCCCCTCTGTGCAACAAACTACATAGGAAAACCAAGCACAAGGTACCATTCAGAAACAAAATACACTTTATTATGACCTGGAGAGACCTGGGTAACCTAGAGAAACAAATAAACATCATGGTGAGGCAATAAAGCACAATGGCTGAAAAGAAGTAGTAGAGTCTAAGGAAAGAAGAACTGAATCACCAAATTACTCGTCAAGAATGTGTTGGTTAGCCAAGCACCCAGGATGATTAGGCAACCCCTCCAAAACATCACCAGTGTGGACACAGGAAGCTGTGGCAGAACACCAAGCAAAAGCAACAACCATCTAGACAAAAATGACAACAAAGAGAATGAGTTGCACATTTGGAGGGAATGGTATTAGCTGAGATTCAACACACCTCAAGTGCCCAAAGCAGGAGCGAGACACCAAAAGGGGTTCAAAAATCTTTTGGTTCCAATAACCTTCACCAACAAAAACCCACGGCCTCAGGCAGTAGACATGGCAGGGCCTCCACTAGTGGTGGTTTACAATTAAGAAACATATTGATACATGTCAAGATAGAGTTAACTCATTTCAAAAATTCTAGGAATACTTGACAACAGCAGATCTCAGAAGAAATGGAGAAAAAAAATTAGGTTGATTGTGCAAGTCCAATAAGGAGAACACCCAAGCATCATCATCTGATGTTAATCATCATCTAGAATGTAAAGGGCATTGGGATCCTAGATAAGAAGCGGACAATAATGGAGCTGAACAGAACTCATAGACTAGAAATTCTAGCCATCCTAGAGCATCGAATAAAAGGAACTACAATTGATCACATTGTTAGAAGACTAGGCTTCAACTGATAGCATAGAGTCATCGATATCAGTTTCTCTAGTGGTATAAGATAGCATAGAGTCATACTCATAATCAACTAAACCATGGGAAATAAGCACAAACTTTAATGAATTACTATATATGGATGATAAGATAGTCAATATCTCTTTTAATAAGACCAACAATTGATCACTTAAAGAAGATTTGGCACATGAACATGCCAAATATACAAAAGGTATTTGTATGGATACTCTAGAATTTGAGGTAGACTCACAAAGCTGAAGATAATGAAAAGGCAGGCCTGTCGGCAATGTCTGCTATCTGAGATGCAATCTGGAAGAGGAGAGTGTCCTCCATGCTTAATGCAAATGTGTGAACCCATTTGAATCTCATCCATGGAATCACTAATGATAACAAAGATTTATAGTTGTGATCTGCAAGCATGGTTATTCTAAAATTTCCTTTCATCACCTGTGCAAAACATATAGTTGATTATAACATGGAGCTACTATACCCATGTTACTGGAAGAAGAAAATCAACAAATAGGCAAGTTGCTCGACATGTATGCATATTTCCAGCTCGACAGCCCGACCAGAACTAAAATCCGAAAGACAGAAAAAAAAAGGTGATGACAATCACGAACAACACACACCTAATATAACTTGACCAATCTACTTCTAGGTAATGGCCACATCGTTAATATAAATACAACATTTATTGTTTTGATATCGTCCCTAAGTTGGAGCATGTGAGTCAACTCATACCAACTCTGATCTACAAAATGCCAAGACTTGAAAGACAAATAAAAAAATGGGAAACACAGAAAAAGGCCCAATTTGATGGAGCTAAAGTGACCTTTGTCATAGGAAACACATGCAGTACATCGCATAATCACAAGATATAATAAGTAGTACAAATAGATGTTTGTGTATTATATATAGATATATTCATTTAGTTGCACATGCATGTCCGCGTGCACGTGTGTTTGAAATGAACGTGACATCAATACACTCAAAAGGGTAGTACACTCAACATTTATTAAAGTGACTCCTATCACAAAAGGGTAGTAACCATCACCATTGTCACACCCCTCAGACCTCAAACCAAATAGGAGGAACCATCAATGGTGATCTGCCCAATACATTGTTCTGCTAACAGCTGCCTGAGTTGGAACCTATAACAGGAACCAAATCAAACGACAAAACCAAACAAACCAGGCTCCACGCAGGGAGAAAGAAAAAACAAAGAAAGCCTGAGAGCAGCCGATTCCTAACTACCCAGGACCTGCACCAAAGACAAGAAGAGACAACCAAAACACAAATATCTGAGACCACAGACCATCAAACAGAGTCAATAAGTCTGTCCAGTTCAAACCTGACACTCTTCAGTCTTATTCTTCTTGGGAGTCGCTCAAGATGACTCGGCACTGTTTTTTCTTAGTAACTATCGTTCCCTCTAGGGTTTCTCTCACCTCGCCCTCTCCCCCTACCATTACCTATGATCTTCCATAGTAGGTCTACTGAAACACACTATTTTATTGGATTGTATTCTGAACTAGACTATCTTTTTTATTAAACACTATTTCTTAATATATGAAGTTTAAGAATTTGATACACATACTTATACATGGAGAGACATTAACGCCATATTTTTCTCCTTATTTCTAACATTCAGAACATTTCTTCTCTACTTCCACATAACACCAGTAAATTAATAAATTAATTTCTCTACAAATATATATTAAGAAGTCAGTCAGAGGAAACTACTATGGTACCTCTAGAATTTTGTCTGTATCGTCCTTCTGTAGGCTGAGAATGTATCTTCCTTTGTTATTTGTTGTAGCTCCAATCAGCAACGTGCACTTGAGACTTTAAGGGTGGTAACAGGTACTTTCACCTTCAATGACAACTCACTGTATATGTGGATAGTGGAAGGGACTAGACTAGTGTTCAAGTCGTAGCTCCTCACTGTCCTACTTCAGCCCACTCTCCTCATCATGGGGGTGCAGTTCTGAGTACCAAATCCTATGATACAAAGTCAAAACCACCAGAATTAACAATATAAAAACTTAACTGAAAGTGGTCAAATGAAACTAAGCAAAAAGGATTGAAAGCGGGCATCACTTAAACTAAATGGAAGAAAGAAAAATATACTATATAACATGGATAAAATATGTTGTTCTAATCATCTAATCGAACTATAAGCTAAATGTGCACTGAAGGAACTTACTTATAGGGAAGAGTTTCAAGAAAGTATTTAGGAGGTCTTTATAAATTTCAAACCTAGTGGGACAAGTTGTAATCCTTGGCATGAGGTTAGCTATACCATGCAGGTCTATAATGGGGGTGATAAGTAGTTAATCTCACCTCCTGTTGGCTAAAAAATGAACAATCTCTGAAGATCACATTAAACACAAGGCCTGCTCAGTTAGTATAAAAAATTCTTGCTTGCCTACTCTCTAACATAATGCATCAATATATATTACTGTAGTGACTCATTTTGCACCTGCAAATATGCAACCAAACAGAAAGCCAATAGCGGAGTGGAACTCCAAAGCAGTGTATATTCTGATTTCTTGTCATGTACTTACAGCATACCAGCTGTACATAGACATCCATACACACAATTGGTGGAAAAACCAATTGCTATCGCAATGTTTATGACACATCATTTTAAGCTAAAGTATCCACGTCATGAATCAGCTAGACAACCAAGAAATCTTAGTGTCATTATAATCGCAGAAAACAAAATGAGCTTCATAGGTTAGTATGTCGTTAGAATTCTACACTAGTTGCAAGATTCGTGTATCTGGGATAGGAAGCAAATGATCCTATCATCCTGGAATATAACTAGGGGAACACAATTGGGAAAACAAATATAATTGATAACACAACACATTGTTCACAAGGGTGGAAACATAATTGGGAAAACACATATAATTGACAACACAACACATTGTTCACAAGGGGGGAAACACAATTGGGAAAACAAATATAATTGATAACACAACACATTGTTCACAAGGGGGAAACACAATTGGGAAAACAAATATAAACAACAAAGATATATTGGAAACATATTGAAATATTTCAATATCATAAAGCGTTCTTCCTTCATTCATATTGATGAAGAGCATTGCCCCAAGATGCAATCCAGATGGATAAAGAGCATTGTCTCTCCTTTGCCTACAATAAATCAGTAAACAGTTCATAAATATCTCATAAACATCAAAACAGTTCATAAATATATCATAAGCTTTGAAGTAACTAACCTCATAACTATTTTTAATTAACACCATCAGAAGTGGCTGGAGAATATGCACACTCATCATCATCCTCACTCATTTCCAGTAGTTATTGAAATTTTTTATTGTTGACTATCTTGTCTAGTAGATTTTCAACATTCTCTAAATTCTTTTGTATGGCACGCTTTACATCTTCAACTATTTTAAGAGCTGCCTCTTGAACTTTCAAAGCTTCCTCTTTCTCTTTAAGTGCTTGGTCTTTTGATTTGAGTTCATCAATTAAGGCATTCTTTGTTTTGTATGGTCCTCTAACATCTCTTGGTTTTACTCCTCCACCATAACCAGATATGTATTTCTTTGTCCTTGATTCTCCATAAACTTTTTCCGCAACCTCAACAGGACGAAGGGATGGCTCAGCTTGTTGGATGTTTATGATTTTTTCCTAAAACAAAAGGTAGATATTTATAACTAATAGATAACAACATTCAGCTTTTGAATTCTTACATGAACTTGGGATGACTCCATAGTAGCTAAGGTATCACCCTTCTTGTGGATTTCAAAGTACATCACTCCCAAATCGGGTGGATTCCCATCTTTTCCTCCCTGTAGTTTCACCAACATAACTTATATGCATATATAATGACATAGCATAAAAAATAAATGTAAATATTAGAAACCTTCTGCCATGATATTTCTCTAAGAGGCTTGCTACCCGTGCGATGAAGTAATTTATTGTTCAATCCTTCTCTATTTTTGGAATTTCTCTTACTCGAAACCTACATTTGATATAATGTGAGCATTAATAGAAGAAGAAAACTTTAAAAACTAAGATGACTAATTTAAAATGATTTTAAGCCATATTATTTATATATTACCATAAAGTTTTCACTATTAAAAATTTCTTTCACAAGCCATTCCCAATCAGTATCAATTTCAATTGCCATAGGTTTCTTTGATAGTTGTTGTTGCATGTCCACCCCCTTCACTGTTTGATACATTGATTCCCTCCACTTCACCCATAATTCTTTCAAATGTTTTAAAGTGTGAGCTTTATGACCTTCCATGTTGTTGCTTCAGAATTTGTCCTAATACATGTATAATAGTAGGACATTAATGCTTCATTGATGTTTACAAACGAAGATAAGAATAAGGGTCTGACGAGTTTACCATAACAGCAGCCCATATGTGGTCTTTTTGTCTATCTGTAACATCATTCCATGAATGCACTTTTATTGGACAAATGTTCCGATCACGAACAATCCTACCCAAATGTCTACTCCATACTTTATGATTTTTTCCAACATGGCGGCCTTGATAGAAAGTGATATCTATCTTGGCACCTTCTCTTAGTCTTGCAACTTTTTTGCATTTGTTACGTCCTCGACGTTTGACTACTTTTTCAATGTCATTGGTTGTAAAAAAAATTAATAAATTAGTAAGTATTTAGATAGCATTGTTTAAAAATGATGGGGGTGGGAATGAGCAACCATTATATAAGAAATATCATGTTTGAAGCATCTAACATTAACAAAATATAGACGACTGCTTTATGAATAAGGGAAAGTAATCATACACATTGATATCTGATTACTGGCATGAGATTGCACCACTTCAGTATCCATGTACTCTTCTGGTGTTGCATGAGCTTCTTCACGAGGTGTAGGAACATTTTCAATTTGCGGTGAAGGAACATTTTCATTTAGAGGAGCATCACAATCTTGTGCTGAAGAAGGATCATATTCAGTTGGTGGAGGAACATTTGTTTTTGGCAAGTGAGCAATCCTAACTCGAGGGATAAAATCAGTTTGTTTGGAAGACAGTCTGTTCAAAAAGGACAAATGATTATCACTCAAATTAGTGACACCGTGGGTTCTCCCTCCTTTATGATTCAACAAATTACTCTTGATCTGTAACCCATGAGCACGACCCTTCCCAATCACACTTAATTGCTGCAGCGAGATAAAATTCTTAGCCTTGGACTTCACATTAGATATTTCTCATTTGTTGAAGTGCTTGCAAACAACTTCTTGTATCATCATCAAGCTACTTGTAAATATTTATTTCTTACATGCAAAACTATATGAAATACAGTGCAAAATATATAAAAGACAAAAATTATGTTGACAATCACTACAAGAATGGTGTGCTTCTGACCATTTTCCTGCAGCACCATCAATCATTGGTTAGAAATAAAATTTCTTACACAGATAAACAAAAATGACAACATTATGATTAATAGAATAGCATAAAGATCTTCATAGAATTTGAATATCAAAATATCATATTGACATATGAAAAACATGAATTCTACTAATAAAAATGTTACATGTTCCAAATATTTATAGGGGAAAAGTATTCTAGTTAATGTCATCAAATAATAATTGGATCATCATGTGCGACATATGTATCATCAACTAGCTCCAGTTTGTCATGTGGATCAACCTTTGTCACAATATGCCACTCGCTATTAATGTGATCTTTCGCATAAAAGACTTGGGATGCTTGAGTAGCTAATATAAATGTCTCAACAGTATCCCAAATACGTTTGCAATCAACACTTGTAAATCCATACTCATCATTCTTAAGTCCTTTAGCAACATCAAACCAATCACATTTGAATAACATGACTCGCTTATTGCCCAAGTATTGCAATTCTATAATCTCAGACAATTGTGCATAGTAATCTTTGCTAGTTCCACTACCATCATCACCAACCACAGTGACCCCACTACATTGAGACCTTGATCTTTCCTCGTGAGACTTAGTGTGGAACCGATATCCATTAACTACATAGCCATAGAAACATGTCACGCATTTTAGTAGACCATGTGATAATGAAAGTAACTCCTCTGTCTTTTTGCTTTTATCATTCTCATATTGATCTCCAATCTAAAAAGGATAGTTATTAGAAAAATTGAATCAAAACTAGTGTATATGCATCAACATGTTGAACAAAGTAGACCAACTTACTATCATCTTAAACCATTCAATGAAATCTTCATTTAAATCTGTAATGGATATTTGATTTGGATCAACTCCTTGGCTTTGATAGTATTCTCTATGACAATTAAAAAAATACCATTTTGATAAATAGACCATAAAATTTATCAAATAATGACTCACGTATATATTATAAGAATCACTTACTCAATAAAAGTCTTAACTTCTTCACAATTGTTCAAGATATATATATGAGCTTTCTCCCACTCAAGTGCATCAAGGTCTCTTTTTGTTCCACATCCTAGTCATCTTCCCTTGTATGCAAAAACAGATAAATTTGCATATTCATTGACATCACCATCATAATTTCTATCAAGGCGATTGAACTTTGTCTCTACAGTATGCAAATATCTTGAACAAAGATTCATTCATTCTTCTGCTATGTAACCTTCTACCATGGAACCCTCTGGGCAGCATCTATTGAGAACATAGGATTTTAATGTGTACAAATATCTCTCTATTGGATACATCCAATGTTCTTGAACAGGCCCACATAGCATAGCTTCATGTGACAAATGAATAGGCAAATGTAACATCACATCAAAAAATGATGGTGGAAAAATTTGCTCCAACTTACAAAGTGTAATTGGAATTTGGGCTTCAATTTGCTTTAGATCCTCCATATTTTGACATGTATTACCCAAAACCTTGAAAAAACATGACAACTCAATAAGTGGTTCATAGACATCCTTGGGAAGAAGGCCACGCAATGCAAGAGGGAGTATATGATGTAACAGAATATGATGATCATGACTCTTCAATCCTGAAAGTTTATTTTCTTTAAGGTTGACACACTGTGAAATATTTGACGAAAAGCCATCTGGTACCTTTAGATCCTTCAAAAATCTTAGAAACTTGTGTTTTGTATCTCGAGATAATGTGAATGATGCATCAGGCAACACTGTCTTCCCTCCATTTATCATCGGGTGCAACTCTTGTCTAATATTCATGGCTTGCAAATCAAGACGAGACTTATAATTGTCCTTTGTCTTATTTTTCACATTCATAAGAGTCCCAAGAATACTATCACAAATGTTTTTTTTCTATGTGCATCACATCTAAAGTATGACGTATCAACAGATCTTTCCAGTATGGAAGCTTAAAGAAAATGCTTTTCTTGTTCCAGTTATCGCCCCTGCTCTTGTGAGATACCCTTTTTGAACATTTACTTAAAACATTCCCTTCAAGACTTTTCACTTGAATAAGGACATCATCGCCACTTAATGGTGTAGATGATATGCCCTTCTCAATAGTGCCATCAAATGCATATTTATTCTTTCTCCAACGATGATTTAAAGGCAAATAGCGTCTATGGCCCATAAAGCATTCCTTTCTACCATTAGCCAGCCTAATTGAATGAGTACCTTTATGGCAATACGGGAAAGCAAGTTTTCCCTTTGTACTCCATCCAGATAAAATCCCATATGTAGGAAAATCATTAATGGTCCACAAAACTGCAGCACGAAGATTAAAATTTTGATGTGTAGTTGCATCAAATGTTTGTATACCACTATTCCATAACTCCAATAATTCATCTATAAGAGGTTGCAAATAAATATCAATACAATCACCTGGACCATCTGGACCTGGAATGAGCATTGACAAAATGAGATTATGTTGCTTCATGCACAACCAAGGAGGCAAGTTGTATGGAATTAGAATTATAGGCCAAATGCTATATGATGACTCAGAATTGTTGAATGGTTGAAAACCATCACTAGCAAGGCCTAGTCTAACATTCCTTGGTTCTGTAGAAAAAGTAGTATGAAGGTCATTAAACTTTTTCCACACCAAAGAATCAATAGGATGATGCAAATCTCCATCATCTCCCTTATCATGATGCCATTTCATTAGTGAAGATGTTTTGGAGGACATAAATAGAATTTGAAGGCGAGGCTTTAGTGGAAAGTAACGCAAAATCTTTGTTGCTACTTTCTTTCCATTTACTTTTAGTTTCTCTTCCCCATTATGCTTGTCATACTTCCATCTTGAAGCATTGCAAATTCTACATTTATCAAGGCCATGATCTTCCTTCCAGAACAGCATAAAGTCATTCACACATGCGTCAATCTTTTCATATGAGCAACCTAGATCTTTAATTGTCTTCTTCGCTTCATAATAAGAGCTAGGCAAGGTTGAATCGTCTGGAAATAGTTCATCTTTCAACAAATCAAATAGCATAGTAAAAGAATGATTACTCCATCTTCCAAGGCTCTTAAGATGAAGCAACTTTACCAGGGTAGATAATTTTGATCCCTTAGATCCCTTATACAAAGGTTGATTGAGGTCATCCAACAACCTAAAAAACTTTTTTGCCTCATTATTAGGTTCCTCATCATGATCATTTTGGTCATAATATCCCATGTCTTCATCAGTCCTCTCAAAATTATGTGAATGTGGGTGCATTTCTTTAAGAAGATCTAGCATTTCATCATCTGCTTCATTGTCTGATTCAACTTCATGTGGTGTCTCACCATGATGATACCAAAATGTATAACCCCTCATGATACCATAAACCATCAAGTGTGTTTTCACCACATTACGTGAGATAGAAGAAGTGTTGACACATCGAACACACAGACATCTGATTTCATTTCCACCAATTCTATGACATGTGTATATAAGGAACTCTTCGACACCAATTCCATATGCTGGATCATCGAGTCTGTCATCAACAAGTCTAATCCATTCTTTGTCTGGTACCATTTTCTACAATGAAGAATTCATGTTATTGTTCATAAATCATATATTATGAAGATTTTTTGTTGAATTTCATGTAAGCATTTTATCTTATTTGATTACCTTTATAGAAAAGATGCACAAGAATAGCACGCAGCTCCAATATTGTGGGCGTCCAATTCAGTGTTCTAGCACTTGGGTTATGCAAGGACCTTGAAGAAACCTAAGGCACTCCTTTGGTAGAAAGGCCTAAGAGGAAATGTTTGTATTGAATAAAGAAACTTACATTATTGCATGTGTATATATTTTCAATCCTTATTATTTTCAATTTATAAAAAGGAAAGGTAGGAAGACTATCACCTTGTAGCTAAAGAGAATCTAGATTTTTTGAAACTACCCTTCAATCTCACTCAGAGCACTAGATGAATAGCATACCCAAGTGACTATGAACAGAGAGTCCAACTATCATCAACATATTGTAAATCTTATTGGCTTCAGAAGAGTCAAAGCAATTCCCTAGTTCTTCTCACGTGAAGACACCACTATGTGCCTATCTCTTGTAACTGCCCACATGCCTTGAATGTTGCTGCTCAGATTCACGATATGCTATCAAACTTCCTACAAAGGTGATGTTAGGATGTGCATATTAAGGTGTACTGGAAATGATTGATCTTGGAACATATAAACTGCTTGTGTTTTCTTAAAGTTTGTATAGTAATGGGATAATTTGTCCACATGATCCATATTATGCCCTACAAACAATTTGCATCTCTACTCTATCGAAGCCTAACAACTTAATAGTAGTTGTAGCTTTTACTTAGCTATTGTATGGTATTTTTACTCAGTACCTGTATGGTAGATCTTTTAATTATTAAAACATTATGTTCATAATTTTTCTAGAAAATAATCTCTCTCTTGACTTTGTCCAACACCCTCGTCAAGGGTTTTATCATTATAACAGAGGCAATAATAGGACTGGTTCTATTATTCTCCTCTCTTAGTAAAGTAAACCAATACAAGAAGATATGTTGAATAATTCATACAATGCAAAAAAGTGGTTAAGCATGTTTAAATAATTAATATTGACAGCTGCATGCTTACAACTCCCAAATAAACATTATGTATTATACATATTTTGAAAAGTAAGTTTCCATGTCTAGATCATGGGCTCTAGATCACCCAAAGTTTTGATGAAGCCTTATTTTCGACCTCTGTCTCTAGAAAAGTTGCATATTTCTAAATTTTCCCAGCTTGACAATCGGTACCTTCTATAGTTTAGATTCTCACTTCCCTTCCCTTTCCATCATTGATAAGAGAATCAGTTTCAGCACAGACGTTAAAATTGGGATTGAATCCACACTTCTATACTAGTGAATTTCAGGGCTAAATATTAAGGAGGAATAGCAATCAAATTAAGGCGAAACTGAGTTGGGAGTTTTTTAGAGCACTATATGATTGCAAATATTCATTTCAAATAATCACATAACAGTGTACACCAAGATTGTCTTTATAAATTTATATGATAATCATCAATAGTCATTCCTATACATATCAAATTAATAAACAGTAAATTCATCAATTCTCTATTTATTTTTATGCCTTATAAAGAAATATTGTGCCTTATAAAGATATTTTTTTGCCTTGTAAAGATATTTTTGTGCCGTTGTCATATTTTTTGGTGATAGAATCCTTGGTTTCCATTAAGATATAATCATCCCTTTTTTCCCTTCCAATGAGAAACTAATTATAGAATTATTTAGATGATAAATACCTTTTTGTTCCCAGCCCATTCTTTCGTTGCAAAGATGGTTCAGCTCGTATATTTTCTGAATAATAGCACAAGCCTAATAAATCACAATAGAATGCATCTTCATGTACATACTAAGAATAACAATGAGAAGTTATTAGTGTGATATGTTTTGTCTAGAAATTGTCTTATCTCCTTAATAACCACAAAACAAACCTTAAATGTGCAATGAATCCTATTTTCTTATTTTGCATGATATCATTCAATTGCCTTTCTTTACCCAACTAGATGGTCCAATAGTTGGTAACTGTGCATTTATTAAATCTTCACTTTTGGTACCAGGGTATGTTCATCTTACAAATCTTTACTTTAAGTAAATATCTAGTACATCTTAGGAATCTTAACTTTAAATGGATATCTATTCAAAATATAATATGTTCTAATATCTTTCCATGTAGGGAACTTGACGCATTCTATGTTGGCCCACCAACGAAACATAAGATTCCAAAGGTATGTTTCTCCTACGGTAATCCCTAGAAGATGTATTTTAAGTAATGATAAAGACATGTCGATTGAAATTCAGATTTTTGTTTATTTTTTAGGCAGTTATTGTAAATATTTTATTTTTATTTGAGAGTAATTGTCATTCGACATAGTAAAATATAGTTTCCATGATCACATAAACATTGCATTGAGCTGTCTCTTATTATAATTTATATAAATGAAAAGGGACTTAAAAGAGGAGGGATGTTCTCTGGCCTGGTTCATAAATTGTGTTGAATTGCGTTAACTTTCCTCAACTTGAATTTTCAAAATAAAATCAATTCATAAATAGGTGAGTAATTGTAAAATAGAAAATACAAGTATCTCTAGTGTCTAGAATAAATAATTTTTCCGCATTGTGAATCTGTTAACTGGCTCATGTGTTTCTATCCATCAAGCCCTAAAAATTTGTGTACATCTATTTCGTAGGTGGGACGCTAAAATAGATCTGGAAACATGCATGATCAACATCAGACTTGTGGCTCTGGTTCAGCCAATGGATCTTGCATTATGTTTACCTTTGTATAGGGTCAATTTCATGTTTTGTTTTAAGATTGGACTTTATCTCAGATTTCAACTTCAAATCCTGAACAGATAGTAAACCATGTTTCCTTTAAGTCTTCAGGTATAACCATCCTCAAGTAGTTTTCCAATTCTACCCAAATCATTGAAGGCTTAATTGTGTAGGACCCGATGGGTTCTCATATGGCTTTGGTTATAGCAAGCAACCCAAAATGGAATCATCAATGTTGCATCATTCATATAATTCAGCATTGCTATCATAACGAATGTGGCAACATGGGAGTGCCACATTCAGGCTGGTTCATTTACTTTGTCACAATGAATTTGCCATGTTAACTATGCCAAGTCCTTGAATACGAAACATGATACAGTGAAACTTGAATTCTTGAATGCATGACCTCAATCACATAGATATTTTGTATATACATTACAGCCCAGTAATGGCTTTATCCAGACCAAGAGGGCCAACAATGATGCCTCACAAAACAGAGGACTGTTGTTTTGGTTGAAGGACCACCTGATAATGTTGGCAACTGGCAATTGTATGCTCTCCTCGTCATCTATGATAGGACATGGTTGATTGATACCAGGTGATAATTAGTGAGATCTCCCAAGTTGATCTCAGAATTAGCTTAATGTAAATAAGATTTAGGGTCTCCCATACTATGTTCAACTTTTTTTGGCCGAGTAGTATCACTTGAAAATTAAGGCGATAATTTATGTGGAAGCTTTCATGATCTACATTTTTAAAATAATTTGTCTTTCACACAGAAAGTAAAACACTCAGAGTGTTAATTTGTTCACTTGGTTGATGACCTATATTAGTTTATCAAATGCTCCCATCTATTTGTAGAAAACCGCGTGA
Source organism: Alisma plantago-aquatica (assembly GCA_963693085.1). Classification (NCBI taxonomy): domain Eukaryota; kingdom Viridiplantae; phylum Streptophyta; class Magnoliopsida; order Alismatales; family Alismataceae; genus Alisma; species Alisma plantago-aquatica. Next base: position 336,031,663 of record OY856414.1, read on the forward strand.
CTTCTGAGGATTGTACAATTATGTTTGTACAGTGAAGTGCAGTGTATCAGTGAAAAATTACTGTCAAAGCAATATCTTCAGTTTCTAGATATCACCTTGGGGGATTAGAGAATGGTATATTTTGGTAACAAAACTAATTCTTTTACATTTTTACCAGCATGTATGCTAGTCATAGCCCATAATACTAACACATATATGATCTTAGGCGATATAAATGAAATGATATGGGTATATTAGATCACATTTGTAACACTGGTAGTATAATTAGTGAAGGACAGAAGCTCCCGAGAGAGCCCGAATATCTAAAAATGAATTTCAGTTTATCAAAATTCACCTCTAGACAGTCGACATAAAGATAGACAGAAAGAAAAAGAATTACCCTGTTGTTGCGCCCGAAGTAGACATCAATCTAGCTATCTTGTGGTCTTTCACCTTGCCCCTTGTTATTTCCTTCCCTGAACCTGCAGTCTTCCCTGGATCCTAGTAGTCTTCCTGCAGTGATCGGCTGTCTTCCTTCTGGCATCCTATGTCGGCCGCTCCAATTTCGTCAAGCCCTAGATTTGTGGTCGGAGCTCGTCTTCTTTATCGATAACTAGATGGCCATCTTCAGATGCTATGCCAAATAGGCAAGGGGTCGGTCAGCGTATAGGCGGAGCTTAGTTCTTCACTTGTATGCTGGAGGTGGGAGGTCGATCGGAGTGGGAGACTTGTGGGGAACGAAGTAGAGAACTGACGCGCAGGGATCGGGCGTGGGCAACGACTGTGCGGCCTTCTCTCCACGCACGTATGGGCACCCGGTGGGGTTGTTTGTGTTTTGCGGGCGCGGGGAGTGAGGGGCGGCTTGGCGGGGGTGTATTTTGACCAAATTTTTAGAAGATATTTTTTATAAAAATTGGTATTAAGACACATTTTCGTAGTAGGAAGACAACTTTACATAAATTACAGTAGAATAAACAAAGAGATAAAATTTAGCGACGGAATATATATACTAATTACGACGGGTAAAAAAATTTGTCGCTATTAACTGCACCGATTGCGACGACAAAAATTTACGGTCGCATTTTGGGTAGCAATTACGGCAAATAATTTATGTTGTCATTATTTTGGTCGTTAAAGCCTTCTTTTCTCGTAGTGTCAACATGAAGCTTCTTCATAGGTTCTTTGAACTTATTGAATCGAGTATCAAGCTTGGTTTGCCTTAGACGAGCTGGAAAAGGTATACGAGGCTTATATATAGGCATCTCTGGCTCTGGTGTTTTTGTTTCTTCGATAGCAATTTTTTTATGACTTTCCTTGTCTATTTTATCAGTAGTTGCTGGCCCTTTTGGTTGAGACTCAGAATCTTAAACAATCACAGGTTCTTCTTTATCTATAATAACCACAGGCGGCTTCATTGGAGAATCAGAATAATCTTTGCCAGACTTGGTTGTGATCATTGTTCAGGAAAGCGGTATGCGGTGTACGGGCGGTGGGGGTACTGCATAGAATATATGTTGTATGCGGGAGTATATACGGGAGTATATGTGGTTTTAGTTTTTTTTTTTCAATAAAGTAATTACATATAAAATAGTATATTGAGATTATAAATATATATATAGTAGGCACTTATGTGTTTACATATAAATATATTGATATGCATATATGATGTGCTTATATATGTATACATGTCTATATATGGAATGTCTTTGTAATATATGTAAAAATACTAAAATGTACATGTATCAATATAGAAATATGTGTAGAGTGTGTCTATATATGTGAATAAATCAAAATGTATATACTTATGTACAAATATGTGTTTGTATATGTAGGTCTGTTGTATATGTATGTATATGTTTATATCAAAAGGTATCCATACCAATGTACAAATGTGTTTGGAAATTGTTATATGTATTACAATGTATACATATAAATCAACGATTATATATACAAATTTTAATATATAATGAAATTTGTGTTTGTATGCATGCATGTATGTATGAAATGCATGTACATAAGTTGTGGGCTTTTCAAAAATCGGAGTTTAATTAGCCGCTTAATCGGCCAAGCGGGAGTATATGCAGCCCATGACCGCTTAGTGGACCGATTAGCAACATGCGGTGCGGTAGGGTGACTGAATAGGTATATGCGGGAGTATATGCGGTCGTGCGGACCGATTTCCCGAACAGTGGTTGTGACAACCTTCAATTGTTCTAGGTGCTTAGGATTATTCTCGGGCTGGCCAGCGAAGGTTCCAGCATGTGGCTTTATGCTAGCTGCAAGTTGAGCTAGTTGAGATTCAATGGCCTTCTGATGGGCTTGTTGGTTAGCTATCATAGTTTGTTGGGTTTGCAACATCTTTTCAATTGTCGTTAGTTTATCATCGGGATCGGCTTGTTGTCCTTGTGGTTGGTAAGGAACTTGGTTAAGATTTTGGAACTGAGAGTTGTTCTGGTATTGGTTGTAGTTCCCGTTCTGAAAGTTTCCCTTAAAGTTCCCTTGATTTCTAAAATTATGTTGTTGATTATACTGGAATCCTGGTGGGCCTCGTAGTTGATTGTTCGAACCAAATTGATGTGAGTTTACTGCTTCAGAGGGGTTTCCGTATTGAAAACCACAGTGGTTTCTATTCTGATTCGGATTGTAATAGCTTTGACCAGGGATGGTATTAACAACATTAAGATTTTCCATTTGACCATTATCTCCTTGTCCACATATGTTGCTTAGAACAACATCATAGAGAACATTACATGATAAAGTGGAATGATCGGTACTTTTACATGCTTCACAGAACAATGAAGCTGACTTAATATGGTCTTGTTGTCGAGTGGGCGAACGTCCTCTTCCAATAGCAGCAAGAGATTATTCAATATGGTCTTTCTTGGCAACTAAGAGTTTTAGGGTTTCAGCGATAGACTTGTACTCGGGAGTAGCTTCAGCCATAGCTACTTTCAAGACTCTTTTACCTACATATCTACCCCAATTGGCTTGATTTTCTTCTCCCAGGGTGAGACTCTCCATGCGTTGTCATAACTTTGACGCATGAAGTTTCCTCCAGATGAGGAATCTAGGAATCTCTTAATATCATCATCCACACCCCTATAGAAAATCTCAATGAGTTGGTTCTTGGGAATTCTGTGGTGTGGACACTTGCGTAGAATCTCTTTGTATCTATCCCAGGCTTCAGTAAGAGTTTCTCCAGGGAGTTGAGTGAAATTTGTTATTCACCCTCTAATTTCATAGGTGAGAGATGGAGGGTAGAACTTTTCTAGAAACACATTTTGGAGTTGTTCCCAGGTGGTGATGGGTAGTTTACCTTACAATGAATTGTACCAACTTATAGCTCTATCAGCAAGGGAATACTTGAAGAGACGGAGTCGAATGGCATCATCGGACACTCCATTTTACTTTGTCATGGCACATAGATCAATAAACCTCAAAAGATGTTCCTGACTATCCTCTCCTTGTTTTCCATAGAATGGGCAGTTTTGAAGCAATGTGATCCAATGCGCTCTTATCTCAGAATTAGTAGAGGTTGTACTAGATGATGAACATTCACAGCTTTCGGGATTGAGAACTCTCTAAGATCCTTTTATAGTTCAGCTGCTTGCGCTGCTAGGATTTCCTATTGAACTGCAGCCCTGGCTTCTTGCATGAGCCTCTCTCTTTGTGCATTGATGGCTTCAGCCATCCTTTGGGCTACCTCTTCTTCTTGAGCCATCCTTGCTTGATTTTCTCTGATCTGACGATGAAAAGTTCTATCTATCTTGGGATCAAAGCTCGATGTTAGTCTGGGGCTGTCCGAACGGTACATGCACTACGCCTTGGATTGTACTTGAGATAGAAAGATTTCGAAAATGAGAACCACGGAGTAGAGTCAAATTTCATGTAGATGATCGATTATGTCAAAAGAAAAAGCAAAATCCTAAATTAGTCTTAAAAATTTAGATTTGACTAACTGACTCCGTTGTCCCCGGCAACGGCACCAGAATTTGACGTGGGAATTTATCGCACTAACAAACTCACTCGGGGTTGAGATCCCTGAGCTTTTACCAAAACCAAAGTGCAATAATACCACCCGCAAGAGGACGGGTCTTATCACAGTATAATTATGGATCGAACCCAAAGGACAACGTTTTTAAGAATCTTTATTAATCAAATCTAGCTCGAGTTAAGGCTAATATTTAAAACGATTGATAGATTTGAGGTTAATTAGACTAATAGCAAGAAAGTAAAAGCTGAATTAAAGTTTGGATTTAGATCAATGATATGGAATCGCTGGGATGGTATCAGGTTTTACCACCGCTACACATGCAAACACATTCAATTGCAAACAATCTAGGCAAGATATAACAATCCAAATAGAGCTGCTGCGGAACCCCCCATACGGGCGTTAGGTTCGCGTAAGCATCACCTTAGGCATCAGATGTCTCGTCACCAACCGGATCACTCACTTACAGCTCTGAAGATACAGAAATTCGATGAAGGTTGTGGGCCCTCTATACAGGCGTTAGGCACACAGAAGTGTCACTGAAGGATAGATGGCTCGTCCCCTCGCGGATCATACACTTACGACCTCAAAGAAATCACATTCTATTTCTAGTTTGGGAGTAAACCACATTAATCGTTAAGCGAGTAGGTGATAGATCTACAAACTAACATTCGACAATAAACAAAGACGATACAAAATCTAACTAAGGATGTGGTCCTCCCTGAGGGATATTTAGACCATAGGAGCATCACCGTAGGCTAGATGTCTCGTCTCCTCACGGATCATACACTTACGACCTCAAGGAATCCTATCAGAAGTTCTCGTCAAGGAGTCGAACATTGTAAACCGCCATTCTATCCCACATATAGAAGATTTCTCAATGTAGGGAAGAACAAGATGAAAGCAAGTACATATCAACTATGAACATACCAATTAACAACGAAATTGAAGGTTATATACATTGCCATGGAGAGTTTAATAAAAGAACATTATTTGCATGGGCAGCGGGGTTAGTCCCCGCAACCCAGCGAAAAAGTACTACTCGCTTATGATGCGAGAAACAAGAAGAATAAGAAAGAGAGAGAAATCCACCATGAACTTGATGTAGAAGGTAGTCCCAGCTCGGTGAAGAAGATACGGCCTTCTACGTCGTATCGGAGTAGATCTAGACGCGAACGGGAGATGCCAAGACAGACCGGATAGTCTCCCTCGCTCCATCTTCCTTCTCTCTTCAACTTCCTTGGTTGCATCACGGGTAGTAGGTAGAATGAAACTGGCGTGGATGACACTAGATTTGGATCGGACTTGTATACAGGCAGCCTGTCGGCGTCCCGGAACTGATGTCCCAAAATGAGGACCATGTCGGTCCTATTTATAGGCACTGGACTGGCCCTCACTTTGTGGTGTGATTCCGGTCCGAAAATATCTTATCCAAACGGTTTGCATTTTACTTTACTTCATTCGGTCTTTACATGGGCAGCAACAAACGGCTTAGAAACCGTTTAATTATCAAATGGTCTTCACTTCAGCCAAATGGTCGTGGTGTATTTGCTTTATTAAACGATCTGCTAGCTCACATGGTTTGGTTGTACAGCAAACGGTTTGTACTCAAACGGTTTTGGTCAAACTTTCATCCAAACGATACGTACCGCTGCCTTCGGTCTTCACGCAGCCAACTTGAACGGTCTGTCATGCATGCTATAATCATACACGTTATTTGTCAATTAGTTTGGTAGAGAGTCTCGGTCTCGCAGCTCTCCATTGTCATCTGGTTTAAATGCAAGCTAACAGCAAATGGTTTCATGCATGCATAGTGCAAACGATCATTGCTGCGCTTTGCCAAACGGTCTCTGTATTGCGTGCCCATTCGGTCTTATGCGTGCATTGCTCATTCGGGTTTCTTCATTCGGTTTTGATTAGTAGGCGCGGCCATACGGTCTGCAGCTAAGATCTCAAACAGTTTCATAATTGCATGCCCCTTCGGTCTTATGCATGCATACATGCTTTCCCATGCATGTTGCTTCTCTAATCGAATTGCTTGCTCGCTGCTATTCCAAATGATCATACGGTTTGCTCTATTCGGTCATACAAGCTACTCAAGAGACCAAACAGTCTTGGCTCATGATGCCACACGGTCTTGCATGTGATCGAGCAAACGGTCTTCACAAACAACAAATGGTCTTCCATCGCAGCCCATACGGCTTTGTTCAGCAAACGGACTGCTGCTCTTCACGATCTGTTGGGTCCATTAGGTTTTCACGTATGAGGCAAACGGTCTACGTGCATGTGCTCATTCGGTCTTGTATTCTCCCAGCTCCATTTGATTTTGGAAATTCAAACGGTTTAGCAGACCGGAACTCCTCAAACGGTCTTGAGGTGAGCATGTCCATTCGGTCTTGAGACCGTATGAACGAAACCAAATGGTAAGATTGTTTGGTCGAAACCGAATGGTGCGAAAGGATGAACCCGAATGGTAAGACTGTTTGGTCGAAATTGAATGGTGAGACCGTTTGGTGAGACCGATTGGTTGAATCCGAATGGTAAGACCGTTTGGTCAAAACTGATTGGTGAGACCGTATGGTGAGACCGTTTGGTGAGACCATTTGATGAGACCGATTAGTTGAATCTGAATGGTCAGATCGATTGGTCAGAACCAAGGATGACTGAAGGTGGGCCCTAGCTGATTGTTCAGCTTTATCAAGACCTGCATCAAATCAATATAGATTCAGTTAAAATATTGATAATCAAATCAATTAAGTAATTTGGCACATTTCCATATATAAGGAGTGAAATTGGATGTATTGAGTCAAAATGAGTCCAGGATGGCAATTAAATTCCATGATGAATATACATTCATCAGACATCTGATGGCCATTCTCAGGTTTATACAACTTATGGTGATCTCTACATGTGTGTAGGTTAATGTTCTTATCTCTAGAGGTTCCTTGGACCGATGGTTTGCTTGGAAGGGGTGTTCAATCGATGGTTTTCCGCCTAGTGACCTAGGGCTTCAAGAACACATGGTTACCAAGTGATGAAACTTAATGGCCACCCTAGTTGTTACACCCCTATCTCACAATTATCATTAATCATGAGATTAGGGCATAAATTGAGGATTTAACGTAATACAAAGACCACCCTTAACTTTTTATTTTTTTTTCAAATTCTTTGTTTTCTCGCATTGAACCACATAAACTAACTTTACAAGGGAATCTAAACATTGATTTCTTTAATATGATCTCAACATAAATGATACACATCCATACATTCATTATCAAGTACATACGACATGATAATCAGATACATTCTCTCTTATTTCTTTACAAGGACCTAGAGTGACAAGGACCGACTGAACTTAACTATACTCAGACTTAACTCTTGTGGTAGATCTACTCTGATGCAATGACCTTCTTTAAGTCCATGTGATATCTCTAAAAATTGTGAGTAGAGGGGTGAGCCTACTTGCTCAGTGAATGAGTACTTCAAAGAAACAGTCTAAAGTACTGATATAATTACAGATATACTTTTGAGCAACTGATATCAATTATAATAGCAGTCAGCTTTAAAGAGATTGATCATTGACAATCATAAATATGGCAGGATACTCTAGATATCAACAAGATAAAATCAATATATGAGCATACTTGATTAATTTCAAAGAGAACTAATAATTCAGAAACATATAAAGAATAATTGCTAGGAAAATGTACTCGAATCTTTCTTAGCCTTTCTTACTTATAAGAAACTCTTTAAAACTTATATTATCATATTTTATCTTATGCTCTGATCATATGTAGTGTACTCTACATATGAAGACTCGTAGTGAACTACGATCTCACCGTACAAGACTTATCTTAAAACCCGGGAAACTAAGCCTAGAACTAAATTTGGGTTTGCTTGACTCAAACCATCAAGTCTGACTAAGGTGGCTAAACAATTGGCCTTTAACTGGACCTCTCCTTCTAGGCTGAGTACACAGGCGGAGGGTCTGAGATGCTCTGTGGGCCTCATATTGGTACGTTATGTGGGTACCTCTAGGTTACCACCGGGATCTCCGGTTTATGTTGGATAACCTATCTTCTCTTAGGAGACTTCCTCAAGGTCTTCGTCTCCCCGCATACTCTTTGGGTGTGATCTGATCCCCATATACTGGTCGCTGCCAGGGTGGATCGTTTCCTCCCTACAATGCAGACATCCGTAGGGAATCTATGGTGTTCATGTCACCTATGTCTATTATTTTATTATTCTTGGAAATCTCTTTTTACATGGTATATTTCTCTTACTTATACTTGACTCTGATATCTCTATGGTACCACATATATTTAATTGAAGTTTATAATACAACATGTACATCATTCTAAACTTGGCAGAGCAGTATATTTAAAACATTGTAATTTACTGAGAAATCAACATACTGTAAATGCAGGCAGACTAAAATTCTTAAATAACATAATACATGTTCACTAGATACTTTATATACTAGAATCATGCAATTGAACTTCTTAATACACTGATAAGAGTTAATTACTTGACGTACGAGTAATCATCATTTGCACCTGTAAATTATTTGTACTTTCTAGGAAAATGTGCACCTCAACCCAAATCTTGAGTTGTGCATCACCACATCTCATACTGAGAACATTGATATCAAAGTACTTGATTCATTGAATACCCAATCCTTAGGGTTTCATTTACCTCATTGACTTATCACATGGCTCTCATAAGGATTTCATTTGACATAAACATTCACTGAATAAAGACTACTATCAACAAATCATATAAAATCAATATATGTATGAAACCTTGGAACTGAGCTGAATTTGGGTTCCATGCCATTCACTGTGATAACATGCATCAATAATAAAATTGAATAAATAAAGTCTATCATGTCAAGAAAATCCGTTCAAATGGATTTCACGATATCTATTCGCAAATATCCAACTTTCCTCGCATCTAGGGTTTCACCCTCTTTACTGAGATATAAAACAAACACTATTCACCTTAAATGAAATCCAAGATAGTATTTGACATATATGTACTATGAATTCAGATAAACAATCATTCATAACCAAGGGAATCCATATAAACAAATTTCTCTATTTAATTATACAGTAATTTCAGTCATAGACAAATTCCCTATATTTCATATTACTCTTATAACCTCTTTGAATACTTAAGGAATTCTTATTAAGATGTATTGTATACATTTCTAATATGATTTTATCATCTGAAATTCATCCAAACAGAGGAAGAATCCATTTCATGTCATTTTGCAATAACTTAGATCAAACAGACAATTCAGGGTTTGTAGTCGCATACTAAGCAATTAAAGATCATGGATGATTTAACTAATTTTCGTACAATATATTGTTTAAAGGAAGTTTCCACTCACCCTAAGGTGTGAAAACACCTTAAAAACACAGCTCATCCCTAAAAATCTCGATCTCATATCAAATCCCTAGCAATTCATCAGATTCTTCTTCCTTTCAACTCAGAAACCCTAAAAATGAGGGATTATGAAGAAAGAGTGAGAAAAGGGGAAGTTTTGACACCATTTCAGATCAAATCAGAGGAGGGATGGAATCTTGATATGTGAGAAAAGATTCACCATTAAAGTCTATGTAAAGAATCTAAACTTACATGATTTCATCATTCCTCAGACCGCAAAACCCTAGGTCAGCATCTCCATCACTTTCTCCTCTCAAACCCTAACTCTCCCTCTCTCTCTAGGATTTCATTTATTTGGAATGAATCACGAATTATGAGATTTTCTAGTGTGTTATGTTGACCATATAGAGAAATTGAGCTTCTTGGGTCAATTGCACATTGACCCCTCACTATACTTTCTCTTATTTCAGTTGAATTTTCTGTCTTAAAAATATTTTTGTAATTCGTCTATTTCAGAGGTCAAACCTTCTCCGAAAATTATGACATTTTTACATTTTGTTTATAATTGAGTTGAAAATATTTAGTTAAAATTTTAGATCATTTGGAGTTACCAATAAATAAATAAAAATAGAACAATGCAATGCTATCTAGAAATCTACAGAATAGTCATTTGAAGAGAGAATGCCCCAGAACGGCCATGCTAGCTGCCACGGTCGTGCTAAGATGGACCCAACACGGCCGTGCTACATTCCACGGCCGTGGTGTATTGGTTTCAGTAGATTTGTGTATAAAAGTTGGTAAATAGTTCAATTCTTTCAAAACGGTCGTGTGGCCAAGAATGCTTGTGCCACCAACGACCCACCACGGCTGTGCTACCCACCACGACTGTGCTATCCTATCCTTCAACTACCATTTTCATTCTCCTTTGCATACCTCTCTCATTCTCCCCAACATGAGCCTATTTGGTGAAAACCCTAATTTTAGCTGACTAGGGTTTATATTTTTCTCAAACCCTAATTATACAAAGAGATAGCATACTTGGGGTTCTCATTAGGTTTAACATATCATAATTGAGGTATCATCATTAATCATGTTTAATCAATGACCAATATAACTAAGTATTTAATCATCCACATAAACCCTAACTTACCCATTAAGCTCAGTTACGATCATAAAAATTCTTCCCCCCCCCTAAAAAGGTTTCGCCCTCGAAACATAAATATGCAAGCAAAGTATATTCAAAGTTTATTTTAAGCTTCTGAAATCTTACATGTCATTATATTCTTGTATTTCATTCTTGAATGTAGTTTTCAACTTTAAGTCCTTTATTTCTTTTCTAATCACAACATGTTTAAAATAGTTCTCAATGATAACAAATAAATTCTCTATGCCACAATTAATCATAGCAGAGAGAGAGAGAGAGAAACAACCATTTCAATATTTTTTTATACTCTTGAGGTGTTACCTCAACATTGATAATTCAATCCAACTATGTCAATTCATACAGATCAGTATGTACTATTGTTATGTATTACCTGTAGTCACAAAAGAAAGTTCACCATGTTCTTTTGAATTTTACTATTGTGCTACTCAACTAGCAAAACAGTCTTGAGTTAGAAGACTAGATTCAACACCAATTGTACAATACTACTCACGGCATCCCCATTGTATCATGGGTGCATAAGGTGAAGCATTACCATCACATTCCATACTATTCTCAAGTATGAACCCACACATAATTCAAGGTGTAACCATCGGGTTATAGCATACTAGGGTTTCCACAACAGTAACAAAGTACTCAATGATTGTATTAGTCATTCAAGGACTATTCATACCCAATTACCATCACTTAGTTATATTAAATCTAGGTATAACAAGCTATACCTCATTAGGGTTACATATAAATACAATATGGTTATCATCCCTTCTATTCATAGGAGTGAATAGGTAAGACTACCTTATTCAGGGTAACCCTTCATTTGTTCCATTATTATTCAACCCATATCACCACACTACAATTGTACAATACTAAGATGGATTACTATTATGAATGACTACAACTATAAGACACCTTTAACTAACATATTTCTTGCACATGTACACTGAAATCATATGTAGAACCAATTTACATCCCATAGTATACCTTCAACAAATTATACTTCTAAAAAAAATTCACATATTACTAAAAGCCATTGTTTTCTCTAATCTCTCTCCTCATTCACTACTACTTAATTTTTTCTACTTATCCTTCTCATTTTAATCATGTAGATTAAACATTCCTAAAATTGAAACATACAAGGTACAAATAGATTATTCATCATTATTATTATCACTGCAAGAATTTATCTCATATCACACTTCACTCATATTGTATTTCTCCTTTTGTTCAAAACACACTTGCTACATTTCAAATTTATATCTTACTCTTTACTCTGAATCATTTCCATATCATTTATCTACCTTTCATATTAGCTATCTTTAAACCTGGGATTACTATCAATGCTAGTTTACTTCTCATAGTGCAAATCTCATGATCTTATTTTATAGAGATGCTAGTATTCAAGGTCAAATCACTAGTGACATCCCTTGAACTACTACAACTCTAAACATTCTAGGGTTTGGTCCTTATCAGAAGCATGATGTTATTGTGATGTGACTTTTCTCCCTTAATTTGAAATTCAAACTTTGGATCTCACAAGTTTTAATAAAGTCTTTCTTATCTTATCAATTAAATTTTCTTTCTCTTACTTGACCTATTCAGATAGATTACATTCTCAATTACCCTGCTAGGGTTTCATCATCATATTGTGTGTCATTATTACATTCACTAGATGTCTCTACCACAGTATTTATGCATCATATATGATTCATTTTATTATCACTTCATTCCCACATTGCTCTCATTAAGGAAGATATGAAAGAGAAGATGATTTTGAGACTTAGAATTCTTATCTTCAAACATTCAGTAATACATTTCTCATATGTAGGTTTAATTAATTATCAACAAGGATACTTGACTAATTAGCACTTTCTTGAATCTCGTAACCTCTTTCTTTTATAATATATATTACTCCATTATGTTTCAAACCCTTCTTTACTTTCCATAATCCCCTTACCATAAACTACTATTCCACCTATCATCTTTAACTTCTAGTTTTCTCTTATGATCATGTTGCTTCTTTTATGTGTATGATCATGTATACCATGTTGCATATATTTCCTTTTATCCTTCTACTAATGTGAAGTTGAAATTCTAAATCAATAATCTCTCTACTAGTATCACCTCATGTTTAATACATTACATATCCTTCATTTTAAATCAAACGGCTCATGCATGGGTGAAACATAGTTTCTGTTTCAATCAAGTTTTTCCTTCCTAAATATAGTCTACCTTTGTATGACTTATTCATTTATTTAGCTACACTTTTGTTCTTATTTTATAAACTAGTTTGTTGTTCTATAGAGATTTAGAATCCAAAGGCAGTAAGGATGAATGTATTAAACTTGTTAATAAAGATATACATTCCATGCTCTCAATTATATCATAACCCTCATTCCTTAATCAAGCTCATTATTTCTAACATTTCTCTTTGTTTCAACTAAGTTTGTTATCTTAGTTTTATGATTTACATGCTCATCTAGTTCTCTTCACTTTAACTCTTCTAAAGACTCTTCACTTCTATGTACTTATTGTATACTGAGCTATTTTCTTCTATTTTCCCTTTGCTTTGAAGTACATAAAAATATTGTACTCAGTTATATAATCCATTCCTCATGATTAATTCTTACTATCTTGGCCCCTTACATACTTTTCTCATATCTTTTCCATATTTCATATTTAGAGTTCATATAATACTAATAATTAAACTTAATCTGAACCTTATGTCGTGTTCCTTTATTCCCAATTAAGGGTTTCTCGTATGAGGCCCCAAAGTTGGATCTCAGATATCAGTTCCAACTAATTCTTAGTTATCGCAGTCTTTCCCTTATACTTCAAAATCTTAGAGTATATGCATTCATACTAGAATTTGGATCTAATCTATCCAGAACTTACTCTTGTTATGTTACTAATATGAGTCATTAGATCCCAGTAATGCATCATGCCAGTCGGACCAGGCCGAACCTGTAGTCCTGAAGCCAATAGCTACTCAGGATTACTCAACTCCTATTCATCTCAAATGTGTGGAAGAAAACTTATCCACTTAGGAAAGCTCATTTAAAGATCCTTTCTAGTCTACTTGAAACAAAGAATGTAATCAATAAATGCTACAACTGCATAGTGTACAACAAATCTTAAAGACCCATATATATTTCAAAATATTGAATATCTGAATTCAAACATATAAGATCTTTTCTATTCATCTCCAATAAAACAACAATATGAAATGAAAGTTTATCTCATTTTATATATATGCTCTTAATTCATGTTACTTATCTTGTTTCTATCCCTAACATTTCTAGGGTTCCTCTCTAGACTATCCTTCCACTGTATACCTGGCCAGGGTATACATGAAAGAATAGACAGAGTAGCTTGATACTGATTGATCCAAGTACTCAGATACCGTGCTAGGATATCCAAATACTCAAATCCCCAGAGATAACATCATAACATCTCCTATCTGCCACACTTATGACTCTAACTTACTAACTTAATGGTCCCTGACAACTCAGCCTCTGCTCTGATACCAAGTTGTTACACCCCGATCTCACAATTACCATTAACCATGAGATTAGGGCATAAATTGAGGATTTAACGTAATACAAAGATCACCCTTAACTTTTTATTCTTTTTCAAACTCTTTGTTTTCTTGCATTGAACCACATAAGCTAATTTACAAGGAAATCGAAACATTGATTTCTATAATATGATCCCAACATAAACGATACACATCCATACATTCATTCTCAGGTTCATATGACATGATAATCAAATACATTCTCTCTTATTTCTTTACAAGGACCTAGAGTGACAAGGACCGACTGAACTTAACTATACTCAGACTTAACTCTTGTGGCAGATCTACTCTGATGCAATGACCTTCAAGTCCATGTGATATCCCTAAAAATTGTGAGTAGAGGGGTGAGCCTACTCGCTCAGTGAATGAGTACTTCAAAGAAACAGTCTAAAGCACTGATATAATTACATATATACTTTTGAGCAACTGATATCAATTATAACAACAGTAAGCTTTAAAGAGATTGATCATTGACAATCATAAATATGACAGGATACTTTAGATATCAACAAGAGCAAATCAATATATGAGCATGCTTGATTAATTTCAAAGAGAACTAATAATTCAAAAACATACAAAGAATAATTGCTAGGAAACTGTACTCAAATCTTTCTTAGCCTTTCTTACTTATAAGAAACTCTTTAAAACTTATATTATCATATTTTAGCATATGCCCTGATCATATGCAGTGTACTCTACATATGAAGACTTGTAGCAAACTACAATCTCACCGTACAAGACTTAGCTTAAAACTTGGGAAGCTAAGCCTAGAACTGAATTTGGGTCTGCTTGACTCGAACCATCACGTCTGACTAAGGCAACTAAACAACTGGCCTTTAACTGGACCTCTCCTTCTAGGCTAAGTACACAAGCGGAGGGTCTGAAATGCTCTGTGGGCCTCATCTTGGTACGCTCTGTGGGTACCTCTGGGTTACCACTGGGATCTCTGGTTCATGTTGGGTAACCTATCTTCTCTTAGGAGACTTCCTAAAGGGCTTCATCTCCCCACACGCTCTGTGGGTGCGATCCGATCCCCGTATACTGGTCGCTTCCAGGGTGGATCGTTTCCTCCCTACAGTGCAGACACCCATAGGGAATCTATGGTGTTCAGGGCACCTATGTCTATTATTTTATTATTCTTGGAAAGCTCTTTCTACATTGTACCTTTCTCTTACTTATACTTGACTCTGATATCTCTATGGTACCGCATCTATTTAATTGAAGTTTATAATACAACATGTACATCATTCTAAACTTGGCAGAGCAGTATATTTAAAACATTGTAATTTACTGAGAAATCAACATACTGTAAATGCAGGTAGACTAAAATTCTTAAATAATAGAATACATGTTCACTTGATACTTTATACACTATAATCATGCAATTGAACTTCTTAATACACTGATAAGAGTTAATTACTTGACATATGATTAATCGTCAGTTGCACCTGTCAATTATTTGTACTTTCTTGGAAAATGTGCACCTCAACCCAAATCTTGAGTTGTACATCACCACATCTCATACTGAGAACATTGATATCAAAGTACTTGATTCATTGAATACCCTATCCTTAGGGTTTCATTTACCTCATTCACTTATCACATGGCTCTCATAAGGATTTCATGCGACATAAACATTCACTGAATAAAGACTACTATCAACAAATCATATAAAATCAATATATGTATGAAACCTTAGAATTGAGCTGAATTTGGGTTTCCATGCCATTCACTGAGATAACATGCATCAATAATAAAATTGAATAAATAAAGTCTATCGTGTCAAGAAAATCCGTTCAAATGGATTTTACGATATTTATTCGCAAATATCCAACTTTCCTCGCATCTAGGGTTTCACCCTCTTTACTGGGATATCAAACAAACACTATTCATATTAAATGAAATCCAAGCTAGATAGTATCTGACATATATTTACTATGAATTTAGATGAACAATCATTCTTAACCAAGGGAATCCAGATAAATACATGTCTTTATTTAATTATACATCAATTTCAGTCATAGACAAATTCCCTATATTTCAGTTTACTCTTATAACCTCTGTGAATACTTAGGGAATTCTCATTAGGATGTATTGTATACATTTATAATATGATTCTATCATCTTAAATTCATCCAAATAGAGGAAGAATCCATTTCATGTCATTTTGCAATAACTTAGATCAAACAGACAATTCAGGGTTTGTAGTCGCATACTAAGCAAATAAAGATTATGGATGATTTAACTAATTTTCGTGCAATATACTATTTAAAGGAAGTTCCCACTCACCCTAAGGTGTGAAAACACCTTAAAAACGTAGCTCATCCCTAAAAATCTCGATCTCATATCAAATCCCTAGCAATTCACCCGATTCTTCTTCCTTTCAACTCGGAAACCCTAAAAATTAGAGATTATGAAGAAAGAGTGAGAAAAGGGGAAGTTTTGACACCATTTCAGATCAAATCAGAGGAGGGGTGGAATCTTGACATGTGAGAGAATATTCACCATTAAAGTCTATGCAAAGAAGCTAAACTTACATGATTTCATCATTCCTCAGACCGCAAAACCCTAGGTCAGCATCTCCATCACTTTCTCCTCTCAAACCCTAACTCTCCCTCTCTCTATAGAATTTCATTTCTCTAGAATGAATCACGAATTGTGAGAGCTTCTAGTGTGTTAGGTTGACCATATAGTGCAATTGAGTTGTTTGGGTCAATTGCAAATTGACCCATCACTATACTTTATCTTATTTCAGCTGAATTTTCTGTCATAAAAATATTACTGTAATTCGTCTATTTCATAGATCAAACTTTCTCCAAAAATTATGAAAATTTTACATGTTGTTTCTAATTGAGTTATAAAGCATCAGTTAAATTTTACATGATTTAAGAATAGAACAGTGCACTGCTATCCAAAAATCTGCAGAACAGTCATTTGAAGAGAGAATGCCCCAGAACGACCATGCTAGCTGCAACAGCTGTGCTAAGATGGACCCAGAACGGCCGTGATGCATACCACGGCTGTGGTGGATTGGTTTCAGCAGATTTGAGTATAAAAGTTGGTAAATAGTTCAATTCTGTAAAAATAGTCGTGTGGCCAAGAATGCATGTGCCACCAATGACCCACCACGGTCGTTCTATCCTATTCTTCAACTACCATTTTTATTATCTTTTGTATACCTCTCTCATTCTCCCCAACGTGAGCCTATTTGGTGAAAACCCTAAGTTCAGCCGACTAGGGTTTATATTTTTCTCAAACCCTTATTATATAAAGAGATAGCAGACTTGGGGTTCTCATTAGGTTTAACATATCATGATTGAGATATCATCATTAATCATATTTAATCAATGACCAATATAACTAAGCATATAGTCATCCACATAAACCCTAACTTACCCATTAAGCTCAGTTACGGTCATAACACTGGTAGGTCCAATATCCGATGGCCTTGCAGACTTCACAAACAATGGAGCTTCTTCTTGCATGGACATCATGTCCCTTGGCCATGGACACTTGTCAAACATGTTAGGACACCTAAACCTTCTCTTCTCTCTCACCCATAGCTTTATAAACCTCCTACCTTCAATGAAAACTAACTGTTTGGACCCATTTCTCTTCCTTACTATATATATCTCATTCATCCTGGTCTATGTGGATATTAAAGTTCTCAAGGTAGAAGAAGATGGTCGATATCCTTGCATGTTTTGTTAGGGTTCAAATCTTCCCTCTCTTGGATCTTGTGGAGCTTCCTTTTGCTTGTTCTTGACCTAAGCAAGTAAGTTATCCCTATTTCCCTTCGTCTTCTTTGTTGTCTTACCTCCTTATTGCTTCTTCTTGGTCTTGTCAATGGTGTTCCATGGTGGAGCATGCTCTAGAGATTAAGAACACCCCTTTATTGCTTCCTTAACTTAGGGTTTCTCTCTTTCTTAGAGAAGGAGCTTCCATGTGGAGTGCTTAAGCTAGGATTTCTTCCTCCTTTGCTTGAGCTACCTTTCTATTTGGAGCTTATTCTTCTTCCTAGAGGTGAGTTATATAACTTTCTCCAAGTTTATTTCTTACTTGCAGCTTGCATGTATTAGATCTTGCTCTAAAACTAAGTTTTAAGTAGAAAGATGACATCTTTACTTAGGGCTTGAGCTTAGGTGCTAGTTCTTGGATGGTTTATCTTCTTGGATGTTCTCTAAACCTTGTGCATGACCTTCCTTTAGTTGAGGAAGCCTTAGGTCTTGCTTCCATGTCAAATGATGGCTCCTGATATTTCTAAATAATGGGCTTACCTTAAGATTTTGAGGTTGTTTTCTACCTTGTGCATAACTCGATGGTTTGCCTTCTTGCTTGAACCGCTAGACTTGGTTTTGGTGCCATTTTTCTTATGTATCTCATGCCTACCAATGGTCCTACCTTAATTTCTATTTTGACTCTTTTGGTGATCGATGATCTTAGTGCTTTAATGATGGCTTCAATTGATGGCTTCCTATCCTCTGCCAAATGATGGTTTTTTCTTGTGTTTTGCCTTTTTTCACCACCTGTTGATGACAACCGATGGATTTCTGAGTCTAAAAATTAATGACCCTTCTGGTCCATCAACCAATGGATGTTCTGACTCCAAGAATCGATGTTCCTTTGGCCTATGATCACCAACTGATGACTCTACTGACACAACACTCAATGGTGTCAACTAATGGAGGTTTTGACTCCATGATCTGATGGAGGTCCTGCACACCACAACCGATGATGGCACTAGACACCACAATAGATGGTGATCTATTGTTCTACAATTGATGGTGGGTTGCATACCCAAAACTGATGGTGCTTCTTATGTCTTTAACGAATGGTTCATTCTATGTTATCAAACGGTGGCTTGACTAGGTTTAGTTGGTGACTCTTTCTAGATCACAAATCGATGGTTTCTCTAGATGGTTTTCTAAGTGTTTGCTCTGTTATAGTTGATGGTTTTACCTACTCAACATCCGATGGTTTTGGTATGATGCTCGTGATATGTTGGTTTAGTTTTACTGATGTAGAATTGATGGTGTGGTGCCATTAACTTTGTAGTCTTACCTTTTCCCTATTATGAATGTAAGTTAATAAGCTATCAACATGAACTAATATGTAACCCTAATACAACTAAAGTGATGATGGTTAATCATGCTTAATCTACCTTGCTGAACCTAACCCTAATGTAATCCTAATTCAGCCTTATTTTAGGGTTCCATCTTGTGTCATAGTGCATTTCAATCACATATGTACTTGTTAGATTACATGTTATTTCCCTCAATATGCATATTTGTGTAAAATGCACTTATGGACATTATTTGCATGTTTTTCAGGCATTTGGACCACGCTTGATGGAAGAGAGAGAGGAGTGATCCTAGGGTTTATTTACCCTTAGAGAGGCCCAAAGTGAAGTCTGATGCTCCCTCAACCTACCCATAGTGGCCAAAGATTCATAGAAGCAAAGATGTCCAAGAAAATCCAAAGAATCAAGCCCAAGTGAAGATGCAGATAGTGCCACGACCGTGCCACAGGAATGGCCATGCAAGGGACAGACACTACGACCATGCCATATGGCACAGTTGTGCTATAGCACTGAAGAACAGGCATGGCATTACACCACAACCACCATCATCTCACCCACCATGATCGTGCTACCCAACACGACCGTTCTACCTAGTCCTCACCACTGTTGTGCTGCCCAGCACGACCGTGCTACCAGCCTTCATCTCACCACCTCAACCTATGATCTCCACATTTTAATTCCCATGATCGTTCTACCTTACCATGACCGTGCTCACCTCTACCCACCACGCCCTTGGTGATCCACCACGATCGTGTTACTCACAAAACCTAGCTATTTTTGCCGTTGCACTACCCAATCTATCCCTACTTGACCTATTGCTTCCCCCACACCTGTATATAGGGGGTGGCAGCTGTAGGTCAAGGTGAGATACCTCCTACCACCTCTTAGCTCTCCATTTTCACCCCTTAGCCATTCCACTCCATTTCCACCTCCATTTCACTATATTTCACCATTTCTACCATCAAAATCCTACTTTCCTTCCATCTCCACCCACTCCCACCATCATTCCATGCCCCTACACCTTAGAGGAGAGAGTTACATGGGGTGCACCTAATCAAACCTAATTGGTTAGTGTGTTCACCTCTGGCTCAGATGCACCAAGCTTTCTGGCATCATTATTGAGGAGAAAGGTGCTCGGCCTAGCTAGTTGGTTTTGCTTTGACTTTTCCTACTGCCCTCACCATTACTATTATTTATTCATTATTCTTTGCATTCTTTGTGTATATTGGTTTACTAACTTGTTTTATTTTGTTTGGTTGTGCTTTGTGCATGTGATAACCCACTTGGGAGGAGACAAGATGGAAGGACAAAATGCACCCCACAAGCCGCTTCATGACTACTTTATGCCTAGAAACTACAAATCGCCAATCCCTAGCAAGGTTGATCAAATGCCAGGGGAGTAATTCTCTATCCCTATAGGTCTTCTTTGGATCCTACCCATCTTCTACGGCTTGGAGAGTGAGAACCCCTACAAGCAATTAGACTCCTTTCTTGAAGTATGCTCCACCTTCAGGACGTTGACAACTAGTGATGATACAATCTGATTGACCTTGTTCTCTTTCTCCCTCAAAGATGGAGCCAAAGATTGGTATGACTCAAGAAGGGACATCATGAGTTGGAAAACAATGAAGAATACCTTCTTGATACAATTCTACTCTATAGCAAGGTTAACAGAAATGCGGCGTGCTGTGACAAGTTTTAGTCAAATGGGCAATGAGCAGTTCCACAATGCATGGGAGAGATTTAAGAAGATTTTGAGAGAGTGCCCGCACCGTGAGATCCCATTGTGGTAGCTAGTTCAATCATTCTACTCCAGTTTATCTCTAAAGGACCAAGACACAGTGGATTCTTCTTGTGGAGGAGTTTTCATGGCTAGGCCACCTGAGGAGATATGGCCTTTGTTTGAGCAGTTGGTTGAAGGGTCAATAATTCAAGCTTCTAGCATGATGAATGATGGGGGCTATGCCTTTGGTTTGACACCTCCTACTCATAATGACCCAAGACCAAAAGTGATGAAGATTCTTGGTGACAGGGTGAGCTTCATGAAGAACTAGGCGGTGAATGTTCATTGCCACCCGATCAATTCTATTGAGTTCTATGGTGAAGAAAAGAAGACACCTGACTCCTATAGCTACCAAGAGCCACAAAGTCCAAAATATAGCTCAAGGTTTGAGGAAGAGAATCTCTATAGATTGAAAATATTTGATGATGTTCAAAAAGATGTTGCAAGGCTAGAAGAGAAAGTAGAACATTTATCTTCCATAATTGCTCTCCAAGAAGAAATGTTGTCTTCAAAACCCATCATGAGCTACCATGTAGCAAGTGGACCCATGCCCTCTTCTCAAGTTTTTTATAGTCTGCCTCCCATGAAAGTGCAGCCCATCTACCATTTTCAAGGTGATTCCAAGCCTTATACTCCACCCCCACCACCTCCATCACCACCATTTTCCCAACAATTCACCTTCCAACCTCAACTCTCCCCTCCACCTCAATTTCAACACCAAGTGTCACCTCCACCTCCTCCACAACCACAACTAGCTCCCCCTCTCCACCATGAGCAAGGAAGTGTTGTGACAGTTCTAAGGAGTGGGAAATCTCTTGAGTAGCCTACAAGTCAAAGAAAGGTTGACAAAGCAAAGCAACGGCAACCAAGTGGTGATACTGTGATTGAAATTGCCAATGATGATGCAATGATACATCTTGTTGATTCTGGGATACCATGTGCTCCACTTCATGCTCCATTTGCAAGTCCTACCATCCCTAGTGTTCCACCTCACATTGATGCAAGCAAGGCAAAAGCCAATGATCCTCCATTCATTGAAGCACTAGATGAGCCACCAGAAATGAAGAGGAAGCAAAAGCACAATGTGGATGTTCTTGAGGTTTTTCGCCAAGTGAAGGTGAAAATTCCACTCTTGGATGCTATCAAGCAAATCCCATCATATGCCAAGTTCCTCAAGAACCTATGCATTGTGAAGAGAAGGTCAACGGGGGGGATACTGAAGAAAGTGAAGTTGACTGAACAAGTGAGCTCCATTCTCTAGCACTCACTCCCCGTGAAGAGGAAAGACCCAGGAGCCCCAATCATACCTAACTAAATTGGGGGACATCACATAGGCCAATCCCTACTTGATTTGGGATCCAGTGTGAATTTGATGCCATATTATGTCTATGTTGAGTTGGGTCTAGGCAAGTTAAAACTGGAACACTGCACTCTCCAATTGGCAGACCGCTCCATCAAAGTGCCTAGATGATGAGTCGATGATGTCTTGGTGATGATTGACAAGGAAAGAGGAGTCATGTTCCCAACAGATTTCATTGTTCTTGACATGGAGTCGAATGATAGGAAGATCCCCATCATCTTGGGGAGACCGTTCTTATCTACAGCTGATGCCAAGATACATGTTCACAGTAGCATAATGACACTCTCTTTCATGGACATGAAGATAAAGATCAATATATACAAGTCTTCAAACCAGCGTGTTCGAGATGAGGATATTGGATATGGTCACTTCAAGAGTCCTATTGATCATTCGAGAAGAGGAGATCAAGATAAAGTATTTGAGGACAACCTTGATGATCAAAGGGATGAGGGACATAGATTGAGTGCAAATGAGAGATGTATCTATTGCAAGAATGGGCACACGATGATGCCAAATGGATGAATTATTGAAGAATCGCCAAGAAGCCAAGTTGAAGGCAAGAAACTCAACTCTTGTGGGAGGTAACCCACCTAGGTTTGGGAATTTTTCATGCAACCTTCCATTTTTTATACTTTTTCTTTGTTTTTACACTTTTCTAAGAAAAAAAAAACACACACACCTTTTTTTAATAGTTTTTTTGTTTTAAGATGTGCAGGTGAAAATAGGGTGAAATGAAGAAAATTAAATGAGATTTTGACAAAGTGAGCCATGAAAAATCACTTTGGATCAAGATTTTGAGTGTTTGATGTTCTTCAAGTTGAGAATAATAGCTACAAAGACCTCCACAACCATGACCATCCACCACGGTCGTGGGATTTAATTGCCACAATTGGCCAAAATCACAAAGAGTAGGGCCAAAGTTTGAGAATTTTGGCAAGGGATGCACCACGACCGTGCAACCCGAAGCCACCACGGCCGTGATGTAGCCCGATTTTTGCAACATAAGGCAGAATTTGCAAAAATTGCAAATCATTTTCTCACTTCTCTGAAGAACAAAACGACCATGCCCCCAGCCCTAGCAACCGTGCAGCCCTTTGCACCCTTCTCCAACCCTTGAATCTCCACCAAATCACCCCCAAACCATCCCAAATCCATTCCCTAACATTTCTACTACCTTAATCTCCATATTCCACTCTTTTTCATCCACAAAATCCCACATTTCTCTCCATTCCACCCCCAACAACCCCGTTCTTCAGAGAAATTCGAAATTTGGTGATTTCTCCTCTGATTTTTTAGCAAAGATGAAGCAATTTACAAAGAAAGTGGTGGAGACGACTAGGGATGTCTCTCCTATCAAAGAAAGCTGAAAAATAAGAACCCCTGATTGACAGAGGCCGAATTGGATGCTTTGGTGGATCCAATTGTGGAAGAAGCCTCCACACATCCACAGCGGGGGACACCGTCATTGTCTAGAGCATCATAGCCATTGTCGTCTTCTGCCCAGCCCTCTGTCTCATATGTGAGACCCTCAATTTTAGCTACACAACCATCAGTTTCAGCATCCCGACAGTCCATTTCTTTGGCACCACATCCGCAACCACGAGCATGTAGGCAACTCTTACTAGATGAAGGAGAGGATGAAGAGATGCCAGATACATAGTAGATTGAGATACCATAACAGTGACCCCATCCACAACCCGAGGTCACTACCAGTAGGGCAAAGGAAGCCAAGCACTCGGAGTCCTTAACACGTAAAGTGATAGCAAATCGCTATGTGTGCCTAGTGACGATAGAAGCTATGGGATTCTACGCCTTTTTCTAGGGCGTGATGGAGAAGATGAGACTATTTGAGATTCTAGTGTTGCCACAGAGCCATATGTTGAGCAGACACGATAGTTTTTTACCACATTAGAGAAAGTGACGGATGATGGTGAAAATGCTATTAGAGTGATGATTGGGGATAAGAGGTGGATGATAACCTCAAGGATTCTAAATTAGATTTTTGCCCCCAGTGAAGAGATGGCAGACCTCCAAGACAGAGGGAAGATAGAGAATGAATCCAGTTCCACATATGCTACAATTTGGAACACTTCACCGAATAGAGCACATTTGTAGCAGTGAAATCAAAGACTAGTGCCATTCACAATCCATTCCTCTACTATGTTCATAAGGTGTTGGCGAACACCATTTTTGGTAGGTATGAAAACCAAGGTAGCTGTACAAAGAAGGATCTATTTATACTTGGTTGTTGATTAAGGGGAAGCATGTAAACCTTGGAGTATTACTGATTGAGCATCTGAGGACAATCCCTTCCAAGAGCACAAATACATTTGTAATGGGAGGGATTGTGACGTCTATAGCCACTGCCATGGGACATGATATGAAAGGATACATAAAGGTAGATGGAGGAAAACTGGTTGACTTGCACTACTTAGCCCGCTCTTCCATGATCACCATTTTGGAGCAGAGGGTCATTTACCAAGTCAACTCACCATACCCAAGAGTCTCCTTGGAGTTACCCTACCATATTCCACCCCTCATGGAATAATTTGGACCCACTCAAGATTTTTTGGACTGATTGAGGAGATATGAGGAGGAGCATCCCAGAGGGGATGGCATCCCTGAGGTGATATTGACAGAGGGTCTAGGAGAGCCTTCATAGGCAGCTGAGCAGATATGGGCAACAGAAGACAAAGCAGCACGATGAGTGAGATAATGAGAGGAAAGGATTGGAGCGTCAGAGCCACAACATCCCTCAGTGAATGCATATGACATGGCCACCATTCATGCACAGTCGGAGGGCATTCAAGTGACGCAGGATAGGATAATGTAGGTACATGAGGGTTTTTAAAGGACACATGATGCATTATGGTTAGATCATCAACAGATGCACCATCAGAGCAATCATTTCTATCATTTCAGAATGCCCAGGTGCAGAGAAACCCCCAATGGGGGGAAGACTAGTGGGGATCCATTTTAGGATATCAGGAGACTTATCCCTACCATAGGCAGATTACAGGGGCAACTACTATGCCTACTCTCCACCACATGGAGGAGCACCACCAGAGCCCCCAAGGGAGCCATGATTGTCTACCCTATCATCCTAAACTCTAGGATCATGCTGAGGACAACATGATTCAAAAGTTTGGGGTGGTAGGGTAGGTAAGCCCTAGTTTCACTTCACAATTCACGTACCACATTTACTTTTTCTTTCTTACCCTTGCTATCTAGTCTAGTCATCTTTACTGCTTTGCATCTTTGCATGCCATGTAGTTTGCTTTCTTGTCATTTATGCGTAATTTTCAAAAAAATTGCTCTTTTTCCTTGTATTGCATATCATGTAGATTTTTGGTAATTTTTGCATGTTTTATCTAGGATTTGCTTGTTTATTGTTTTAAGTTCAATAATATAGGCTTAGATGTTATTGAAGTCATTTTGGCCAGTATTGCCCAAATTTGAGATTTCTTATCTAAAAGTTTGTTTCAACCCAATCTCTACTTTTTGGATTAAAAATGATGACATTTGACAAATGCAAGTGAATTATCATTGTTTATTGCTAAATAGTATCAATTCTTGACTTCTTACATGTGCATCACCTCTTTTATGTTTGTTAATGTTTGGTTGAATTGTGACTTGAGCAAGCTATGAGCACTTAATACCTATGGAATCACTTGATTGAAGTATCAATTTTAGGTTGTTCATTCATGTGGTGTGATATTGTTGGATGAAGTGTTGGATTAATTTTCATGCAGGATACCTTATGTTGAGAATCACACCAGTGACCCCTCTTTGACCCAACTATTCACTCTCCATCTTCTTACCCCTTTGCCTCATGAAAGGATGCTAAAGTGCACATATCAGTCGTGGCCACCTCTAAAAGTTTGGGGTGGCCACATCTACATTTCACCGCTTCACTCTCATCGCCATATGCCCTATCTACTCCAAGGGCAAAGAAAAAGAAAAGAAAAAAAATACAAAAAAAAGATGCTCATTTTTAAGAGCATCTAAATAAAGAAAAGAGGAGTTCTCTATGTAATAGCACTCCGACGTCTTACAGCAATCTTTTCTTTCATTTTCATACCCATTGAGCTATGAAACATTGAACCTAGCTCATTTTTCCCTTTTCCACAACCACGTGGGTCATTTGATGTGATTTGAAACATAAGGTTGAAAGAATGAAGGTGAAACAACACTCCTAGTCATCCTTGATTAACGCCATCATGAAGCGGTCTACCCGGAACTACATGAAAGAAATATGGATAGCTTGTGTGTTTTATGTACTATGTTCATATGCTTTGTGCTCTTTTCATGATTGGTTTGTGAAAGTAGGATAGGAGAGAGGTGGAATGCATGTACTTAGTCACTATTGATCCCATTCAATAATAATCATCCTTTACATTGCATTTGTCATTTCTTGATTGCGGAAAAATTGTAGAGAGATTGATTTGGAGCATACTTGAGGACAAGTATGTTTCAAGTTTGGGGTGGTGATTCAGCCCTATTTTCGGGTTTCATCTTATGTCATAGTGCATTTCAATCACATCTATACTTGTTGGATTACATGTTATTTCCCTCAATATGCATATTTGTGTAAAATGCACTTATGGACATTATTTGCATGTTTTTTAAGCATTTGGACCACGCTTGATGAGAGAGAGAGAGAGAAGGAGTGATCCTATGGTTTCTCTACCCTTGGATAGGCCCAAAGTGAAGTTTTATGCTCCCTCAACCTACCCCTAGTGGCCAAAGATCCATAGACGCAAAGATGTCTAAGAAAATCCAAAGAATCAAGCCCAAGTGCAGATGCAGACAACACCATGGCTGTGCCACAGGAATGACCATGCAAGGGACAGCCACCACGGTCGTGCCATCTAACATGACCATGCTACAACACTGAAAAATGAGCATGGAATTACACCATGGACACCATCACCTCACCCACCATGGTCGTGCTACCCAACACAGCTATTCTACCTAGCCCTCACCATGGTCGCACTGCCCAACACAGTCGTGCTACCAGCCTCCATTTCACCACCTCAACATGTGATCTCTACATTTCAATTCCCACGATCATTCTACCTCATCATGACCATGCTCACCTCTACCCACCATGGTCGTGCTACTCACAAAACCTAGCTAATTTTTCCAGTGCACTACCCAATCTACCCCTACTTGACCTATTGCTTCCCCCACACCTATATATAGGGGGTGGCAGTTGTAGGTCGAGGTGAACTACCTCCTACCACCTCTTAGATCACCATTTTTCCCCTTAGTCATTTCATTCCATTTCCATCTTCATTTCACTCCATTTCACCATTTCCACCATAAAAACCCTTGTTTCCTTCCATCTCCACCCACTCACACCATCATTTTATGCCCCTACACCTTAGAGGAAAGAGGAGAGTGCCCTACATCAGTTGAAGTAGAGGCTTTCTTCATCTACACCAAGTTCCATGGCTTCTTCTAACTCCTTCTCTTCTCTCTTTCTACTTTGCATTGTTATGAGTAGCTAGGCCCCTTGGGTGGGTCGTTTGGGGTGTAAAATGATACTTTGATACCATGTTGGGAGAAAATGATATGTAAACTTTGTAATTCCATTTTCTAATAATTATTTTCTATTTCTATCTCATTATCCATGAATTGCTTGCTGGTTTGTGCTTGAAATCAATGGGGAATTTAGGGAAATTTCTTATATGTGTGAATTTTAGGATTTGCTCCTAGGTCTAATTCTTGGATCCCTAGCTAGCTACCCATCTTCCTACATCATAATCAATTCTCCTAACCCTAGTTGAGAGATCTAAGTAGCTAGTTTAGATAAAATTGGTGTGTTTATTATGGAGATTTTTCAAGGTTAGAATGTGGGTGATGGGAGGCCCAAAACCTCACTTCCACCCCCTTTACTAATCTCAGCCCCTAGTCATCCTAAGATCACCTAACCTAGAAACCTAGGCTTGTTTAGACTCTAATTGAAATACACCTAAGCCCTAACACAATTGAGCCTCGCAAGGTTAGTAGGGAGTGTTAGGGACTAGTTCTCTTATACACAACCTAGCATAGCCATGGCCAGTTAGTAGCTTAGGATAATTCATTAGGCTCTAACTTGTTGTTTTGTTTGGATAATCTAAATGTAATCATAATTTTCATATGTCACCCCCAACTTAAGTGATAAGTACATCCCCTAAAAAAACCCACATCTCCCTTAATTGCTTTAAAACCCTAGTTTCCATCTTACTTAGCTAGTGTTAGCTTAGTTAGCTCTTTTCTTGATTAGATAGATTATTACCATGTTCTTCCATTGTTCTCGCTAGCTTAGGTCTTTAATTTCTCTTTTGCTTTGTCTTGCTTGCCTTAGTGTATATTGTTCTCTTATTGCCTTTTCATACCTAGCTTAGTCTCTTCCTGCTTTGTTAGTCTTAATCTAGTTTAGGGTTAACTTAGATTTCATTCTCGTCTTTAATTGCTTTCTTGCTCACCTTAGCTTAACAATTAAAATCACCTTTAAACCCTTAACCCTAGTCTCCACATTAGGAACCTTGTGAAACTGACCTAGCTCTAATGCCCCCTTTCTCCCTGTAGATCGACCCTATACTCACCGCCTTCCTATACTATGACACGGCCACATGCACTTGCAGGATAACATTTTAGTAGACGTAGGTGTGTTGGTCTAGGTTTATAAATTTTGAAAGTAAATCCACCGTGTGTTCCGATCTCGTGGGGGCACATCTAGTTGAATTTAATCGGTTAGTGTGTGCACCTCTGGTGGACGCACCAAATACAATGATGGCAATTGATTACACTTAATTCTCTTGTATGACTCGTGTGGTTATGGGATAACCTCTCAATGTTATAGTAACTCTAATGTACTATTATATGAACATCATAGCTCTTTAATGCAATGTTATGCTAAACCTGTGTACCACAATTATGGTGATGGTCTATTGAGCCTTGTGATAATGTGTGGAAAGATAATGATATTCTTGTAGGTGATTATGATGTGATGGACTTAATGACCTTGGGCATGGTATGAGACATAATGGAAGTGTGATACACTTGTTTGATGCAGCCTTAATTCACCCAATTAACATGAACTAATCAAGTGAAATACTAATCATGTAGTTGCCCGAGCCATAGATCCATTCTAGTGTTAGGATTTTTTTGGATGGTGAAATGGGTTTTCCCTTAGTGGAAGCTCAGAGTCGTGTACTATGGAGTATATGCATGCTCACAAGGATGACTATGGTCATACCTTAGTAGGGGAACGGTTGAGGCTATATCTCATATGTTTATGATTCTGTATATAATCATATATATATACACACACACACATATATATACATATATATATATATATAGAGAGAGAGAGAGAGAGAGTTAGGCTAGAATACACTCTAGTATACAAATCGCACGAATACACTCAAGTGTTTTTGCATATCAAGACTATTTTTTGCAAAATGTAAACCATTGATCTTCACTGCCATACTATAACTAGGCTACATACAAATTTGAGCCCATTTGGATGAGTGTAAGTCACTCATCCAAGGCCAACAAAATTGACGCGCGAAATGAATTTGAAATGCATAATTTTGCCGGTCTTTATAACATGACCTATAAATGTCCAAATGTGCTCAAATTTTTCTTATGAGCTATTCACAACATGTTTAAGAAGATCAAAGGATTAGATTTTTGAAAAAAGTATTGCATCATGAAAAACTACTTGAGTGTATTCTACTCCGAATACAGTCGAGTGTATTCTAGACTCTCTCTCTCTCTCTCTCTCTCTCTCTATATATATATATATATATATATATATATATGGTTGAGGATAGATGTGGTTGTATCTTGGATTTTTGGGTTGATATCCTAGTTTAACTAGTATCATGACCTATATACGAAGGGTGAACTAGGATGTTTTGTAGATTGACCACATATGTTGTTGTGGAGGACTCGTACGTGTAGGGAAATATGGCTACAGAGCAAGAAGCATAATTTTAAATTTTATCTACCATATTCCCATAATCAGTAGATTGCGTCAATAACTATAATGCAGGAAGGATGGTTTCGAGGATATACCTGGTCTTGGAGCAAGTCTAACAAGAATCCTCGTCGTCATCAATGTGCAACTCTAAATCCTAGTTGCACCGGGACACGTCTGACTACTGCACTTCCTGGTCTGCACCACGTACTGCAGTCGTGGATGTCATCTTCTTTAGCAGCTCCTCTTGTCACAGACTGATGGTTGACGTTGTCCTCCAAGTAGCAGAAAATGAGCTCCCCTCTCTATGGTAGTCCACACAGACCACCTAGAACTCATGTCATCCTGCTAGAATGATTAGGAAGGAGTCATCCCTCTCTATCAGAGTACTAGTCACAACTTGCTCTCCCATGACAATGATCTCAATTGCTCTTTCCCTTAATGTTCCTCCCTAGTTAGGTAGAACTTGCTCGGCCTCTCATGGTCACCACAACCAGAGAGGACAACATTTATCAGAGTAGCTATTTCTCAATTGTCTATGTTGTGCTCTAGGAATCCCTAGTACCCCATCTATTTATAGGTGGGGTTTGGGTCCAGTTTCCCAGTCTATGCGGGAGTGGAAGGGACCAGAAGAACTCAGATTTTTGCAACAATTCTAGAATCTTTACAACATGTGGCATTCGAAATGATCATCTTGTACTACAAGACTGTAACATCCCTGGCCTGCGTTATGAGTTAACCCTAGATGTTTTTCCTAATAAGGTTGATTAGATGCTTAATATTATCTTGTGAAAAGTAATTAGGGCTCATGAGGAACCTATGTTTCAATTTTGGTCCTGTTTGGACAATGTTGAAGCAATGTTTGCTTATTTTGGACCAAAGTGAAAATTACCCAAGTCGAGGGGTTAAATTGCAAATGTTGCATGGTAAGATGTTCCTCTGATGTTGAGACATCATAAGAATGAATATGATGTAGTGGTATGGTTTTCACAAGCTTGGGCACCAAGATTAAGCTTGTAAAGCAGTGTTGTGCATTAAAACCTAGTTTTGGTGAAAAGTGCAATTTACCCAAAACCTAGGGTTCTATATGCAAATTACCACTTCAATAAGGTCCCTAATAATCTTTGGCATCATGTAGAGCAAAGAAAGTGAGAGGGGTTCCTCTTTTGAATTAAGTTGGAGGAGAGAGAATCTTGATATTAAAATAATCAAGATTAATGCCTAATTGAAACCCTAATTTGATTTAGGGCAAAAATGAATAAAAATAATTGAAGGGCTTTCAACCAAAATATTTTGGGTTGATTTTTAATAAGGATGAACGTTCCTTTGCCAAGATAAGGAACGAAAATATCCTAAGTAGGTGAAATTCCACTCACCTTATTATAAGAAAAAGAAAACCCACTCACATATGGATATTAATATAATAAGCATTAAGGTGCTTAATTTGATTTTCTTTAAATCAAGGATAATGAAGGAGAATTAAAGGAAAAGGAAGGTGCCTCGTCCTTAAGGGATTTGAGGGGGAAGAGGCGGCCATATTTTTGGAATTTAATGCATTTTAATAATGCATTTTCTCTCTCATCAATTTCCTTATAAAAGTGCCTTTTTCAAGCCAAATGAAAGGCTATTTCGGATTTTCTTCTTTCCCTTGCTTGAAAAACCGACCAAGGAGCTAGGGAGGAGCAGGGAGCACGTCCCCAACCTGTGGGTGAGCCCTTGACCTTCGTTCTCCTTGATTTCATGGTGGAAATCGAAAATAAATTATGGATTCCTTCTTATTTCGATCTCCTCTTCAACCCTAGCCAACTTTTGCAATCAAAAGCTTGAGGACGAGCCTAGGGGGAGTTTCAAGAGCTTCATCCACCATTAATGGCGTGATCTTGGAGCTTTGGAGCTCAATTGGAGGCGGGTTTTATAACTCAAACCCTTAAACATTGCTATTGCATCAATTCTCTATGCTTTGTTGATTGATTTCTTCAATTTGATGCACTCTTGTTTCTTGCTGCAACTTCCATCAAGAACGGTTGCTGTTCTTGGTTGTTCGAAGGAAGGGGATGATGACATCATCCTATATGCTTATCCAAAGAAAATTACCAAGCAAAACCGTTTTGATAGCTACTCCAAATCGTTTTAATTTGATTGGCTATGCGGTTTCAGCAAACCGTTTAAGGGCAAACGGTTTGAGACCGTTTGGGAGCAAACGGTCTCAAGACCGTTTGAGATGGTTGACCAAGCATTGACCGTTTGGGAATTTTGTTCCTAATTATGTAGGCTGATAACCCTCCAAATTTGAGGGATTAACTCCAAAGGAATCGAGAGTTGAAGGCCAATCAATTAGGAAATCGAATTGAATTATGTGCTGATTTTCAACCTGATTAACTTGACCTGCTTGGGCAAACGGTCTCAAGACCGTTTGAGTGCGTTGACCAAGCGTTGACCGTATGAGATTTTTGTTCATAATGATGTTGGTTAATGACCCTCCAAATTTGATGGGTTAATTCCAAAGGTATCATGAGTTAAAGGCTAATCAATTAGGCAAACCCTAATTGAAAACAGTGCTGAAATTCCAATGAGTTAAGTTGAGATTTTGGGTTGATTAGCCCAAACGGTCTCAAGACCGTTTGGGGATCACCCAAACGGTCTCAAGACCGTTTGGGGATCACCCCAAGACCGTTTGGAGGTCTGGGGTCAAGTATAATTGACCAATTGAAGGTCCAAAGGTACCAAATCATACTGCAACTAAATGCTGATTTGTTGATCAACTCGATAGACCAATCCATGATGAATTTTCACTAAAGTCCAAAGGTTGGATGGGCAAACGGTCTCAAGACCGTTTGGAGGTCATCCAAACGGTCTCAAGACCGTTTGGTGGTCACCCAAGACCGTTTGGAGGTCTAGGGTTGAGTATAGTTTAGTGGTTGAAGGTCTAAAGATATCAAGTTGATCTGCAATAGATTGTTGATTTGGTGAGCACTTCAATGAACCAAACCCTAATTAGATTGCTTGGATTGGAGTGATATGATGGGCAAACGGTCTCAAGACCGTTTGGAGCTCATCCAAACGGTCTCAAGACCGTTTGGTGGTCACCCAAGACCGTTTGGAGGTCTAGGGTTGAGTATGGTTAGGTGTTTGAAGGTCTAAAGGTACCAAGCTGTTATACAATGCAATGCTGATTTGGTGATCAATCCAATGATCCAAACCTTAATTGGATGGCTTTTATTTGAGTGATATGATGGTAAAACGGTCTCAAGACCGTTTGGAGGTCATCCAAACGACCTCAAGACCGTTTGGGGTCAGGTCATACCCAACTTGGATGATGGTTCAATGGTTTCAAAGCAACTAGTCTTACATTGATTAGTGTTGTTGAATCATCGATTCCAAACCCTAATTCAATTGAATCAAACCCTAATTAATGACCAATTGAGGGTTAATTAAGGGTCAAATAAGTTGAAGGTTGACCTATTTAAAATCAATTGAAGTATGGGTATAGGTCCAATTGATGATTGGTTCCATGAATTCAATGATTGAAGGAATCAACATTGAAAATTCTAATTCAATTGGATACCTTATGTCATTGAAGGTCCAATGGATCAAACCTTTTTTAAAACCTAATGTGATTAGGTGGGAGATACCTTTAATGGTACTAGTCATTAATTCATAACAAATGCATGGATCCAATACATGATGTAAACCCTAATTGAGGCCGATTTCATGTATAACCCTATTAAGAGGTTGCCTACATGTGAAATCACTAATTAGGATGAATAGTAAACCCTAATTCCTTTGGATACCTTATGTAATGGAGGTCCAATGTGATGATGAATGTACTATTGATCCAATGATGGTTAGTAATGTTAACCAATGAAGGAACAAAGGTTAAAACCCTAATAGTACCTAAGTGATTAGTGTCAATTAAGGGATGAACCCTAATTGCTGATAAGATCAATGACTTGGTACACTATGTAAATCATAGTTGTATGTACTTGATTGAAGGGTTGATATGACCTAATCAAGTTAAGAAGCTGATAGCATGAATTCATACATGAATATGAATCATGTGGTGTATAAGGGTTATGATCCTTAATCAAAGAGATCATGAAACCCTAAACATGAACATAAACCCTAATTGACAGGGTTATTGAATTCAACCCTAGTTGAGGGTGATTCCATGTGAAACCCTAGTTGAGGGTGATTTCATGTGAAACCCTAGTTGAGGGTGATTCAATGTGAAACCCTAGTTGAGGGTGATTCCATGTGAAACCCTAGTTGAGGGTGATTCCATGTGAAACCCTAGTTGAGGGTGATTCAATGTGAAACCCTAGTTGAGGGTGATTTCATGAGAAACCCTAATTAGGAATGCATCCCTAATTGCTTATAGGACCAATGACTTGGTACCCTATGTTAATCATAGTTGTATGCATATGATTGAAGGGTTGATGTGACCTAATCAAGTTGAAAGGATCAAATAATAGAATTCATATATAAATATGATTCATGTGATGATCCTATGTAGCACGACCGTGCAAGGCAGCACGGCCGTGGCGACTTTACTTTGCACGACCGTGCAAGGTAGCACGGCCATGGTGGTCTATGCTTGACTTAGAGCTGAATTGAAAGTGACCTAACATGGTCGTTTTGTTAATTCTCAACTTAAGGATGAGAGAGATACTCATACCTTGTGATGATAATCATTTAATGATAATTGATGAGAATAAATAAGTATGATTGAATACTTATGGTATAAATGTTGGCTCCTAGATGTGGGGAGCAATGAACTAGGGTTTGATCATTGATAATATGATCTTGAAAACCTAAATGGTTAATAATGGAAAACCCTATTCTTAATGAAGGGTAATGATATGTGAGAGAAAGCCCTAATTGATGGTAAACCCTAACCCTGGTAAGGGAATAGTGGTGTTACCCTGTATTGCATGATGTGTTGTAAACTTGATAAGTCTATTATCATGTGTGACAATCATGCATGTCTCATGAGTTGATGATCATAGCCAGGTATGAGCTATGATGTTTATTTGATAAGAATTGATTGGCCATATGTGCCATTATGTTTTGTTACTGAGAAAGAAGTAACAAGATGAGTTGGGCTTGTAAGCCTTTGTTTTAAGTTGTTGCCTAGTGAGAGGTGACAAGATGTGAATGGCCTTGTGCGCCATGTGAATAAAGTTGTTGCCTAGTGAGAGGTGACAAGATGTGAATGGCCTTGTGAGCCATGTGAATAAAGTTGTTACCTAGTGAGAGGTGACAAGATGTGAATGGTTTTGTGAGCCATGTGAATAAAGTTGTTGCCTAGTGAAAGGTGACAAGATGTACAGTGTTCTGATGAGCTATGTGTGATGGAAATCCAAATCCTGGTAAAGGATTAAGGGTAATATCCTTGAATTATTAATACATTGTTTTGCATGGTATTGATAGATAATTGATGTACTACTATTATATGTGCTAACCATGCAGGTATTATGAGATGATGAGCATAGCCAGGTATGAGCTATGATGTATTATTAGTTTGAATTGTTAATTGGGCCTTGTGTGCCATAATATACCTTGTGCCTGGTAAGAGGTGGCAAGAGAGTTAATGTGCATCAAGTGCCATGATGGATGCTTGTGTAGCAAGTATCATACTTACCTTGGTCAAATGACCTAAAGGTGTTAGTTACCTGAGAAAGAGGTAACAGTGCTCAAGTGATGAACAAAGGGTTTGAATACCCATGATTTCATGGTTATGGTATTGAA
The DNA here is from genome assembly GCA_963693085.1 of Alisma plantago-aquatica. NCBI lineage: Eukaryota > Viridiplantae > Streptophyta > Magnoliopsida > Alismatales > Alismataceae > Alisma > Alisma plantago-aquatica. The sequence continues at coordinate 336,067,700 of OY856414.1, forward strand.
ATTGTGAAAGGATGAGAAAAACCCAGTGGTGAAGTGAGGGATTAAGATCCCAACACTTATGAAAAGAGTATGGCTACAGGCCATGACTCCTCATTGATAATGCCAGGCTTTAGATATATGATCTAAGCCTGAAGAAAGTTAATGTAGTGGTAATGATTCTGTTGTTTGAATAGATGTTATACATGTTCTTCCTATTCATTAAAGGATAAGTGACATGTTAATTCTATCAAGTTACAGTTGCAATGCTTTTGATATAGAATAATGATTTAATCTGTTAGACATCAAAATATCTGTTGTCAAATAAATATGATTTCCCTATTCACATTTATCTTATTAAGTTGCAATAATAATGTTTCTGGCGGAGAGTTATATCTCTCGCTGGGGCAATTTTTATAATTGTCTCACCCCCGTGGGAACCACATTTTTTAGGTGGATGCGGACGAGGAGACAGGAATCCTTCAGGAGGTGAAGGACATCAGCAGTAGCAGGGACAGCAGTAAAGTCTCAGGTGGAGACATTGACTGTCATGTCATGTTCAGATGTATATAGAAGTCCTATGTGTCGTCTCTGTACTCTCAGGTCCTTGGAGTAGTAGTTAATGATTTTGAGATTTTGGCTTAGTGCCTCGAGGGTTTTATACTACCTGTGTACAGTTAAGCCAGAGTAGTTAATGTTGTATTCCTCGAGAAGCAAAAGTACATGAGATGTATATATATGAACCAGGATGTAAAGTTTTACTTTGGTTCTGAATGAAAGAGTTTTCCTATGAATGGATCTCTTTGCAAAAAGTTTTAATTTTTAGTGATTTTCGCTAATCCGCTGCTTGATGTACGCTTCCGCATTAGTTAATCTTATTTTCGCGAGACGGTCGTCACAAAGACGGTCGTTTCACAGTTTCCTAATTGTACATGAATTTGGCAAATCAATTCTCATCAATGTTAGACATTAATTTCCTTGTGCAACAAGTATTGCTCAAGCAAAATGAATAGGGAAACATCTAGAACCTTCCCCGACTGAATTGAACCATATCACCCATGCAAGACAGCTATCTGGTGACTCGAGTCGAGCCAGTTTGGTTGGGTGTTCCTTAGCCAAATTCAACTCACAACAGGCCTGACCCCAAACACCTATCTCAACTTTTAAGATGACCATTTGTCACTTCCAGATGACTGTCTCAACACTTGAGATGGACGTTTGGAGGTGCTATCAGCCTATTTGTTGCCTGAATCAAATGTCTAAACACTTTAGCACTTAATTCAACTATAATTTGAGATCTTAACTCCTCTTCTAGGTAGAGACATATATGTGTGACCCTATAGGTCTCATATTATGTTGGCAGTGAATGTCCATAACAACTTATGACATCATAAGCAATGAGTGGTGCCTAGTCACACATCAGTGCTACCCAAGTAAATGGAAAGTTGGGGATCAACTTCAACCTACAATCTGTGTATGGTATTACAATGCTTGTATACTTCCTTTGTCAATGATATCTAGATTGAACTAGAGGCATGGAGTAGTCATAGTCATTATTATTCAATCTTGTTTCTTGAACTAAGAGCAGACTGTCTGAGACATATGTAAGCTCAATATTACATGTTGACTCACATGTGCATGGCCATGATATTCTCAATATCACTAATAAAGAGGCCTAGGACATCACATTCCAGTAGGAGGGACAAATCCCATATCTATCACTCACAGTCAACCCCCATGTGTGAAAGCCACTCAATCATCACTGTCATAACAACCCATGTTTCAGGACTGCATTTGTTGATGTCAAAGTGTACCCAATGACATGTGTTGAATGCAGTGATTTCAGGTCTAAGAACCACAACCACTACCATCACTATGAGACATGACTATGAATTTCATGTGTCAATCTCACGGTGGGTCTGTTTGATACAATGTTCTCTGACATGTATCTGTGTGCTTGGTTTGATATCACCATATCATGACTAATGAGATTTCATCATCAACAAACTCACACTCTAATCTTATGTGTCATTGTTGTCTATCAACCTTCCACAATAACAACTGATCAGGGATATCATGAGAATATCTATATGTACTCTTAACACCCATATGATCTCATCCACAAGGTTAGTAACTTGAATACATATGGAATTAAGTACTATAATTCTCTAGACATTTATAATGTTACATCATTATCTCATAACTTAATTAAATAGAATACATTGAAACCTTGCCTTTTATTAATAATCAAATCATTTTTTACATGATATGCCATTACAATCATCACATGATTGGCTCTCTGGACATACATAACCAACAGTATTGCTGGAGGGCGGATGAGATTTGAGGATTTTGATTCTCCTAAAAATGTTGTAAGGAACTGATTTCAACTTAACAATGGTTAGTTGGAATTGAGTGGTATACCTCAATTCCTTACGACATTAATAAAAGATGTAATCCACTCGTGTAGTATATCTATTTAGGGTTAAACACGACTCACATTGGTTGTTAACCCTTACCTTGTTACTTATGTTGCTTAGTTATGATATTGTGTAAATGCTTAGATAAGTGGTTGATTTACCTATTCTAGTAGATATCTTATTGATTAAGCATGTTGATACTTTATCTACTTAATATGTTATAATTGCTTAACTTGTTTATCTACTTATACTACCTAAACTTGCTTATCCTATTTAATAATATAACCTTCCATAATCAATAACCATTGTTGAGAGTTATATCTCTCACTGGGACATGGGTCTCACTCTTGTGGGTTACCACATCTTTTTAGGTGATTTTCAATGGTGTGGCCATGTTTGAGGTTTTGAAGAGGAGTATTTTGGGGAGCAATAGTTGTTGAAGGTTGTCTAGCAAGTTCTAGTAGTTTTAGTGTCCAAGAGTCATCCCTATACTCAGAGGTCCTGGAACGGGATGTTTAGTAGATGATATGTATACAACGACTCAAGTTTTTGGAAGTATGTCATTGTTTGTATATGATGTATAAATGTTAATAACAACTTTCGTATACAAGTGTGGCTTCAACCACTGGACATATATGTAAATACCTTACATGGTATGCACTTGTATGCCGGTTTCTGAACTTATATGTAAAAGTTTAAGGACATGTTTGCAATATTTCAATCAGTTTTGATTTACTCTCTTTTCTTGCTGTGTGGTTAATTAATTGTTGATAGTGCATTTGGGATTTGGAGTAATCGCTTTTAGTGTGATGGTGTGTCACAGTTTGGTTGGTATTAGAGATTTAGTGTGACGCCCGATTTCTGTGTCATCTCTAATGACCCCAAAGACCGGGGAGTCACCCTCGGTAAACCACTCTTAACTTTTTCTTTTCTTGAACACTTAGATGAACTTAAATGAAAAACCATAAAACTTGAATAGCATAGAATTATAATAAAACTACGGAAGTGACTTTCCATAAACCTTACTAAGAAGAAAAACAAGTTTACATGACATATTACATTTTGCATGCAGACTATAAAACACAGCAGATAATTGAAAACTAACTAAATATTTTACCACATTCTCTCTCTAACCCACCATATGCCCAAGGACCGAGGGGAAAGGACTAAGAGACCTCTAACTAACTGCTAACTACATTCTATGTACTTGGATGATATGATCCTTCAGCCTCCTCGTGCTGACATTGACCTGAAAAAATGTTTTAGTAGGTTGGTGAGCTACTGGCTCAGTGAATAGAATTTCACCCAACCATCACATAAAAACTCATTTGTGTTTATTATTTAGAATAATATACAAGAAATACTACATTGAGTAGGTCTAAGCAGTTTAATTTAAATAACAAAAGATGTCAACATTTCATTATGATAATAATTGATGCAAAGCTGTAAATACAATTAATTAACAGAAAATACTAAAGTTCCACTTAAAGAACAACTGTTGTGAAGCTAACTCATATCTTTCTTAACTCTTTAACTTATAAAATCTTTGTAAACCTATATGAACATATTTTATCTTATGCCCTGATCATATCCAGTGTACTCCACATATGAAGACTCTTAGCGAACTACGATCCCACCGTACAAGACTTAGCCGACACCCCGCGATAGCTAAGTCTGACTGTTGTCCTGGTCTGCTATAGGACTCTGGCTCTTTGGCCTCGGCATCCTATGGTGTCGTAAACTGGACTCCTCCTCTAGCTGAGTACACAGGCGGAGAGTCAAGCCATTTGTTACTCTAGTGCCACCAGGATCCTGTCTCTAGTTGATATTGGACACTACATGGCTTTTCTATACTCTAGTGCCACCAGGATCCCGTCTCTGGTTGATGTTGGACACTACAAACTGTACTCTCGTGCCATCAGGATCCTGTCTCTAGTTAGTGTTGGACACAAGATCCGACCTTACTGGACGCACCGCCAGGGTTAGGTCATTTCACCCCTAGGGTACAGACCTCTCAAAGGGGTTCTACGGTGTCAGGGCCCTTAATCTAATATTTTATTATTCTAGAAAGGCTCTTACTGCATTGCATCTCTCTCTTACTTATTCTGGACTTTGGTATCTCTATGGTACCTCATCTATTTGATTTCAGTTCAAATCATAATATGATATCTTTCTGGAACTGACATAGCAGTATACTCAAAATCATTGTAAATACTGAGCAATCCTTATATCATGCATGTAGGAAGATTTAAAATTCATAAATAACCCAAACTCATATCAATTTGGCACATACATACTGAATTCATGCAATTGAACATCTTATTGCACTGATAAGAGTAATTTACTTCACATATAAGAAATCATCTGTAGTATTTATCAATTATTTGAAATTTCTCGAAGAATGTACACATTAACCCTAATCCTAGCTTGTGCATCACATAACTCAATTAAGAGTTGCTTACGTATCATAACACGAATAATTAGCAATACTTGAGAATTTCAAGTAATATCTTAGAGAATGTGCAAATTCATGTAAATGTTAATTCACACACATTAACATAAGAGTAAGCATGAAACTAGGGCTTATTTGCATATTTTTATGTTATCGTACCTTCATTGAAATTGTGCATCTGATAATTTACAAAATGTGTATTGCCTAGTTTTATATCCCAAATTGTACCATTTTCAATTGTGTATTACTAATTTCAACATTTACACTAAGCAATTTAGGTTCCGATGAACCATGTAAATTCACTGGTTCAATCCACACTGATCAGATGCTAAATTAAATCATATGAAAGTGTAAAGAAGCAATTTATGAAATAAAAATTCAGGCGACACTAAATACTCTGAAGCCTGATAACTGTTGTTATCAGCAAAAAACATGCAATTATCCAAAAATTTCCAAACACCAGAGTTAAATCATGATAGATGAGTGAAACCCTACTCACAGCGATTCGGAATGTCCGAATTCGTCTGGAAATGCGTCTAGAGACCAGATTCCGGGCAATTTCTGATTGTCTTCAACCTTGGACTTATATTGTTCACGGCTCTATTGCTCACAACAAATGCATGCCTAGGCTAGGTTGACAGAAGAATTCCTTTAATAGACAAATCTCATCTAGGGTTGCGGATTCACGCTGGGATCTTGAATTCAGAGTTCAAGGGAGCTTTTCCCTACTGTTGGGCGGCCCAAAAGGACCCCTTGGTTGCTGTCGTATGCAACAGCTAGCTGCAGGCTGGCCATTTGGCTAAGTGGTGGGCGGATGGTAGAGTTGCTGGTTGCTAAGGTGAGAAAGGAGAGGAGGAAGGGAGGAGAAGAAGAAGGGAAGAAGAAAAAGAAGCTTGTGTTGTTGAATCGGCCAAGGAGGCCAAGAAATCGCCCGTCGTTCCAGCTGTGATTCGCACTGCTATAGAAACTGACTAAAGAAAAATGATTGCTCGAGGAGATAAAGGAAACAAGAAAGGAAAAAGGGGTTTATAAATCAAAAACTTGGAAAAATTGCAGATCAAACCCCAGAAATTGAAAATGCTATAACTTTTGCCTCGTAGGTCCAAATCACACGATTTTTTTTGCAACTTTTCAAGCACGAGATATTCTACCTTCTCAAGGCATGAAAACATGATAATTATACTATTTCAATGGATCAAAGCTCTAATTGCATTTGTGATCACTTAACTTAGCTTAATCATATTAATTATGCATTAATTGTATCTTGTGTACTTAATTCAAGTTAATCAACTTGATGATGCACTAACCACCACATGAGAACTTAACTTATGTCAATTAACTTAATTATGCACTAATCATGATACTTACTGGTTAACTTTGAAACGAGTCATAACAATCTCCCTCACTTATAATAATTTCGTCCCGAAATTCCTAAAAGAGAAAAGGAAAGTTGTTACGCATCTCTGACTCGAGCTCCCACGTAGCTTCCTATAGGTTATGATTTCTCTACAGAACTTTCACTAAAGGTATCTCACGATTCTTGAGTTTCTTGATCCTCCGATCAACTATATGTATTGGTCCTTCAACATAGGACACATCTGGTCTGAGATGTACAGGTTCTGGGTCTATAATCTTCTTTGTACTAGGATAACATTTCTTCAGCATCGATACATGAAACACATCATGCAAATTAGCCAATTCAGATGGCAATTCCAACCTATAGGCTACATGTCCAATCCTCTCAATGATAGGATATGGGCCCATAAACCTAGGAGTCAGTTTTCCTCTCTTACCAAACCTCAGCACTCCCTTCCATGGTGAAACTTTCAGGTATACTTCATCACCAACCTCAAACTCAAGAGGTCTACGTCTCTTCTCAGCATAACTCTTCTGCCTATCCTGTGCAGCTTTCAACTGTTCTTTAATCACAGTAATCTTTTCAATGGTCAGATCCACTATCTCTGGTCCAAGAATTTTCTTTTCACCTACCTCATACCAACATATGGGTGATCTACACTTTCTACCATACAGAGCTTTATACAGGGCCATACCAAGACTGGAATGGTGACTATTATTGTATGCAAACTCTATAAGGATCAAGTGTTCTTCCCAACTTCCACTGAAATGCAAGACACATGCTCTCAACATGTCCTCAAGAGTCTGAATGGTCTTCTCTGACTGACCATTCGTCTGTGGGTGAAAAGTTGTACTGAATCTCAACTTTGTACCCAAAGCACGATGCAACTGATTCCAAAACTTGAATGTGAACTTAGGATCTCTATCAGATATAATTGAAATTGGAATACCATGCAACCTGACTATTTCATCAACGTATATCTTAGCCAACTTTGGGACATCAAAGGTTGACTTAACAGGAAGAAAGTGAGCAGACTTAGTCAGTCTATCCACAATCACCCATATCGAGTCACAACCTCTAGGTATCTTGGGCAACCCTATCACAAAATCCATTGTGATATGTTTCCATTTCCATTCTGGTATAGGAAGAGATTGCAAGGTACATGTAGGTTTCTGATGCTCAGTTTTGACCTACTGGCACACACTACATCTAGCCACGTACTCGGCTACATCCTTTTTCATACATGACCACCAGTACAACTCCTTGAGATTCTAGTACATCTTAGTGTTACCTGGATGCATAGCATACATCGATGCATGCGCTTCCTCAAGAATCTGTTCTTTCAAGTCACTATCTCCAGGTACACACAACCTGTCATGCTGATACAACAAACCGTCATCTGAAAATATGAACTCTGGTTTTTTTTCCTTTGTCATATCCTACATGATCTGCTGTAACTCATTATCATTCTGCTGAAGTTCCTTGATTTGATCATAAAAAGTAGGCTTGACTTGCATCTGAGCAATCAAACCACTATGTTATGTCACCCCTAAGTCTAAGTTCAACTTCTACATTTCTACTAGCAGGTCTCTCTTGAAACATGCCATAGAGAATGCATCCGCTGTTGAACTTGACTTCCTGCTTAGAGCATCTGCTACCACATTCGCCTTTCCAGGGTGATAATCTATCGTCACATCATAATATTTAATCAATACTAACCATCTCCGCTGTCTAAGATTCAGATCCTTCTGGGTGAAGATATATTTCAAGCTCTAATGATCTGTAAACACTTGGCATGCCTCACCATAAAGATAGTGACGCCATGTCTTAAGAGCATGAACTACAGAAGCTAACTCCAAATCATGTGTCGGATAATTCTCCTCATTCTTTTTAAGTTGTCTTGATGCATAATCTACTACTTTGCCTTCCTGCATCAACACACTGCCTAAACCTCTCCTGGAAGCATCACAAAACACTGTGTAGCCCTTATCTACCTCGGGCAGGGTCAGCACTGGTGCTGTAGTCAATCTCTTCTTCAAAATTTGAAAACTTTTCTCACCGTTGTCTGACCAGACAAACGGTGCATTCTTCCTCGTTAAATGTGTTAGAGGTGACGCTATAACACTAAAGTTCTGGATGAACCTCCTATAGTAACCTGCCAATCCTAAGAAGCTTCTGATCTCAGTAAGAGTTTTAGGCTGCTCCCACTATAGAACAGACTCGACTTTCTTAGGGTCAACACTTACTCCATCTCCTGAGATGACGTGTCCAAGGAAAGATACCTCAGCTAACCAGAACTCACACTTACTGAACTTAGCATATAACTAATGTTGTCTCAACAACTGTAATGTTATCTTCAGATGTTGCTCATGTTGTTCATCATCTCTGGAGTAAATCAGAATATCATCTATGAAAACCACTATGAATTGATCCAAGAATGGTTTGAAGATTCGGTTCATCATATCCATAAAAGTTGCTGGGGTATTAGTTAGTCCAAATGACATGACCAGAAATTCATAATGCCCATATCTTGTTCTGAAAGCTGACTTAGGGATATCTGAAGCTTTTATTCTCAACTGATGATATCTAGATCTCAAGTCTATCTTCGATAATATCGTCGCTCCACGCAACTGATCAAATAGATCATCTATCCTTGGCAGCGGGTGCTTATTCTTAATAGTGATCTTATTCAACTGTCTATAGTCTATACATAATTTCATAGTACCATCTTTCTTCTTCACAAACAAGACTGGATCTCCCCATGGTGAAGAACTAGGTAGAATGAAACTCTTATCCAGTAATTCATGTAACTAGATCTTGAGTTCCTTCAACTCTGTAGGTACCATCCTGTAAGCTGGCAGTGCTATAGGTTGACCACCGGGCAACAACTGGATCTTAAAGTCTATCTCTCTTTCAGGAGGTAAACATGGCAACTCATCTGGAAAAACATCTGGAAACTCACAGACCACTGGCACATCCCATAAACTGACTGTGCTCTTTTCTGCTCTAGTGTCTACCACATGTGCCAAGAATGCCTCACAACCTTTCTGCAACATCTTATCAGCTACCGCAGCTGATATGATACACGTAGGTAAGACTTTTCTATCTCTAGAAAAGACAAGAAAATTCACCCTGTTGAAAGATAGCCTCTTTCTTCCAACAGTCGAGTTGAACTCGATACGTCTCTAGGCAATCCATACCCAATATAACTTGAAAAGAGTTAATATCCATGGGTATTACATTAACCATGATGGTGTAACCACCAAAAGTCAACAAACATCCAGGACAACACTCTATCAACACTGTCGGTTCACCTAATGGAACCCTCAACAATAATTCATTTGGTAATTCTTGTGTTAACAGGTTAAGCTTGCAAGAGAACGTTGTATGAATGAGTGAGTCACACTCGGATCTATCAAAACTATAACTGACATACTATTAAAGAAAAGCATTTCTCCTGTAATTACTCGAGAAGAAATAATACCTTCTTGTGGTATCAGAGAGAAGAAACGTCCTGAAGCTCTTCCTCTCCCACGGTGTCCACATTGTCCTTCCCTAGAACTGGGTGCTGCACCGCCTCGGGAACCTAAAGCTACAGAAGAACTGGGTCCTCCAGTTGGAGTCTATCTCAGGACATTCTGATACTGTAACTGGGAACCCTGTGATGCTATTTGCTGAAGCTGAGTACATTACCTTCTATAGTGTCCCACCTGTCCACATTGATAACATCCTTGAAATCTTTTTCCCAAACACTGTCCTGAGTGTGATCTTCTACAGATGTTGCATGCTCGCACCTCTTTCCTGGGTGGACCTGTCACTGAAACCGATGATCCAGATGACCTAGTTGGAGGTGTCCATGTAGGCTGTGTACTCCATCTTCCAGAATTGGATCTTCCTCCACTTGATGAAAAACTAGATCCTTGTCTACCAAAACAGCCAAGTCCTCATCCTATCTTTGAAAAGAAACCACCACCTCCTTTGTATCCACCACTGCTTTGTCCTCTTCTAAGAAAGTCTCCAGATCTTTTCTTACTTTCAATCTGCTTATCAGTGTTAACTGACTCTTCTACATGTCTCGCTGCCTCAAGAAATTCTCCGAAATTCTCTCTTTTTCTCTAGCCAATAACAGATACAGTATGCCGAATTTCAGACCTCAATCCCTCCTCGTACCTTCTACACTTTTCTACATTGTTTGAGATGAGCTGCGACAAAAGTTTACCAACCTGGTGAAGTGTGCCTCATACTCTCCCATTGACATATTGCCTTGTCTGATGTTCTACAGTTGTCTTATCTTCTCATTCAAAAAGGTAGGTGGATAGTACTTAAGATGAAATTCATCAACAAAGTCCTTCCAAGTCGGTGTCATGTTTCTCTTTTTATCTTCCACCCCACGCCACCTGAGCTTTGCATCACCCTTAAGCAAATAAATTTCATGATTGAATTGCCTTTCCTCGGACAGCTCCATCAGACGAAACACTTTCTCAATCTGCCTCAGCCATTCATCTGCCACTGCGGGGTCTGTAGTTCCAGTGAACTCAGTACCTCCAAGCTTCTTTACCAGTTCATAGGATCTCATCAAATCCTTACTACTCGAGGTAGAAGCTCGTTTATCTGACTTATATTTTTCCTTGGTTTCCAGAAACATTATGTACATTCTCGCTACCTCATCTACCTCTTCACTACCACCTGGACCCATCTCCTGGGGATTAGGTCCAATGTGTCTCTCAGCTTGGTCCTCATGACCACGTCCTCTTTCTGCCATCTGCAATAGTATAACATAATGTTTCCTGTTAGAAAATTGCAGTTATAAGAAAGATACTTAAGTCCTAATCCTATTGGTCTCTTATCATCCCTTGACCTTGACTTAGAGTATCTATGCACTCAACCTATGCTCCGATACCAAAGTTGTTGTGACGCCTGACCTCCGTGTCATCTCTAATGACCTCGAAGACTGGGGAGTCACCCTCGGTAAACCACTCTTAACTTTTTCTTTTCTTGAACACTTAGATTAACTTAAATGAAAAACCATAAAACTTGAATAGCATCAAATTATAATAAAACTACGGAAGCGGCTTTCCATAAACCTTACTAAGAAGAAAACAAGTTTACATGACATATTACATTTCTCATGCAGACTATAAAACACAGCAGATAATTGAAAACTAACTACATATTTCACCACATTCTCTCTCTAACCCATCATATGCCCAAGGACCGAGGGGAAAGGACTAAGAGACCTCTAACTAACTACTAACTACCTTCTATGTACTTGGATGATATGATCCTTCAGCCTCCTCATGCTGACGTTGACCTAAAAAAATGTTTCAGTAGGTTGGTGAGCTATTGGCTCAGTGAATAGAATTTCACCCAACCATCACAGAAAAACTCATTTGTGTTTATTATTTAGAATAATATACAAGAAATACTACACTGAGCAGGTCTAAGCAATTTAATTTAAATAACATAAGATGTCAACATTTCATTATGATAATAATTGATGCAAAGTTGTAAATACAATTAATTAACAGAAAATACTAAAATTCCACTTAAAGAACAACTGTTGTGAAGCTAACTCATATCTTTCTTAACTCTTTAACTTATAAAATCTCTGTAAACCTATATGAACATATTTTATCTTATGCCCTAATCATATGCAGTGTATTCCACATATGAAGACTCGTAGCGAACTACGATCCCACCGTACAAGACTTAGCCGACACCCCGGGATGGCTAAGTCTGACTGTTGTCCTAGTCTGCTACATGACTCTGGCTCTCTGGCCTCGGCATCCTATGGTGTCGTAAACTGGACTCCTCCTCTAGCTGAGTACACAGGCGGAGAGTCAAGCCATTTGTTACTCTAGTGCCACCAGGATCCTATCTCTGGTTGATATTGGACACTACATGGCTTTTCTATACTCTAGTGCCACCAGGATCATGTCTCTGGTTGATGTTGGACACTACAAACTGTACTCTCGTGCCACCAGGATCCTGTCTCTAGTTAGTGTTGGACATGAGATCCGACCTTACTAGACGCACCACCAGGGTTAGGTCGTTTCACCCCTAGGGTACATACCTCTCAAAGGGGTTCTACAGTGCCAGGGCCCTTAATCTAATATTTTATTATTCTAGAGAGGCTCTTACTACATTGCATCTCTCTCTTACGTATTCTGGACTTTGGTATCTCTATGGTACCTCATCTATTTTATTTCAGTTCAAATCATAATACGATATCTTTCTGGAACTGACAGAGCAGTATACTCAAAATCATTGTAAATACTAAGCAATCATTATATCATGCATGTAGGCAGATTTAAAATTCATAAATAACCCAAACTCATATCAATTTGGCACATACATACTGAATTCATGCAATTGAACATCTTATTACACTGATAAGAGTAATTTACTTCACATATAAGAAATCATCTGTAGTATTTATCAATTATCTGAAATTTCTCGAAGAACGTACACATTAACCCTAATCCTAGTTTGTGCATCACATAACTCAATTAAGAGTTACTTACGTATCATAACACAAATAATTAGCAATACTTGAGAATTTCTAGTAATATCTTAGAGAATGTGCCAATTCATGTAAATGTTAATTCACACACATTAACATAACATTAAGCATGCAACTAGGGTTTATTTGCATATTTTTATGTTATCGTACCTTCTTTGAAATCGTGCTGATAATTTACAAATTTTGTATTGCCTAGTTTTATATCCCAAATTGTATTACTAATTTCAACATTTACACTAAGCAATTTAGGTTTCGATGAACCATGTAAATTCACCGGTCCAATCCACACTGATCAGATACTAAATTAAATCATATGAAAGTGTAAAGAAGCAATTTATGAAATAAAAAGTCAGGAGACACTAAATACTTCCCAACGCCTGATAACAAAAAATGCACAATTAACCAAAAATTTCCAAACACCAGAGTTAAATCATGATAGATGAGTGAAACCCTACTCACAGCTATTCGGGATGTCCGGATTCGTCTGGAAATGCGTCTAGAGACCAGATTCCGTGCAAATTCTGGTTGTCTTCAACCTTGGACTTATACCGTTCACGGCTCTGTTTCTCACAGCCAAAGCAACTCCTTTGATATCCAAATTGCAGCTAGTGATGCGGATTCACACTGGGATCTCGAATTCGGAGTTCAAGGGAGCTTTTCCCTACTGTTGGGCGGCCCAAAAGGACCCCTTGGTTGCTGCTGAATGCAGCAGCTAGCTGCAGGTTGTCCGTTTGACTAAGTGGTGGGCGGATGGTAGAGTTGCTGGTTGCTAAGGTGAAAAAGGAGAGGAGGAAGGGGGGAGAAGAAGGGAAGAAGAAAAAGAAGCTTGTGTTGTTGAATCGGCCAAGGAGGCCAAGAAATCGCCTGCCGTTCCAGCTGCGATTCGCGCTGCTACAGAAACCGACTAAAGAAAAACGATTGCTCGAGGAGATAAAGGAAACATGAAAGAAAAAAGGGGTTTATAAATAGAAAACTTGGAAAAATTGCAGATCAAACCCTAGAAATTTAAAATGCTATAACTTCTGCCTCGTAGGTCCAAATCACACGATTTCTTTTGCAACTTTTTAAGCATGAGATCTTCTACCTTCTCAAGGCATGAAAACATGCTAATTAGACTATTTCACTAGATCAAATCTCTAATTGCATTTGTGATCACTTAACTTAACTTAATCATATTAATTATGCACTAATTGTATCTTGTGTACTTAATTCAAGTTAATCAACTTGATGATGCACTAACCACCACATGAGCACTTAACTTATCAAAATTAACTTAATTATGCACTAATCATGATACTTACTGGTTAACTTTGAAACGGGTTATAACATTTAGGTTCACTGAGTCTACATGGACATAAGACTTAGGTTGTGTCTATTCTTACGTTGTCCAACATATTTGATCATAGCTTCTTCTTATGAAAATATGTCTGGGGAATGCAAAGAACATGTTGAGAGTAGCTACATCACGCCAGGAGGTGGTGGCAGGAGGTTAGGAGGTGGCAGAAGGAGGCCGACACATGATGGTAGGGTGCTTGAGATGGGGTTGGAGTAGCCCGTGATGCCTCAGTTCAACCCAGAAACCATGTCCAATCCCACTTTTCAGTCCATGTTTGGACTACTTATGAACACGATTATGCATTTAGCGGATAAAGCACCTACACCTCAAACTAGGACAGTCGTTCCTAATGTGGAATCCCATGGTTCTAGGAAGATGTTTGAGAGGTCGAGACGTGTGGGGGTGATCAAGTATGCGGGTACAGTGGACCCGATGGACACTGACATGTGGTTGATTGAGCTAGAAAAGGCCTTCAAGATTCTCAATATCCCCAATGAGGACAAGGTGAAGCATGATGTCTACCTGTTGAAGGGAAGCACCAGCCACTGGTGGGCCATAGAGGAGGAGAACAAACTGGGAGTAGTGATAGACTGGGAAGAGTTTTGGCGGGAGTTTATGAGTCGATACTTTTCGAAGACGTATCTTGACGAGAAGATAGTGTAGTTTGAGAGGTTGCACCAGGAATCAGTGACCATCAATGAGTATAAGGTGAAGTTTATGGAGCTTCTAAGGTTCTACCCTCACATGGAAGAAACTTATAAGGAGAGGATCCACATGTTTAAGAAGGGTCTGAGTATAAAGTTGACGGCAATAGTGTTTTATTAGGAGAATAGGGAGAGGCTTGCTACCTTTGTGGAGTCGATGAGGAGGATCGAGCAGTCTGCTATAGAGAAGTGTTAATCCAATTCTAGGAAGAGGCCAGCTTAGTTCCAGGGGCAGTCTTCTGGTGGCTTCAAGAAGCTAAGGTTTTCGTCACCGCAGTCACAACAGAGGTCAACCTTTTCTGAGCCAAGATCGCATGTATAGTCACAGTGGTCCCCGAGCGAGAGCATAGGCTATAGTTTTCTACCAGCCGGAGCCTGTAGTGCTGCATTAGTGTCAGTGACAAGACCATCTAAGCAACAATATGATTCTAGGTGATAAGTAGTTGATCTGTGCCTGTTGTTGATAGATCTAGTAGTCTTCGGTTAAAAACCCTCTTGTTGGTTCTTTTAAGTTGTAGGAGGTGTGTCCATCTTGCATTCTTTCTTTCTTAGAATACAACATTCAAGTGGATCTTATGCCACTTGACATGCATGGGGTTGATGTGATCCTTAGGATGGATACCTTTGAGAAGTACAAGGTTGTTTTGGATTGTGGTTCTAAGGTGGTGATGTTATGTAACAGAGACATTTTATGGATCTTCCAAGGAGATAGTAAGATCTTCCTACGTGCTTAGTGTCGGCCATGATGGTAGAGAGGTTGATGAGGCAAGGTTTTGAGGCTATCTTGGCACACATTGTGGATACCAAGGTGAGAGGTCCTAGTATATAGGAGGATAGTGTGTGAGTTTGAGGATGTCTTTCTCGAGGAGTTTCTGGGTGTTTTCCCTCCTAGAGAGATTGATTTTGAGATCAATCTTATTCCTAGAACATAACCCATAACACAAGCGTCATACAGGATGACACCAGGTGAGATGCAAGAGTTAAAGAAGCAGTTGTAAGAGTTGTTAGATAAGGGTTTCATCAGACTGAGAACTTCCCCTTGGGGTTCTCCCGTGTTGTTTGTAAAGAATAAGGTTGGATCTATGAGGTTGTGCAAAATACCAACAATTGAACAAGGTCACAATAAAGAACAAGTACATGTTGCCAATGATTGATAACCTACTTGACCAGTTGATAGGTGCCATAGTGTTCTCTAAGATAGATCTGAGGTCAAGTTACCATCAGTTGAGGATCAAGGCGGATGACATACCCAAGTCTACTTCCAGGACTAGGTATGGACACTATAAGTTTGTGGTTATGTCATTCGTGTTGACCAACACACTGTCATCTTTCATAGGCCTGATGAATAGAATGTTCTGGCCGTACCTTGATTAGTTTGTGGTGGTGTTCATCAATGAAATCTTGACATACTCTAGAGACACAACATCACGAGCATCTCCTTCACCAAACGTTGACATTGTTGCGACATCATTGTCTATACGCCAAGTTTAGTAAATGTGAGTTCTGGTTGACAGAGGTGTCTTTTCTTGGTCATGTTTATCTTCCAAGGGTGTCTGTGTAGACCTGAAGAAGGTTCAATCAATGTTGGAGTGGGAACAACCCAAGACACCGACTGAAGTTCAAAGTTTCCTAGGCTTGGCAAGCTACTACAAGAGGTTCATCAAGAATTTTAGTTCTGTGGTGTTACCCCTAACAAAGTTGACTAGGAAGGGTGTTCTGTTTATTTGGGATGACAAGTGTCAATGTTCTTTCCAGCTACTAAAGGAGAAGTTGACCAGTGCACTAGTGTTGATTCTGCCAGAGTAAGGTAAGGGCTACATTATCTTCTGTGATGTGTCAAAGAATGTCTTGGGATGCGTGCTGATGCATGACAAGAATATGATTTATTTTGCTTCATGATAGCTTAAGAAATATGAGGAGAACTACCCAATGCATGATTCAGAGCTTGCAGTCGTGGTTCATGCCTTGAAAATTTGGAGGCACTATCTGTATGGGGAGAAGTGTTAGATATTCACCGACCACAAGAACCTACAGTCTATATTCTTGAAGCAAGAGTTGAACATGAGGTAGAGACTATGGATGGAGTTGATCAAAGACTACGATTAGACGACAGATTATCATATGGGCAAGGAAAACGTGGTGGCTGGTGTGTTGAGTAGGAAGTCATCTTTGCCATCATCTGTTTACAAGGTACAATTATCAGCTTTGGTGTGTCACAAGCGAGATATCTTAGTATTACTTTGTTAGATGAATGTACATTTGTAGGTTTCCTTGTTGGTAGGGTTGTTGGCATAGTTGCAGGTTAAGCCTACCTTGATGCAACATATCAGAGACACTCAGTAGAATGATATCGTGATATAGAAGATGAGGCTAGAGTTTTATAGTGGGAAGCATGATGGCTTCCATGACACAGATTATGGGATAGTGTATTCCCATGATAGGATAGTATTACTAGATGTTGTTGGCTTGAGGAAGATGGTTCTTGAGGAAGCTCATTCCTCGATGTATGTTATGTACCCTAGTAATACCAAGATGTGCCATTACCTGAAGGATCTGTATTGGTGGCCAGGCTTGAAGTGTGATATGACAGAGTTTGTAGCTCGGTGTCTAGTCTGTCACTAGGTCAAGGTTGAGCATCAAAAGCCGACAAGAACTTTGCAGTCGTTTCCGATACCGCAGTGGAAATGGGATCATATCACCATGAACTTTATAGTTGGTCTTCCTATGACTACCAAAGGTCATGATTCTATTTGGGTGATAGTTGACAGATTGATGAAGTCAGTTCACTTCTTTCCAGTTAAGATGGCATATATAATAGAAAATTTGGCACATATCGATGTGGGTGAGATAGTTTGTATGTGTGGTATTCCGGTTAGCATAGTGTTTGATAGAGGTATGCAGTTTACCAGTAGGTTTTGGGAACGTCTGCATACATCTATGGGGACGCAACTGAGGTTCAACACAACTTTCCACCCACATATAGATGGTCAGTCTGAGAGGACCATTCAGACTTTAGAAGATCTTCTGAGGGCTTGTGTCTTGTAGTTTCTCGACAGTTGGGATGTGCACCTGAGTTTGATAGAGTTTTTCTACTACAATAGCTATCAGAGGAGTATAGACATGGCACTGTACGAGGCGTTGTATGGCACTGATCGAGGGAGAATGAGATCTGAGGACTCCGACTCTCTTATAGATCTTGTGTGACACTGATTTCAAGTTAGCAGTGATCAGTTGGAATTGAGTGGTATACCTCGATTCCTCAAGACATTAATAAAAGACGTAATCCAACTGTGTAGTATATTTATTTAGGGTTAAACATGACTCACGTTCGTTGTTTACCCTTACATTGTTACTTATGTTGCTTAGTTGTTATACTAGTTGGTGCTTTGGTTGTGGAAATTTATTTGAGATAAACACGCCAATGATTTTGGCATTTAAGGCCCGCAACCATAAAAACGCCAGCCTGTTTGGCATTTTTCCACGGAAACGCCAGCTGTAGTGGCGCTCTAGTTTAAAACGCCAATTTATTTGGCACTTTTGCCTCCTTCAGCACGAAAACGCCAGATTGTTTGGCGCTTTTGGATCCTCCAGCACGGAAATGCCAACTGAAGTGGCGCTTTATATATTAAATGCCAACTTATTTGGCACTTTTGCATGAAAACATCATATTGTTTGGTGATTTTGGGTCCTCAAGCTTGACAACGCCACATTATATGGCGTTTTCAATCCCCGCAACAGTAAAACGCCAACTTATATGGCGTTTTAGTCTGAAAGTGTGTTAGTTCGGGAAATAAGTTGGAAAAGTTGTTATACTGGTAAATATTTATATAATAGTGTGTTATTTAGGTTTTTTTTCCTTAGTTAAATGTATCTTGAGAATGGATTAACGTTTAGTTTAACAGACCTACCATACTTACCACCGGAATTCTCGAAGATTGTTACAATCACGACACTATATAGACTCGCTGGATCATTAATTGTTGCTGATAGACGTTCACCAGGATTTGTTTACCGACAGAACGGATGGCTGCAGTCGCCGGCTAGCTAAGCGCGCATCTCCAGCCAAAACGATGGTCCGGCCAAAACGAGGGTTCTGGAAGCTGAGGTTCGAAGATGGAGCGACGGGATCTCAGCAATATTCACCTCTTTATGAGAAGAAACCAGGGATTATCTGTGACGTATCCGGGACTTCATACGAGCAACGATGAAAGATACACGGAATTTTGGGAATCTATTTCAGGTTAGAAACCAGTTTATTTGACGTATCTGGGACTTGTACGTTGTGGCAGCAGACGTACACGTGAAGGGCACCACATGACGGAAACGAGTTTTATTTATGTGGTGCTTAGTAGAGTTAGTAGAGTAGAATAGTAGATTATATAACTGCTTAGATAATTGATTTTTTTACCTGTTCTAGTTGATATCTTGTTGATCGAGCTTGTTGATACTTTATCTCCTTAATCTGTTATAATTGCTTAACCCATTTATATGCTTAAACTGCCTATTTTTTTTGTCTTATTTAATAATATAACCTGCTGCAATCAATTACTATTGTTGAGAGTTATATCTTTCGTTAAGACATGGGTCTAACTCTCGTGCGTTACCACATATTTTTAGATGGTCGTCAATGACGTGGATAGGTTTGTGGTGTTGAAGAGGAGCAGTTTGGAGAGCATTAGTTGTTGAAGGTTGGATAACAAGTTCTAGTAGTTTTAGAGTCTTGTAGTCATCCATGTACTCTCAAGTCCTGACGGGGGATGTTTTGTAGATGATATGTATACAACTCGAGTTGACAGTATATTGATGTTTGTATATGGCGTGTAAATGTGGATCACATCTTTTGTATACATGTATGGCTTCAACCACTGGATAGATATGTAGCGATGAGCATCGGGTCAGGCCGGCCCGATCCGACCCGTGGCCCAGCCTGCATAACCCGATCCAGACCCAAACCCGGTTTATAATATGGGTGGATCGGGTCTAAAATTTAAACTCATATTTTATTTGGGTCGGGTACGGGATAAGGTAAATCCAGACCCAAAAACCCTAATGCCCAGATTAAATTTGATGTACATTATATATGTATACATCTATGTTTGTTAGAAAGAAAAACATACAAATTTCTTGATGCAATATGTAGTAGGTATTCAACAAATGACAATATGGATAATCTATAATCAATCAACACGATTAGTGAACTAATACTAGTAAGATAACCATCATTGGCATGCGTAGACGTACTTGTTTCTTTGTTTTGATCTCACTATGCCATTCAAATAGAACTTTTTGTTGTTTAACTATGTATATTTTAATAGATAAATAAAATATGGCATCCATATTTTGATTTGCAATGTATATAATGTTAGATAAATGACAATTGATGTTACTGTAGCAACATGTAGTTACTGTAGCACGTAATTACTGTAGTGTTGTTACTGTAGCAAATCACTTATTTAGCATGGGTTAAGCCCAATGTAGTGCAGCAAGTACATGTGAGAATGTAGTGTTGTTTCTAGTGCAAATGGCAAAGAAATTTTATCCCATATTGCTCACTCCTAGAACTTTTGTGGTCCTCATATGTAGGATCACATGGGGCACTAGTATCCAAAGGAGTCCTAAGAAGGAGGTATGATCACCTCCTTGGTGGGTGGGATTGCCACATCACAACGCACGCACGCACGCGCGTGCGCGCGCCACGCCACGTCTCGCCTTGCATGGCCTAGCCGGGTCGGGCCGGGGTCGGGCTTGGGCTTGTGGCTTGTGGATTGTGGAGAATGTCTTCCGTCTTCCGTCTTCTTTTTGCACTAGGATACAACTAAGTAATTAATTACTCGTGTAATTAATTGTTTCTTTCTTATTCGGATTGTTTAATCCTAATTAGAAAGTGTTTCTCTTTTGCAGATTATTATGTATTGTGTACAAGAGCAACCGAGTGTTTGCGTCTTACTGGAAATAGAATTAGGGACGTGTGTGGCTATATATACGCATCCGGTCATTAGGGTTAAACACACCGAAAACAATCTTCTGCTGCTGTGTGTTTTGAGAGCTCTAATCTCGAGTGCAATAGTTGTCGTCCCCGGAGTCGCTTTGTGGAGTTGTCCTCCTATGCGAAGCGTGACTCCTCCTTCCTGTCGTCAAGACGCAGCTGTCAGGCGGTGGTTCCTGCGGTTGCTGTGTTGTGCTGGTAGCAGTGCAACGCGACTACGTCGAGTGCGAGCAAGGCGTGCAAGTTCCAGGTTCGTGCCGGATCGCGACTGGGAGAACGGTGCCTATCCGCGAGGATTGTCGGGCACTGATTTCTTTAAGTAACACGTTCGTTTCTCAACGAACGATCTGGTTTGCGAATCTAACTTTTGTTTTCTTTTCTCCTGCTTCATTTGTTCTTCAATTCTTATTTTGGATCTTCCTGGACTGTTAATTACATTGCACCTGTCGTTGTTGCATGAACGACAATAACTAATATAAACAACAGTCTTAAAGAAATCAGTATTTCAGTCGTTAATTAACAATGGCCGGTCAGGGTGGTTCGGGATGTAAAATTGATACAACCAATATGCCTGAAAAGTTTATTGGTACGAACTTTGCCCGTTGGCAGAGCCGTATGGAAATTTGGCTGAATATTGCCGGTTATGATCAGTATTTAATTGAAACTGAACCTGTATCTGATGAAACAATTCCTGATAATACAAACATTATTGCTAATTGGAAGAAGGGTGATAAAACGTGCCGCGGTTTGATTCTGTTTGGTTTAAATAACAAACTGTATGATTCTTACTCAAAGCCGCCAGTCACTACGTCCAAGGTTTTATGGGAATTATTAATTAAGAATTTTAGCTTTGAAAATCAAGGTGTTGAAAAATATTGTGTGTCTAAATTTCTTAACTTTCAGATGGTTGAGGGTAAGTCAGTTTCTGATCAAACACATGATCTACAACTCCTAGTTCATGAAATCTCAGATGCCAAGATGGTGTTGCCTGAGAAATTTGTTGTTATGTCTATCATAGAAAAATTCCCTAAGTCGTGGGAATCATTTGGTATGTCTCCGAAGCATCGCAAAGGGACACACACCATGGATGAATTAATGATGGATATTAATATACAAGAAGAACACTTAAAGGAGAAAGGGGTCAAGGTGCCTACTGATGCAAATCCAACTGTTAATCTTACTTCTTCGAAAAACACCAAAGATAAGAAATCTAAGAATGCACATAAACCCAAGGCAAAGATCCAAAAGAAATCGAAGAACAAACCTTATTGGACTTGTGGACAGGTTGGCCACTGGAACAAGGATTGTCCTACTAAGAAGGCAAAGAAAGCTACCGCATCTGCAACTGAGGAGGCTGTGGTCAACATGATGACTACATCCTTGAACCTCAATGATGGGTACGTGTCTATTAAACCTGAAATTCTTTCTATTTTTGAACCACTTTATTGGATAATTGACACTGGGGCTAATGTACATGTGTGTGCTGATAAATCCATGTTTGTGTCTTATCAGGCCTCTTGAGGTCGGTCTGTGACTTTGGGCGATTCCAACTCTGCAGAAGTCAAAGGAGAAGGACGGGTGGACTTCAAGTTCCCTTCGGGGAAGGTTTGACTCTTAACAGGGTCAGACATGTTCCAACCATTCGACGCAATATCCTTAGTGGCGTCATATTAGTTAGAGAAGGTTATAGAGTAGACTGTAAATGTAATAAGGCTATTATTACACGTCTTCGTGATTCTTTGTTTTTTGGAAAGAGGTACTTATGTGATCTGGAGAACTTGTTTAAGATTCATGTTGAACCTGTTTCAAAATCCGTTTTAAATTTGAATGATTATAGTTCTGTTTGCATGAATCTTATTTCATTCGATGTATGGCATTCACGTTTGGGACATGTTAATGTTTCCTCAATGAAACGTATGATGAATCTAGATTTGATCCCTAAATCTGAAATTAGCAACAATAAATATGAAATCTATGTACAAGCTAAATTGCCTAGGAAGCCTTTTCATTCTGTGAATAGGAATTCGGAAATTTTGGATTTAGTTCATACATATATCTGTGAATTTAATGGTGTTTCTACGAGAGATCAAAAGCATTATTTTATAACTTTTATTGATGATGCGAGTAGATACGGTTATGTCTTTTTACTTAGAAGTAAAGATGAGGCTTTGGATAAATTTCAAATTTATAAGAAAGAAGCTGAAACTCAAACCGGTAAAGTACTTAAGCGATTAAGGTCTGATAGGGGAGGAGAGTATACCTCGAACTTGTTTTTGGAATTTTGCCAATTACATGGTATAGTTCATGAGGTCACTGCTTCTTATTCACCACAATCAAATGGGATAGCTGAACGTAAAAGCCGAACCTCAATAGATATGGTAAACACCTTACTCCAAACATATGGATTACCCAACTTTATGTGGGGGGAAGCTTTGAATACGGCTTGCCATATTCTGAATAGAGTTCCCCATAAACATTCAGAAAGTAGTCTGTTTGAGTTATGGAGAGGAAGGAAACCGAGTCTTAAATATCTTCGAGTGTGGGGGTGCCTTGCTAAGGTACTTGTCCCTGAACACAAAAGGAAGAAATTAGGACCGAAAACAGTTGATGCCATATTCTTGGGTTATGTAGAGACAAGCTATGCTTACAGATTTCTGATTGTAAAATCAGATATCTCTGGCATTGAGGTCAATACAATTATGGAATTACGTGATGCAACATTCTTTGAGGATGTGTTTCCTATGAAAACTGGTGTGCCCAATGAAGTTTCTCAAGAAGATTCATTCACCACAGGTCCCATTCCCGAGTATGTGGAAAGGATGAAAAATATGGGGGGCGACTCAGAACATGTTATTTCTGAATCTGATGATTATGAAGAAATAGTTGAACCAAGGAGAAGTAAACGGCCTAGGACATCCAAAGACTTTGGAAGTGAGTTTCTTACTTACAATGTTGAGGATGATCATGTTACTTTCAAACAAGCTATGGAATCTCCAAAAGCTAAGTTTTGGAAAGAAGTCGTTAATGATGAAATCCGATCAATTCTCTCGAATGGAACTTGGGAATTGGTGGATTTGCCTCCTGGTTGTTCTGTAGTTGGTTGCAAATGGATTTTTAAGAAGAAACGTAATGCATACGGGACAATCAATAAGTATAAGGCTAGGTTAGTTTCTAAGGGTTACACACAAAGGGAAGGAATAGACTATTTTGATACCTATTCACCTGTTTCCCGTATGACCACAATCCGAGTGCTTTTAGCATTGGCTTCCATTTATAATGTATATATCCATCAGATGGATGTGAAGACTACATTCTTACACGGTGATCTTCAAGAAGAGATATATATATGGAACAACCTGAGGGATTTGTGGGTCGTGGGAATGAGTCCAAAGTGTGTAAAGTTGTTAAGTCATTATATGGCTTGAAACAAGCCCCTAAATAATGGCATGAGAAGTTTGATTCTGTGATATCATTGTTTGGCTTTATTTCTAATGAATTTGATAAGTGTCTCTGCTGCAAGATTGTCAATAATGGATTCATTTTGTTATGCTTATACGTCGATGATATTTTGCTTTTTGGTTCCGATATGAAAGTAGTAAAAGAGACAAAGTCATTCTTGTGTAGCAAGTTTGAGATGAAGGATATGGGTGTCGTTGATGTGATTTTAGGGCTTAAAATCATAAGGTCTACTGATGGTATAACTCTCTCTCAGTCTCACTATGTTGAGAAGATACTGGAGAGGTTTGAGTACACATCACGTAAACCTGTTAAGACTCCATATGATTCATCCAAGCCCTTGTTCAAGAATGAGATTGGGGTTCCAATGTCTCAATTACGATACTCTCAGATTATCGGAAGTTTGATGTATCTTATGAACTGTACACATCTAGACATTGCGTTTGCCGTGAACAAGTTAATTAGATACACCAGTTGTCCCGACAAGACCTATTGGGAAGCTCTTGATGGAGTTCTGAGGTATATCAAGGGAACATGTTCCCTTGGGCTGCATTATGGTAAACATCCTTCTGTAGTCGAAGGATATAGTGATGCAAGTTGGATTGCCATGAATTCTGGGAGTAATGGTATCTCAGGATATGTATTCCTGTTGGGAGGAGGAGTTGTTTCCTGGAGGTCTAAGAAACAGACCATATTGTCTCGGTCCACTTTTGAAGCAGAGTTGTGTGCTTTAGCTGAAACTGGATTGGAAGTTGAATGGCTATATGGACTTATGTCTAGTTTACCTATGGTAATGAAGTCACTTCTTGCAATTTCAGTTCATTGTGATAGCACTGCAACTATTGCTAAGATAAAGAGTTCCAAGTACAATCAAAAACAGCGTAGACACATCCAAGTCAGATTGAAATCTGTAAGGGAGTTAGTATCTAATGGGGTCGTGGCTGTGGACTACGTTGGTACCAAAGATAATACAACTGATCCTTTCACTAAAGGTCTTACCTTGACTTTAGTAGAAAAATCTAGGTTGGGGATGGGACTGAAACCCCTATAGATTTGCAGGCAGTAGCAACCCAACCCAAAAGAGTGGAGATCCCACAAATTGGGTTCAATGTGGTAATAACAAGATGTCGGGTAAATCGGATGACACTATGTATTCTTGTTTGATGCTTCTAGCATCTGTGTGTCTATCTCCTGGAAACCTGTTAGTGTCATGACTGCAAGTTAGTAAGAGAGTAGTCTCTTAATGGTGTCAAGTCTTAGGACAGGATGTTAGCAGTACATCCTTGGAGACTCCAGCTAAGTGATTGATGTTGTGTAGGCCGCAACAGGAGAATTGGGTTGTTCTCTGTTATCAATCATGATATAAAATTTTATATGCATGGCCTTAATACATTGTTTTTCTTTTCTACCATGTCTTTATTGTGTTGTTACCAACCTATACTCTTGTACCCAAGGTTCAGGTTCAAGACTTTTGTTCACCTAGTTCCTACGGGGGTTAGAGTTGGATAACTCAGGTAGATTCAAACTGAAAGGTATCTGCTGAAAGCACAGTATGGAAGGACTAAATGGTAGAGCACACTACACATTAGACTTTGTGGGGGATTGTTAGAGAAATGACAATTGATGTTACTGTAGCAACATGTAATTATTGTAGCACGTAATTACTGTAGTGCCGTTACTATAGCAAATCACTTATTTAGCATGGGTTAAGCCCAATGTAGTGCAGCAAGTACATGTGAGAATGTAGTGTTGTTTCTAGTGCAAATGGCAAAGAAGTTTTATCCCATATTGCTCACTCCTAGAACTTTTGTGGTCCTCATATGTAGGATCACATGGGGCACTAGTGTCCAAAGGAGTCCTAGGAAGGAGGTATGCTCACCTCCTTGGTGGGTGAGATTGCCACATCACAACGCACGCATGCGCGCGCGCCACGCCTGGCCTGGCCTGGCCTGGCCGGGCCGGGCTCGGGCTCGGGCTTGTAGATTGTGGATTGTGGAGAATGTCTTCCATCTACCGTCTTCTTTTTGCACTAGGATACAACTAAGTAATTAATTACTCGTGTAATTAATTGTTTCTTTCTTATTCAGATTGTTTAATCCTAATTAGAAAGTGTTTCTCTTTTGTAGATTATTCTGTATTGTGTACAAGAGTAACCGAGTGTTTGCGTC
The DNA here is from genome assembly GCA_963693085.1 of Alisma plantago-aquatica. Lineage (NCBI taxonomy): Eukaryota > Viridiplantae > Streptophyta > Magnoliopsida > Alismatales > Alismataceae > Alisma > Alisma plantago-aquatica. Next base: position 336,094,078 of record OY856414.1, read on the forward strand.
TTACTGGGAATAGGATTAGGGACGTGCATGGCTATATATACGCATCTGGTCATTAGGGTTAAACACACCGAAAATAATCTTCTGTCGCCGTGTGTTTTGAGAACCCTAATCCCGAGTGCAATAGTTGTCGTCCCCAGAGTCGCTTTGTGGAGTTGTCCTCCTGTGCGAAGCGCGACTCCTCCTTCCTGTCGTCAAGATGCAGCTGTCAGACGGTGGTTCCTGCGGTTGATGTGTTGTGCTGGTAGCAGTGCAACGCGACTACGTCGAGCGCGAGCAATGCGTGCAAGTTTTAGGTTCGTGCCGGATCGCGACTGGGAGAACGGTGCCTATCCATGAGGATTGTCGGGCACTGATTTCTTTAAGTAATACGTTCGTTTCTCAATGAACAATCTGATTTGTGAATCTAACTTTTGTTTTCTTTTCTCCTGCTTTGTTTGTTCTTCAATTCTTATTTTGGATCTGCCTGGACTGTTAATTATATTGCACCTTTCGCTGTTACATGAACGACAATAACTAATATAAACAACATATAACACTCAGAATAGTCATGTCATTGGCTCATTAATGCAAAAACAAAGAAGCAACTAGCCCAGTGCATAGTAGAATATGCTCATTTTTTTCCTCATATGCCCACATGTAGGAGACAAATGATCTTTTGCCCTTCCAACACCCATTTCATTGTATATACACAGAGGATGAGGAAGCAAAAAGTCACAAAATTATAGATTCCAATATTTTTTAAGTCTCATACATTCACATGTATGAGAAAATGATTTGTTGCTCTTTCAATATCCATTTCATTGTCGTAGGGGATCACACAAAGTATACATATTCGGCCGCATAGATTACAAGAAGGTTGATCACAAAATATATATCATACTAGTTTAGTTTTCATGTTAGCAAGTTAGATCTACAAAATTTTGGTATACTCAATAGATGTTATATGGGCAAACCCGAATCCGGCCTGAAACTCAGCATTCTTATATGGGCTGGGTACGGGATGACATTTTTTAATTTTATCCAGGCCCAAACTCATCCCGCAACCCACTTTAAAATGTGGGTTTGGGTTTGGGACAGGCAAAACCCAGTATAGCCCGACCCGATGCTCATCCCTATAGATATGTAAATACCTAACATGGTATATATGTAAATACCTAACATGGTATATATGTAAATACCTAACATGGTATACACTTGTATGCATGTTGTTGAACTTATATGTAAAAATGTGTGCACATGTTTGCAATATTTCAATAGGTTAAACTTTACTCGCTTTTCTGGTTATGTGGTTAATTAGTTGTTGATCACTCATTTGGATTTTGAGTAATCTTTTTTAGCGTGACGGTATGTCAAACCCATTATGATATCATTTTGGAGAGTGGAGAACTCAAATTTCTAAATACCTATAATAGAGTACATGGTGTTGTTAACTAATGTGAAAATTTTAAAAATTTTAAAACCTTAATTTTGATGCTAATTAGTTTCGTCACGAGCTTTGGATTTATGCATGCCTTTATATCATCCGCTTAGGATATGAGTAGAGGATGAATGCGATTCTTGTTCTTGAAACAAATTGTCTCACTTATTTTATATGGCATGATTGTCATTGCAACGTATTAGGGCACATTTGTTTTACAGTATTAGGCTGTGTTGGATTGGTATTTTAGATCCAGCGGCAGAAAGTTTAGCTTTTTCTGGAGTCGTATGACGGACGGAACCCTGCAGTTGCGGGCGTGTAGTTAGTGTTGGATTATGATTCCCTTTTCAAAATGGTCGGACGCCAAAATACATCTACCGGAAGCATTGTCTGCGGCAGTTAATGTCGGCGCTCTACGCCTTTTGACCCTCCGTTGCCCCCAATTTTGACGCCCCTCACCGAGTAACCCAAACATAAAGTTTTGAATTGCTGCAGTTTGCAAAACCAGCAAATAGCAAAATTGGGATCGACCAAGTTCGGTATTCGGCCTAATCCAGGCTAATCCTGAGAAGAAAATGTGCCCTTAGAGTCTACATGGAACAATGATCATCTGGAGCATCAATTGCATGCAAAAAAACATTTGCATGCGAGCAAGCAATATTAAACCAACACGTCTCATTATTGCGGTTACCAAGTAATCCTTTACACAACCAAGGTGAAAGGCGTAGGGAGATAACGGATCAAGTTTTAGAATATGATAATATGGTCAAGCTTATCCCAACCAAGGTGAAAGCCAGGGGGTGCGACAGGGTGACCCCATCAGCCCATATCTCTTTGTACTTTGTATGGAGAGACTCAGCCAAGCTATTTCCCAAACTGTCAATTCCGGTGATTGGACGCCTATCCTTCTGTCTAGAGGTGGAATTTCCCTCTCACACCTCATGTTTGCAGATGATATCTTGCTCATGGCAGAGGTCTCCAAACACCAAGCGTCTACTATCTTAAAAGTCATAGATGATTTCAGCATTGTGTCCGGACAGATGCTCTCAAAGGACAAGTCCAGATGCTTCTTCTCCCCAAATACTTCCGCTTCCGAGAGACAAAGTTTCTGTTGTAAATTAGGCATTCAGCAAACGGATGACCTTGGGAAATATCTGGGAGTCCCGGTGCTTCACCAGAGGATCAATAAATCAACACATGTAAACCTTATTTCTTCTATCCAGGGGCGTATGAACAGTTGGGCTGTAAAAAGTCTCTCCCTTGCAGGGCATATCACCCTTGCAAAGAGTACATTACAATCTATTCCATCTTTCACGATGCAATCTGTCAAGATTTCTCCTAGTCTGTGATGACATAGATCGCCACATTCGTGACTTTCTATGGTCGGGAGGGCGCACGCAGAAGAGAATCTCACCCATAGCTTGGAAGAAGGTTGCCCTACCCACCTCTTATGGTGGATTAGGTCTCAAGTCTGCACGGGAACAAAATGAAGCACTCATGTTGAAAAATGTATGGTACTTCATGACACAGCCAAACACTCTCTGGGTCAGAGTAATGCAAGGGAAATACATGCACAATGGGAGGGTCAGCAAGAAACCATGCTCTTCAGCGTGGGCCTTCATAAAACGGAACTTAGACAGGCTCGAAGGAATCAGTCATAAGATGATCCGCTCTGGCCAAACAATCAACGTCTGGAAAGACAAATGGATCCTTGGTAAATCTCCAATGGATTATGATCAATTTCTTTCTATCCCCCTGGTCTCGAGGACCTCACTGTGCAGTCTATGAAACACCCTAATTCGGGTTGGGACTGGGACTTTATCAACAAATACCTTCCACAACCAGTGTCGCACATTCTCCAATTTATTAGCGTCCCTGAGAATGACAGCGGCGCCGACGCCTGGATTTGGCCCTTCACCGCTACGGGAGAATTCACCTCGAGCTCTGCTTATACCTGGCTCTGAAATCTGCCCCCCAGTCCATCCCCATCTATGTGGAAACAATGTTGGTCAGCAAATCTTCCTAGCAGAATCAAAACCTTCATATGGCTTGTCCTGCATGGATCTCTCTTAACTAACCTTGAACTGGTTTGAAGGCATATAGCTTTGGACGACCGCTGCCAACTCTGCAACAATGATCAGGAGTTGCTTATACATTGCCTCAGAGATTGCCCGCACGCTAAAACAGTTTGGCAAGGCCTGCAAATGGCGGGCGATTTTTTTCAGATGTCGGAACAGGCATGGATCCATGAGATGATATCTCCCTATGCATGCCCAAGGAAACGCACTCTGCATTGCGTTGGATGCTGGTCGATCTGGCGAAATCGCAATGACGCTACTCATGGAGGAAAACCACGACATAGTTCAATCCTAATTGCCTTCATCAGGGAGCGCACATCTTCGATCTTAGGACTGCAATCTTCTTTACCACCTCAACTAAGCCCGCTTACTGCCTCCATTAGGCTACCTTCAAACCACGAAGTCATCCTCTTTGTGGATGCTGCTTTCAAGGAGCACTCTAAGAGAGCAAGTATTGGCATTCATGCGGTCAACAGTTCTGGAGCGTGCATTCTTGGCACTGGCTTACCCACTATGGCGACATCAGCTCTGGAAGCTGAAATCATGGCTATCGTTCATGCCCTTCTTCTGTGTAAAGAAAATCGGTGGACTTCAGTTGCTGTCTATTCTGATGCTTCATCCGCGATTAAGCTCTTACAAGACCTGAACATTCCTGCGTGCAGATTTGAACAACACCGGAGATGCTACGCCTCCCTCATGCTGGAGCTCACCAGCATACAACTCTCTTATATCCCTAGAAGTCACAACTTCATAACGGATAGTATTGCAAAACACACTTTGTTCTCCTCCTCCCCACATGTTTTCCAGTTCAATAAACCTTCTTGGCTTTCCAAGGACATTCATGTAAACATCAATTCTATTTGGCCCGTAATAGAGAACGGGATGAGTAAAATCTAGTCTCTATGGTTTGTTGCAAAAAAAGAATATGATAATATGGTCGAACTATCAATTAAAAATAATGTTTATATAAATGAGATACATTTTATTAGCATCACTGACATACTACGTGGACTCGTTACCTATTTAGAAATTAATAAAACAAGTAGTGATGACCGTAGTAAATTTTTATAACAATTGAAATGCAAGAGTGTTATTAAAAGAAAAATGGTGAGCAAAACTACCATGTTCAAAACGTACTGGTTATATATTTTGTATCTTCACTATTAAGGTACCAATACCTTGAGTGATGTGCCCATCTAACGGCTGACCATAAACTCTAGAAAATTAAGAAATGATGAACTAGTAGGAAGAGACAAGAATATGGAAAATTTTACTTATTGAGGCCATATTAATAGAAAGAAAGGAAATAGTTAGAGAACTAAATGATTAGAGAGTTAATGGCTGACCACTTTAATTGGTCATTAATGCAATCCACAGAAATTACAGTTAATTCATTAGTTTTTTTCGCTGCACTTGTAAGGTCTATGTTCTATTAGAGAGACTACCCATAAAATATGATAACTAATTTGTAGTCATGGTTGTTTCCAGATTGTATCGAGAAGGAAAATAATAGAGCATTGAATAGTGATTTATCTTCAGAATGACTATTTTATTTCTTCCCTTCATGCTCGTCTCCTCATTCAACTTTTGTCTAGTCAAATTCAATAGTAACTAATGATTAAAACTGTAAACAAGTTGTTGATAATACTATCAACCCATATACGTTCATATAAGGGAGACTTGTTCACATTTCCTCTCACATTCAAGTTCCCTCCAACAGCTACAACATATGGAACACAAGGTTCAACATTTTCTTATCAACTAATCTAACTGAATTGATGCTTATGTGTATTATGTGTATTATCTCACTGCCTCAACTCCGTAGAACGTCCAAGACTCCTTCGACCCACTCATATATCAAACACAAGAGGCTTCACACCTACCAGAGTCCACCAAAGCCTTCACCGTCCTCTACAAACCCAAGTTCACTGGCCTGAAGACTTTGGTTGTGACTTACCCCAAAAATCCATTCTAGAACCATCTGTGTCCATCTTGAAGAGAAGTCTTCTTCCATACGATATGAGGCCCTAAATGACCTATGATGGCCATAGGACACTTGCTTACACGTCAAAACATCTCAAGGTCTCTGATGAGATTCTGGTCCCGAGGCAGAACCCAATCATTTCTATTTCCTTCACTAGTCTCTCCCTCTTCATTGATGCATAGAGAACTCTTTAGACAAGCTGTAAAAACACTGCCATTACAATCCCTTATCTTCCTTCCACCATTCCATATAAGTAGACAACTCCTATCGGCTCCCAAGCACTGTGGAACTCCCCTTAATAACCATGTCATCTCTGGCATGTCGTCATGTGAGGAGTTGTGTTTCCCTCGCGATGCCCATCTCAAAATAGACCCCTCCAACACCTCTGCTGATGGTCATAGATGTCTGATGAAAACCTTTTTAGTTCACAACAACCCCTGAGATAGGAGAAACACATCTTCAACCTATTACACTATTCTATGACATATTATACCTCCTCCCTTCATAGATTCTTCTCACATTAGCTTAAATTAGACTATTAACACTAACACTGATTAATTGATAACCAAGATGATAAATGATATCAAAATGATACAAAATAATGATGATAAATATATTTTAGAAAATTATAGAAATAAGATCTAAGCTAAGTTTAGTGTGACACCTATTTCAACTCCTATGTTTGGTTATTAATTCAATTGTATTCACTAACTTGTCTTAAGGGATTTAATAAAGGGAAAAATATAATAGTTAAGATTAGTGGTTTGAATAATTAGTAAAATAGAAAATGATTCATAATGTGACATGAATAATCAATTTCCACAATTTTGGCTGTTAATTTAGTTTATTTTTCTAAAAGAATAGAATTGCATGCTTATGATAAATTAATGGAGAAAATGAAATAAATGAAATAAAAATAAAAGTAAACTCACGAAAAAATCATAATTCTTTGAAAATAGAGCTTGAACTGATATTCAACTTTATTTGAAAATTATAATTATTTATTTTGTATTTAATATGGTAAATGTCTAATATGCTATGTAATGCATAATAGAGATATTAAGAAATCATTGATAGCCAAATATTACTACTTTAGTTTATATTCAAAGCATGTAGACCCTAATGACTAATCTTGAAAAGATTTAGTTGGATGTTCCTATTTAAAATATTATATGACTTAATATGCATGCTAATGGATAAACCACGTGGAAAATGGGAATGAATGTTTATTCATTATGGAACAAATAGAAAGTTCGCATAACAAGTCATTTTTTAATCATATTCAATCTAACTTGCCCTAGTTCCCTGTATCATAACAAACAATATTTTGAGGTAAGTAATAAGGTGACTATTGGTTATGTTATGCCTGAAAGGATATAAATTAGATATATGCTTTGTTAATGGCCATCTTAGTAATTAGCAACCCTGGAGACATAATATGGCATAATTTTAGTGACCCAATGTTGTCATTTTCTATGTAATAAGACAATAATACACATGAATGAGTAACATAGATTAGATAGACACATATTTATAGTCCAACTAGAAATCTTAGATGAATAATAATTGATGGACTATGACAATTCTAAATGGGAAAGAAAATCTAAGATAGAAAAGAACAAACAAGGGCTTTATAGTGCTTAATTTTAATTTTTGAAGTTAATATTCTTAGTGTAAATATTCTTAGATATTTGGATATCTTGAATATGGAACAATCTTGCACAGTTGATAATGGTACAATCTTGTGAAATTGTTATATTGAAACTTGACTTTGAAATCCTTCTACGAAACTTGTCAAAGCCGAAGGACAACAACTTGACCAATGTTTGTGAATCACTGACTAGAAAGTGTTGATTAGGATCAAACCCTAACCTATTAGATCTAAGGGCTCTAGGGGGCGTGAATAGAGCTACACAATTTCTCACAAAACAGACTAGACCTTCAAATTATATCAAGTTTAATGCAATAGCTTAAGTGCAATTTAAAGTCCTATCTAACAAGCATAGCAAGGATGAGAAAGATTGATAGAAAGCACTTGACAAAGGGATGTAGAGTGGTTCCGCACTTCAAACTAGAAATGAGTCAGTCTACTACCTAGAGAGGTCAATCTCTAGGACTTTGCAAGTGATTTTCTCTATATTATCACCAATATTAGTTATAATACAAGACCACCAAAGGACTTACCCATCCAACTACAAGGAGACATCCACCTTACCAAAGGACTTACCCACTTAGCTTGAGTCTTCATCCTGTCACCAAGGTCTTACCCACTCAAGATCAAGTCTTCCTCCTTGAAGGACTTTGCTTCTCCTCTTGTATCTTCAGCCTTTGCCTTCTCCTTCACCTAGAGAAGATCACCACCTCTTCATCAACCTTGAAGAGGACCAGCTACAACTCCTTTACTCGATGGAGCTTGCATCACCTTTTCTTCATGTAGGAAGGGGATAGTGAAGTAGAAGAAGATGAGAGCTTTACATGCACAATAGTGGAGCTCTCTTACAATATGCCTAACTCACTCACAATCATGAAATGAAGTGTAAACTAGAGAGAGAAAGGGGCCCAAGGAGTAGTAGCACACTCAACTATAGCAAGGACCTTGAATATCTTGAATGAGAAAACTTGGAATGAACTCCAAGGGGTCCTATTTATAGCTGGGGGTGCTCCCTTGAGTTGGAGAACACTTAGGGACAAAATATAGCCATTTTCCACAATGCAACAGATCTATTTTCACTCAAAACAAGTCATGAATGGTTATAATAACTTTTTTTTTGCATTTTCTGTACAATACATTTGGTCGAGTTTCAATAAAGGTAACTCGACCGATCAACTAAAAGACAAAGCCAATTTTTAAACTATCGGTCGAGTTTGTTCTAGGGAACTCGAATGATGAGCTAAAATTGATTTTTCTCAGTGAGTCGGTCGGTCGAGTTATGTGAATACACAACTCGACCGATGGGTCATCTTCAGAAAATCCATCATAAGATCGGTCGAGATTGTAACTCGACCGATGAACAGCCTGTGATCAATTTTCTAAATTAACTTTTAGGTGATTAAACCTTGGTATAAAGTGTCCCACATATTTTTCTTATCTTAGTTACAAGTCATATCATCAATATAAGTGATTATAAAATTCCTCTAAGGTCGTTTTAAGTGATTTCCTTATTAGCTCACTTGCATTGCATTTGACTTGAACTTGGACAAGCTAGGGCTTGTGTAATTTGATCCTTTTTATGTACCTCAAGCCTGGAATCAATCTTGAACAAACATTTTAGATACATATGAATGGAATGGTTGAGTCATAATCAAAATATGGACAATGTATAACCTTTAGGTTAACATTCTCTCCCTTTTTGACAATGACAAACCATTCATCAATCATATTGAAAAAGGATATTGAAATTATACCTTTGCCTTGTGAATTATAAGGGAATTCAAGATTTGAACAATGTGAATTGCTCCCCCTCAATCTATGCTTACTTTAACCTGCATAGTTTTTCTATCTACATAATACAAAGCAATATAACATACATGTATTATATGGTCCTTTAGCAAGTCACATGATAAAGCATATAATGAAAAAGAAAAGGATCACATAGGCAATAAAAGCAATATGGTGGAGCTTCAAAACATTGAAATTATCTCCCCCTTTTGACATTATCAAAAAGGAAGGGTGGTAGAAAAGCATAAAAGTAGGTCTTCTCCAAGCACAACCAAGCAAATATCCAAAACATGTAATCTCAAAACATACACTAAATAGAGACGAGAGAAACAAACAAGCTAAGTCATAATCGAAATATGGTGAAACATGGGACCAACTCATAAGATATATCAAATCAAAGAGTAAGAGTGCACACAATATAGATTACAAACCAGAGTGCAAGTTCTCATAGAACAATTACAAGCAAAAATGATGAAAACTAAGATGATAAAATAGTACAACTTAGATCATGTGCCCAGATGTTTCTAATACAAAATAGCCTAGAAAGATATATATGATCAGCAAACTAGACTAAAAACTAAGAACATCTAGATATCTAGGTCATCTATATATACATCATCTAAAACATTAGGCTCATAGTCATCATCTCTATCTAAAGGTGCAACAACATTTCCTTGATCACCAGAGTCACTATAAAAACCATCAGAGCCATCACCATCGTTAGATGCATCACCATCATCCTCACCATCGTCAGCAGCCTCGTCAGCATCAACAGTCTCCTCATCATCCTGGTACAACATCTCCTCATCAACAGAGGGACTGAAGCGACGACTGAGACAACAAGCATTCTACTCATCCCAATTCATACCAAGAGCATAGAGCTCATTGGCCTGTGGGAAGGAAGGAGCAGAATCACTAAGGCTGGCAAGTATAGTGGCCAAGGGACCAACCGGTAGAGGTAGGATAACAGGAGCAGGTCCACCAACAACAAAGGGTGTGGGAGCAGTGAAAGGTGCAGGTAGAGGGGTAGGGTAAAAGTAATTGTATGCATAGGATGCATAATCACTTCCTAGGTAGGGCTGGTAGGCTGTGTAGGGATGTGCACAGGACATGTTCATGTTTGACATGATTGAACATAAATCCTAATGAAGGTGATCCTGGACCTAGAGGTTGTACACCTATTGATGTATCATGTAACCCATGAGGGCTTTATTTGACACATGAAATGAGGCACGGGCAGGTCGGGTAGGCTGAGGAGGTGGAGGTGCTCAGGTAGAGGTAGAGGCAAGTGCAGAAGCAGAAGAAGAGGCAGAGGCATCATATGTGGTGGAGGAAATGATAGGCATGGAATTCTGAATGGTGGTCTCACCGATACATACTCCCTTTTGGGTAGGTCTGTAATGGAAGTCATGGAAGAGAGATTTCTCAATTGCAAACTAAAAAAGACCACATATCAGGGTAGGGAGGGTGGGTGCCACGGGTATTCTTTCCTGAGTCGAAGAAAGTCATATGGTGGAGGAAGTATCTAGACCACTTGACTCCGAAATTCTCTAAGAGGCAGTACATGATTACCGCAGTGTTCTCTACAATATATGTTTGATTTTTCTTTGGATGGATTTTGTAGTTGACCACTAAGGAAAGGATACGCCTCTTGAGATCCAAGGTAGAGGGGGGAAGGGTGCTCTTCTTCTTATAGAGGAACTGAGGTTTCTTCAAGTAACAATGGATGTTAGGAAGAGTGATATCGTATTGCTTGTAGAAATCCTCAGGGTCAAGAAGGTCAAAATACTCGTTGTAATCCTTACGCCAGGTGTCAGTCTCATCAGTACCAGAGAAAAAGATGTTTAAGGTATCCTGTGAGACTTGGAATTTCTTCTCGGCTATCATAGACATTAGGATCACTTGGGTATTAGGAGGGGGTACAAGGGTTTCATAATTCCAACACAAGTTTGTGTAGAATTCGTGAACCACTTTCGTCTAGTCATGGAATTGTGGTAGCACGCACGTTCAACACCCAGGGCAGAGAGATGGTGAATGTGTAGCAACTTCACAACTAGATCGATGACTTCTTGGCGTCTAGGGCTAGGATCAAAGAGGGTGTGAAAAGGGAATGGATTCTATGGGAGGAGGTCCTTATACCTATTAACTGCTCATTTGAGACAAAGAGAGTCTCATCAAAAGGGATCAAGCGGGAAGACGAAGAGGAGGATGGTGCATTGCTAGGGGCAGCTCTCTTCCTTCTATTTGAAGCCATAGAGACAGAATAGAGAGGAAGGAGAAAGCAAAAGCACAAAATATACCACCAAAAACATTCACACACCTAGGTTTAGCAAGGGGGAAGGTCAAGGATGGTCTACCTAGGTCAAATTAGGGCTAGGTGAGGAAGGGAAGGTCAAGGGTGGAGAGCTTAGGGCTAAGGGAGGTAGAATCGGTCAATTTTTCTCTAGCTGAGAGGGAGAATAGTCAATCGAATCCAACTTAAGTGTTCTCCAGCCCGGCCATCGGTTGAGTTCTGTGAACTCAGAAACTGGACCGGTTGGCTTTTAAAAAAAGCTCTCAGCCATCAATCGGTCGAGTTTGCCCTGGGGTAACTCGACCGATGGTCAACCTGACCTTAAACCATAAAACTTAATTTCTAGCCATTTGAGTGTTAATTAATTTTTTTTCAAGTATTATGTACATTGAACATACTTGGGCACATATCACTCATCCTTGGGTACTATTTTACGATAAAACATGTGTTTACAAAAAATACCCAAAAACAAGAGAAAAACAAAGAAAAATGAACATTAAAAAAATGATTTTAAGCATATTAGCAAGCAAAGATGATTCAAACATAGGAAGACATATAGGATAGATAACATCTAGCTAAAAGGCATATCAGATTCATTCAAAGTAGTTATAAGAAACTTTGATCTAATAAAGTTAAATTGCTCTCTAGCTAGAGGTTTAATGAAAATGTCCACCAACTGATTTTCTGTGTCCACATGCGTGATATAAATATCCTTCTTGGCAATGTGATCACAAAGAAAGTGATGGTGAACCTCTATATGTTTAGCTCTACTACATAAGATAGGATTGTAAGACAAGTTAATTGCACTAGTATTATCACAAAATATGGGAGAAACATCAAAATGAATGTTAAAGTCTTAGAGCATTTTCTTCATCCATAGGACCTGGGAACAACAACTCCCGACTGCAATGTATTCAGCCTCGGTGGTTGATATTGCCACTGTGCTCTATTTCTTAGAGAGCCAAGACACCAAGCATGGTCCTAGGAGGAAATAAGTGCCACTTGTGCACTTTCTATCAATCAAGCACCCTACATAATTGGCGTCACTATAAGCAATAAGAGTAAAGTCCCTTGACTTGGGATACAATAGTCCAAAATTTAGAGTTTTGGCTAAGTACCTTAGAATCCTCTTAACAACTATAAGATGTGCTTTCTTAGGATTTGATTGAAAGTGAGCACACAATCCAACACTAAACATTATATCAGGTTCAGAGGTAGTTACGTAAAGTAAACTTCCAATCATACCTCTATAGAGCTTCTCATCTTCCTTCTCACCTTCTTCATCTTTATCAAGTTTGGCGGTGTTTGACATGGGTGTGTCCATCGATTTGGTGTTCTCCATCCCAAAGCACTTAAGTAGTTCATTTGTGTACTTGCCTTGGTTGATGAAGTTTCCATCTTTTATTTGCTTTATTTGAAAGCTGAGGAAGAATGTGAGTTCACCCATCATACTCATTTCGAATTCACTCTACATAAGATCACTAAATTCTTTGCAAAGATCAAGGTTAGTTCCGCCAAAAATGATATCATCAACATATATTTGTATCATAAGAAAATTGTTAGAAGTGTGTTTTAGGAATAAGGTAGAATCCACTTTACCCATGATATAACCATGATCCAAAAAAAAGTTCTTTAATTTCTCATACCAAGCCCTTGGTGCTTGTTTGAGTCCTTAGAGAGCTTTTTGCAACAAATAAACATGGTTATATAGACTCATGTTCAAAGCCTGGAGGTTGTGCAACATACACTTCCTCCTCAATTGTACCATTCAAAAATGCACTTTTACCATCCATTTGATACAAAAGAAAATCTTTATAACTAGCAAAGGCAAGCAACATACGAATGGACTCAAGTCTAGCTACATGTGTATATGTTTCATCAAAGTCTATACCTTCTTGTTGACTGTAGCCTTGAGCTACTAACCTTGCTTTGTTCCTTACCACTTTGCTTCATTCATCAAGATTGTTGCGGTAGACCCATTTGGTGCCAATGATCTTTCTAACACTTGGTCTTGGCACAAGGGTCCAAACTTTGTTCTTTTTTAATTTCTCCAACTCTTCTTGCATAGATAGGATCCATTCTTCATCCCCAAGAGCTTCCTTGACATTCTTAAGACTGAGTTGTGAGATGGTGTTGTTGGCTTGTTCTTTGTTGAAAGCAGCTTGTGTCTTCACTCTTTCAAAGGGATCACCTAAAATTAGCTCCTTTAGATGATTCTTTGCAAACCGGGGGGTTGGATCCTTCTTTTCATCATCTTTTTCTTCTTCTTGAGTAGCCACCTCTTTTTTCTTTTGAGTGATGTTGTTTTAGTATGGGAATTACTTCACTTGCAACATCATCATTTGGAACAATATCTTTGAGAATAGAGGGGTTAGTCTTAATAAACTTTACATTAATAGATTCTTCTACTTTAGTAAGATCAACATTAAAAATTCTATAGGCCTTTCCAGTAGTGCTATAGCCTAGAAAGAAAGCCTTGTACGATTTCAGATCAAACTTATCGAGAGAATCTTTCGTATTCAAAACAAAATAAGGACATCCAAATACATGGAAATACTCACGCCATAGCTCATAGGGGGTTTTCTTTAGAGAAGGATGAGTAAAAACCCGATTTTGCACAAAACATGAGGTACTGACAACTTCAACCGAAAACTTCTTCAGAGTATCATACTCTAGAAGCATGATCCTAGCCATCTCATGTAAAGACTTATTATTTCTCTCTATAACCCCATTTTGTTGAGGTGTTAGAGGTGAAGAGAAGTTGTGTGCATAACCCAATTCATGACAAAACTACTCAAAAAGCTCATTTTCAAATTCTCCCCTATGGTCACCACAGATGAAAACAATGCGACAAGAAGCTTCATTCTCAACTCATTTACAAAAGTTTGAGAAAAACATCAAGTGTATCACTTTTGGAAACGAGAAAGAAGATCCAAGTATATCGAGAGAAATCATCGACAATAACAAGGCAATACTTGGAACCACGAAGCAATTGAGTTCTCATTGGTCTAAATAGATCAATTTGAAGAAGGTTAAGAGCTCTCTTAATACTAAGGACACCTTTGGATTTGAAGGAAGACTTGGTTTGCTTTCCTTGGTTACAAGGTTGGCATTCCTTATCCTTTTCAAAATCCAATTTAGGAAGTCCCTTGACCAAGTCCTTTTTGCTCAACTTCTTCAACTGATGCATATTTACATGACCAAGCCAGAGGTGCCAAAGAAAAATATCATTTGAGTTGACTACTAGGCATCTACCAACCACGGGATTAATAGAGTCAAGAAAAATAACATAAAGACTATCACTTCTAGTTCCCTTATATGTAACTTGATAGGTGAGGGAATCTAGAAGCAAGTATTCAAAAGAAGTAAATAGAACAAGTTAACCATTATCACATAGTTGACTAACACTAATTAAATTGTGATATAGGTCATCCACAAAAAGGAAATTCTTGATGCACAAGGATTCACCTACATCACCCTCACCTTTGACTTTACCTTTCATGTTGTCCCCAAAGGTGACCGATCCTCCTTTCTTTTTGGTGAAATTGTTGAAATGGCTTATGTCACTGGTCATGTGCTTTGTGCAACCACTATCAACAATCCACCTACCTATTTCTTGTAAGAAAGGAGAATGTCAGTTCCCAACTCAAACTTTGGGATCTGGAGTTAGCTTGGGGACCCATTTCATCTTTGGGTTGGTCCCCTTTGGCTTGTAAGGACAATAAGTAGAGTAATGATTATTAAATTTGTAATAAAAACAAACCATTAGATTCTTAGTGCTGGAATACTCTCCTACAAAGAAGGATGTCTCCTTGCTCTTTTTCTTACCTTTGGCTTTGCTATTTCCCTTTGATTCTCCCCCTACAAATCTCAAACCACTAGTACCACTTTGTTTTGTAGAATAGTCAAGGATTTCATTTAGGGAGTTCTTCCCTTTGAGTAATTTCTGTAGGGATTCTCTCAATCTATAGTTATCATCATTTAAAGAAAAAATAATAGAAGATAAACTAGATATGTCATCCCTAGCATGCACAAGATCAGCCTCAAGACATAAAGTTTTAGTTAGATATGAATCTTTTTCAAGAGAGTTAGAAGCAACATTAACACTAGGTAATAAAGGTCTAGAAGATAGGTCATTTACTTGACCAAGCAACCTAGCATTTTCAAATTTAAGCATTTGAATCTCTTTAATATAGACATCTATCTCTTCTCTACGAGCATCAATAAGGTTCTTAAATTCAGCATTTTCAGTCTTAAGCAATTCAAAATCATTAAGGCAATTTAGGTTTTCTTCTCTATGATTCGCAATGTTCTTAAGGTAGATACCATTCTCAACTTCAATCTCATTATATCAGAGTTCAAGATCAAGGTATTTCCCTTACAAATTATCAATACTCTCAAGGTTGGTTTTCTCATTCAATTCAAGAATTTCAAGCTTAGCATAAAGATCATCAATAATTTATCCTAACCAATTTCTTTTAGATTTACATTTATCAAAAGATGAACGGGTAGTAATAAGCATGTCAGTAATAGCTTCCTTAGATAATTTATGCAAGCTTACCTCACTTACCTCACCAATATCTTCACTAGTAGATGCCATGAGTGTAAGGTGACACTCTCCATCTTCTTTGGAGCTTGAGCTTCTTGAAGATGAAGCTTCCCAAGCTACATGAGCTGCATTCTTGTATCTCTTCTCCTTCTTGTCCTTCCTCTTATATTTTCTCTCCTTCTTATATTCCTCTTCCTTCTTTGAGCTGCTCTTGTGGTGTGACTTCCTTGATTTGGGGCATTCACTCTTGTAGTGCCCTTTTTTCCCACATTTGTAGCATCTCAGAGTAGAGGGAGTAGGAGGCTTTCTTTCCCTTAAAGTGTTTGCCCTTGATGTAGTTGGATTCATGCTCACTAGGGCCTTCATATTTACTAGAGGAGGAGGGAGAGGTTTGACAAGCAAGTTGTTGTTGAAGGATGACAACGTCCACTTGTGCCTTTAAATCACTATCTTTGGTCTTCTTGGCTTCCTTCTCTTCTTGCTTGGCTTCTTCTTCTTTCTTGTCAAGTCTAGGCTCATGAGTTTGAAGATTGCCAATGAGTTCTTTAGTTGGGATGTCACCAAGGCTCCTCACTTCTTCAATGGAGGTGACCTTTGACTCCCATCTCTTTGGTAGAGTCCTCAAGATTTTGGAGTTGATAACACCTCTATCCAAAGTGTTGCCCAAAGCAGCCATCCCGTTGATGATGGCATTGAGTTTTGAGTACATCTCCGCAATCCCTTCTTTCTTACCCATCTTGAAGTTCTCTAGGAGGCTGTTCAACATGTAGATCTTTACCTCCTTGACTTGTTTTGTGCCTTCATATGTGATGCACAGCTTGTCCCAAATCTCATAGAAAGTGTCCCAAGATGAGATCCTGTTAAACTCTGTGGGGGTGACGTCTATGTAGAGGATGCTAATGGCTTTGGTAGTGCAGCTTCACTCCATGTTACAACAGCTCCGGTTGGCTCCTTGTAAAGTGTGACCATCACCTTCCACATGTCAAAGTCCATCCCTTGAATGTAAAACTGCATACGCCTCTTCTAATAGAGGAAGTTGGTGCCATCAAAGACCGGAGGACACATGGAGAAGCCTCCCTCTAGGTTGAGAGAACCAAGTAGGTTGTCGCCCATATTCTCATCTCGTGGGAGATTGTTGGAGAAGATTCTATGCTCTGATACCACTTGTTGGATCTAAGGGCTCTAGAGGGAGGGTGAATAGAGCTACAAAATTTCTCACAAAATAGATTAGACCTTCAAATTATATCAAGTTTAATGCAATAGCTTAAGTACAATTTGAAGTCCTATCTAACAAGCTTAGCAAGGATGCAAGAGATTGATAGCAAGTACTTGATAAAGGGATGTAGAGTGGTTCCATACTTCAAACTAGAAGTGAGTCAGTCCACTACCTAGCGAGGTCAACCTCTAGGACTTTGCAAGTGCTTTTCTCTATATTATTGCCAATATGAGTTACAACACAAGACCACCAAAGGACTTACCCATCCAACCACAAGAAGACATCCACCTTACCAAATGACTTACCCACTTAGCTTGAGTCTTCATCCTGTCACCAAGGTCTTACCCACTCAAGCTCAAGTCTTCCGCCTTGAAGGACTTTGCTTCTCCTCTTGGATCTTCAGCCTTTATCTTCTCCTTCACCGGGAGAAGATCACCACCTCTTCATCAACCTTGAAGAGGACCAGCTATAACTCCTTCTTCACTCGATGGATCTTGCTTCACCTTTTCTTCATGTAGGAAGGGGATAGGTAAGTAGAAGAAGATGAGAGCTTT
Source organism: Alisma plantago-aquatica (assembly GCA_963693085.1). Lineage (NCBI taxonomy): Eukaryota > Viridiplantae > Streptophyta > Magnoliopsida > Alismatales > Alismataceae > Alisma > Alisma plantago-aquatica. Next base: position 336,111,608 of record OY856414.1, read on the forward strand.
ACATGCACAATAGTGGAGTTCTCTTACAATATGCCTAACTCACAATCATTAAATGAAGTGTAAACTAGAGAGAGAAAGGGGCTCAAGGAGTAGTAGCACACTCAACTATAGCAAATACCTTGAATATCTTAAATGAGCAAACTTGGAATGAACTCCAAGGGGTCCTATTTATAGATGGGGTGCTCCCTTGAGTTGGAGAACATGTAGGGTCGAAATATAGCCATTTTCCGCAATGCAACGGATCTATTTTCACCCAAAACAAGTCACCAACGGTTATAATCACTTTTTCTACATTTTCCGTACAGTACATTCGGTCGAGTTTCAATAAAGGTAACTCGATCGATCAACGAAAAGACAAAGTCAATTTTCAAACTATCGACCGAGTTTGTTCTGGGGAACTCAACCGATGAGCTAAAATTGAGTTTTCTCAGTGAGTTGGTCGATCGAGTTCTGTAAATGCACAACTCGACCGATGGGTCATCTTCAGAAAATCCATCATAGGATCCATCGAGATTGTAACTCGACCGATGAACAACCTGTGATCAATTTTCTAAATTTACTTTTGGGTGATTAAACCTTGGTAGAAAGTGTCCCACATATTTTTCTCTTCTTAGTTACAAGTCATATCATTAATACAAGTGATTACAAAATTCGTTTGAAGTGATTTCCTTATTAGCACACTTGCATTGTATTTACTTGAACTTGGACAAGCTAGGGCTTGTGTAATTTGATCCTTTTATATACCTAAAGTCTAAAATCAATCTTGAACAAACATATTAGATACATATGAATGGAATAGTTGAGTCATTATCAAAATATAGACAATATATAACCTTTAGGTCAACATAACCAACATACTCTCGACAAAAGCTCAATGACTGATAGTGTTTGGCCAGGTCCAATCCCTGACCAATAGAGATAGAAGCCTTGACCAATCAATAAAACCAAGTGAATATGGTATTTGTAAATACAATTTATCTAAGACCTACTTTTGACCAATATAAATAAAAGCTCATTGATTTGTATACATCTATGTTTCATTACATATATCTTTCAAAATAAGTACACCATGAAAACCTACTCATCATTCATCACATGACAACAAAATATATATAAATAATAAACAATATTTCTTTCAATTTTCAATTGTATACATTCAAAATACAAATTTTGGATCGTCTATGTTTGTCCAAAAAAGTAAGACAAATCTTATGAAATCACTTTGACATAGAATCCATATGCACTGTATGTTGTATGACGTCCTTTGACATTTGCTTTAAACTAAAACTATCTCCTGTGACCCGAAGAAGTTCTCAATGTTTATCCTAGAAATACTTTTGGAACTCTATCTTGGATTTTTCCTTTAGTATTTTCATCAATTCTTCCTGTTAGGTTGTTGTCCACATCCTTCACTGTAAAATAGTTATATTAGTTTGATATAATTTATCATTAATGGGATAACAAAGAGATAATTAGCGACACTAGTAGAAAACACAACTAAAGCCACTAGTAAAACAAAAAATATAAATCAAGGAGCAAAATCCTCAAACATGTACATATGAAATCTATTTGACTATAAAAATAATAGCCATGCTACCTTGAAATGTCTACGCATATGATTGTTTGGATGAAACTATTAAGTTGTATATTATAACCATTGACATTAATGCAATCTGGAAAAAGACAACGCACATCATGCTTCTTTTAGTCAAACGGTATTACAATTTATTTTGTAGCTCTCTTGATTCTTAACAGTGACGGTGGTCACGTCATACCAAATAAAATAAAAAATTACTATAAAATAATATCACAATAGCTATGCCGGTCTGTTTTGTAAGTCTAATCTAAATGCTCACCAATCATGTGCATATCTCTTTCCCACTAGGTGACTATCTGGCGCGTAAGGGATTTATTAGATATGTGAAGTAGAAAATAAAAATCCTACACAAAGTCGATAGAGCCTAATGAAGCATATGGATCTTGCGACTCACTCGTATTGGAAGAGATGCAAATTAACGTGGAAGAAAAGTCTGAGAAGAAAAGTGAGTTAAACGTAAGTGAAAGAAGAAGGCGAGAATAGATCTATAGGAGACAACATTGAAAATACTCGGGGCACTGTAGATCTGAGATGGGAGGGCAGTAACGACCCAATACGCGGTCCAGATATCGATGGAAACAAGAAGTGTACTCGCGAGAGAAGGGAAGTGTCTGAAGGGAGCAGAATCGATGGGGGCAGTGCTTCAAGGATATTATATTAGGTTTTCAATAAGTACGGAAAATGAAGAGCCATTTATATTATTTATAGGAGTTTATGGTCATGTCTGGTTGTCATTAATCAAGGACATGTCTTAACTGGTGTTATTCAACTGCCCAGGGTTGTTATCCCTGACTATACAATCTTGACCTTTATAATATTTTGTTGTAGTATAACTCCACCAAATCATACTTATATTTAGAAATGCATCTAGCCATCAATTTGCAAATATTTTATAATATCTCAACAATATGAGTTTAACACCAACATTGACTGAGTTTTCTTTTTGGTCCATGTCGTGGAAGATTTATCCCTTTGGGAAGCACATGGACATGAGATTGAAGGAAGACTTAGAAGTGATTTGCACGAGATGTCTAATTTTAGTAGATATGACTCATATATGTTTTAAATTATAGTCTACATATATAGGCATATGTGAACCTGATATAAACTGTGAATGTACATAGTGGTTTATATATTCTAATATAAAATTTGTAAAAAAATGATTGTAAAGATCGAGTTTTCACACTCCAAAGTATGATGGTAGTGGTGTCTACATTAATATTATAACTTCACAGACAATTATTGGTATGTAGTAAAACTTCATTGGAAGTAAAGTAATTAGAAAAGTTGGAGAACAACCTCAACCTAGTATTGTGACAAATATTATAGTAATTGTATAATCCCTTTATCTTCAATAACAAGGTTGAATTTGAGGCATGGAAATATTATCATGTCAATGCTCATATTTATTCCTTGATATAGATTAGACTATTTGATATACATATGAGGTCAACATCGTATGCTAACTCACATGAGTATGGCCATGTATTTCATAGTATCACTCATTAAGTGGTTGAGATATAAATTGAATAGGAGGGAAAAGTTCTATCTACATCACTCACAATAATCTGCATGTGTCACAGTGCAATTAAGTACTACTTGTATGGAAACAATTATTCATGATCACATTGATTATTCTTAAAGTACGTCAACCAATATGTGGTCATTGTAATGGGTCTAAGACCACAATCACCATTATCACATGATATATGATTGTGACTCCCATTTATGGCTTCCGTGTATCATACTCAAGTTAGATATGTCTACTACACTTGTTCATAACAAGTACACATGTGTTTGACATCCGATAACATGACTAGTGAGATTTAGTCATTAGTTACACACATATTAACCTTCATGATTTATTTTTGTCCTAGTTTCCACAATGTATCTGAGTAGGAACCTATGCAAGAATGAATACTCTTAACACACACATAATCTCATGTTTATCTCCTCAACTATAAATTATGTCATTGTGTCATACATTTCTCGACATTTTATTAATATTTTTCATTATCTCATACCATAGCAAAAATAATGATTATAATTGACTTTACGAATAATCAACTCAATTACAAAATATGCTATTAGCTTAACATAGAATTTAGTTTGAATTTTGTTCTTCCTTCTTGGCTTGTTGTAAACTTCAATCTAAACTTCTTTGGAGCTACGATAGAGAGCAGCGTGACTAATATGTAGTCTCTATGGTTTCTACAAAAAAACAAGTAGTGTTATTACAATCGTCATAAGACTGGGCATAATACAAACATATTCATGATTAGTATTATACTTCATGCACAAGCAATTATGTACAACCAACTACGAGAGATAAAGTCAATTAAAAATCAATTGATACCCTTCCATTTTCTAGATTTGTCAACTCAGAATTGACCCAAATTGACAAAATCCAAATACAACAACCTAGTTTTTAGTTTGGAAAACAACTTTTGAACACAGAGACCCAAATAAAAAACACCCTTTTTAGGTCAGACTTAGTGAATTAATGATTAATACTACACTACCATACACAATAATATGCATACAAATCACTAAGAGAGATCATCTCAACAAATATCCAACAAGTACTAACCTAGACTGAGAAAATAAATCTAAGAGACGTAGTTTTAGCTTAGAGATTATCTTTTGGACCTAGAATGGACAAAACTAAACCATTTTGGTTCAATCAAAGTCAGATTTATTATTAATATTACATTGTCAAGCATAATAATTTATATACAACCCACTAAAATAGATAAACACAACTAGACGACCTCCTTTAATTATTCAAATTTGTCAATTCGGAATAGGCCAAGATTGACAAAATCCAAATACGACGACCTAGTTTTAGTCATGCATCAAATTTCAGACTTAGAATCAACCAATATTAACTAAATCTTATTCACTCTATATGTTAAACCAATTTGGACTCACAATTATTACTATATTGAAAAAGACAATAATCAATATACAACTTTCTAAGAGAGAGCTTCTTGATCAACATCAAATTGTCTCTCTTCGATTATCTAATTTGTCAACTTAGAACTACCCATATTGACAAAATACATATTCAACAACCTAGTTCTAGTTCAAGCATCAACTTTTAGGCCTGGAATCAACCTATGTCCACAAAATCTAAACCCAAAACCAATTTTGATCAGATCTTGTTAGGTTTGTCGTTGGTACTATACTTCCATACATAATAATTTTTATAAAACATACTAAGAGAGCACAAACAAATTAACAACCTACTTACACCAAACTATAGAATATAAGTCAAAATAACATAGAGTACCCTTCATTGACATGTGCTTGTCAGTTTGTAAAATAAGAATAATACAAACTACCAAGAAAAACAAATCAAAAGCATGAAATGCGTTGCAAACAAAGTAAAGGGACTGGTTAGATTTTGACAAATTCATAAATAAATTGGATATTAAAAGAGTCCAATAGTAGTGAAGAGAACATATATGTTAGTAAATCAAAGCAACAATAATTTAATTATGTTTCATCTAATAAATTGAACATAAAAGTGGACGGATGAAATCTAGTAATATAGCATGATAAAAGTTAATTATGATCTCATAACAGACACAATGTACATGTTGTTTTGAGGATTGTGTTAGATTTCATATTTTGGCGTGTACTTATTGTCTACAAAATAAATGATAAAAAAATAGCTGCAAAAGTAGTTGGGGAAGCAAGCGTGAGCACACTAACATGCTCGATCTATAATCATGCAAACATCCTATTAAAACTCTCTCTCTCATTATAGGTAATATAGATAAGAATAAGAATACACATAGGCTAAACTTATACTTTCTATTATCACAGATGATATAGACATCAAAATTCAATTACAACTTCTTGGCTCATACTAAACTTTTCTTTGCCGCTTGTCGACTTTTCCATTAGATGGCGGTCATTTAGAATGACTAAAAGTGAGATCCACATGTGAAAGATACTCTAGAAAATGGCAAAATAATTATGCTCTTTTCTTGAAGAAAGTTGCAAGTTTTCTATTCAAAAATTCAACATTCTTGTTAATCCAAAGAAGTGATGGATGTCTTCATGTTTTCTATTCTTCAACATGATAAAAATATATATTGTATAACACTATGAATCGAGAAATATGTTGTTTCATGTGAATGAGGGGTACATGTAGGCCATTCTATATTTAGTTTGATAAAAATCTTATGTAATGTCATAATACACACACATGCATGCATACGCACACACACAACATTTATATATACATATATATATATATATATATATATATATATATATATATATATATATATATATGTATATCCATATATATCATATATATACATATATACATATTATATTGAAGCTGAAATACATTAAAGATGCTATACATTCTAGACTTTTTCTATCATGCAAAAATGATTTTTAAAATCAAACCATTAGTTTTCTTAAATCTCGTTCGAGTAGGTTATGCATAAACTTTGAGCTTATTTGAACATTAATAAGTCATTTGTATTAAGACAACACAAATGATGCATTGGAAATTAGCTTTTTACATTGATGACTGACTTAGAGACATCCAATGAGTTGAAATTTTGCACGTATCTTATATTTATTATATATTTGAATATCAATATTTTAGATTTTGAAAAAAGTTGATCTTGAACACCATTGGAGTATACAAGTTTATTCTACCCTGATTATATATATGTATGTATATATATACTACAAAAGTTGTTGTTTGTTTGTTTATTAGACAAATATGATTTACTAGATATTAATATTATTCATTTAGTTAGTCACTTATCTTTATGTGAGAAAATAAACCCAACACAATATGGTCAAATAGTTTACCCCCGACTACCTTCATATATAGAAGACCCTTCTTCGACAATCTAACTCAAACTTATATTTGGTACACATAACTTGGTAGTAATATATTAATCAATACATGCATGACTTAAAGTACCCTTATCATGAAATTTGTATAGATACATATACCACATCGAATAATGATAAACTATCAATCTTTTATGGTATCTTGATATTTGTGCTGCTAAGGTGGAAAATGAAAAAAAAATAAATCAAAAACATGGTAGCAGTTTAGATTTCAAGAAATAATAATCAAACCAAAACATATCCAACCAAAGTGATGTTGTTATTTCCCTTGTCAATAACACATTATTCTAAAATATTACTTCCGGTGCATTGGAAGTAATGTTTTGGGATGGGCTACGTGCTTAGAGATATATTATTATTATTATTATTATGAACAACCTTCTAAGGGAGATCATCTTGATTAATAGCTTGCTGAGTAACCTAAATTGCCCATATTTTTTTTTCTTCTAAATTTGACCTAAATTCAAATAATTCAAGTATCACGACCCACTTTAGTTCACACATCAACTTCCGGTCTAAAAATCAACTGAGACGCAAATCTATATGCTTTTGTATTTTAGATCGAGTCTAGTTCATGATTAATACTACATTGCCATACACAATACTTTACATACAACCCTCTAAGAAAGAGAAGCTCAATTAATAACAAGAAGTCTCTCTAATTGTTTGAATATTTTAAGTCATAAGTGACCTAGATTGAAAAATTCCCAAGTATAGTGACATGGTTTTGTTTTGGTGTCAACTTTCTGACCATAATTGATCTAGGTTGACAAAATCTAAACCCTTTTTATGCAGGACCAAGTTGGATCATTATTAGTACCACACTTCTACACATAATAACTTATATACAACCCATTAAGAGAGAGAGTATTGATTAAAAACCGTCTGGCTCCCTTTAATTGTGTGAAATTTTCAACTCATAACCAATCTAGCTTGAAAAATTCCCAATACAAGGACAACATTTTAATTCATGCATCAAATTTTGGATAAGACCACCCAGACTGACAAAATCTAAACTTTTTTTAGGTTGGACTGATTTGGATTAATGATCAATAATACATCATCGTAAACAATAATATATATTGGTCAACAATAATTTATCAACTTAGAAAGAGAAAGTTGATTAAAAAGTAGTTGACTCCTCTCAGTTGTCCAAAAATTTATCAACTCCTAACTTACTCAGATTCAAAAGTTACCAATATGACGACCTGGTTCAAGTTAAAGCATCAGCTTTCAAAACCAAACACTACTACAGAAAATGCTTTTTACAATGGGAGAAACACAACAGTTCTAGTAGTTGTATTGTAGTTAACATATTTATTACAACAAGTCTATTTGTGTATTGTTTATTATATATATTGTACAACATAAGTTATAGACAACATGCCAAACTCATTGTAGTAAACATGATACTACAACATGTACTAAACTGTTGTAATAGACTATAATATCGTAACATACTCAAACCCATTGTAAAATACCAAACTTACAAAACATGCTCTAACATGTTGTAATAGTCACTATGCTAACCCATTGTAATAGATCATAATTGCACAACATACTCTAACTCATTATAATATACCATAATCAAACAACATACATTCACATGTTATAATAGTTACATGTTGCAATAGACTAGAATTACACAACAGGTGCCTATGCAATTTTCTATATATGTACAATAAAGAATGCATCTGGTACATAGAATGAAATTAATTCATTGATTTGAGTTGTCCTTTACTTTCATGTGGTCTCAAGTTTGAAACCTATGTCTAGCTATATTTTTCATAAACATATTGTATAAAACACCCCTATTATAACAGGTGTGTTCAGTAAATTATAACATTCATTAACTGTTGTATAAAACACATGTATTACAACATGTGCAACACATGTTGTATAAAGAACCCCCCATAAGACAACACGGTCTAAAACAATGGTTGACACATGTTGTAAAATGGAAAAATAAACTGTTGTAAAAAACATTTTCTGTAGTAGTGAAAATTGACCTAATCAACAAATTTTAAACCCCTTTAGGTTGGACCAAGTAGGATCCATTATTAGTACCACACCACTGTACATAATAGTTTATATTCAACCGAATAAGATAGATAAACTCAATTCATAGGAACGCAACTCCCTTGAATTATCCACAATTGTCAACTTAGAACAAACCTAGATTGATAGAATCCAAATATGGTGACATAATTTTAGTTCAGACATCAACTTTTGGACCCATAATTGACCCATATTGACAAAATTCAAACACTTGTTTTAGGTTAGATCGATGCACATTCATGATTAAGACTACACTTCCGTACACCATAATTTATATACAACCTTCAAAGAAGGAGAAACTTCCACTCCCTTCAATTGTCTAAATTTGTCAACTAGGAATTGACCCATATTGAAAAATCCTTAACACAATGATATAGTTTTAGTTTGGGTATAAACTTTGGGACCCATAATCAACCATGATTTCCAAAATCTAAACCCTTTTTAGGTCGGTTCGATTGATATTCGTGATTAGTGCTACACTTCCATACATAATAATTTATATGCAACCCTAGAGAGAAGATCGACTAACAACCAACCGGACCCTTGAATTGTCCAAATTTTTCAACTCGAAAATGACCTAGATTGATAACATCCACAATGTCCTAGTTTAATCAGTAAACATCTTTTAGGCCCAGAATCAACCCGGATCAATATATTCTACCCCCTTTTTAAGGTAAGGTCGAGTCAGATTTATGATTAGTATTACACTACTATATACAATAATTTCTATACACCCCTCAAATAGAAATCAACTCAATTAACATGTGACTTCCTTAAAGTGTTTGAATATATCAAATTAGAACCAACCCAGATTCAACAAATCTAAATAAGACAACATGATTTTAGTTCACGTGCCAACTTTTTGGACCTAGATTCAACAAAATCTAAATAATTTTAGCCAGACCGAGTCAGATTTAGGATTACTACGAACTGTGATACCCACTAATTTTATATCCAATCCATAAAGAGGTAGCAACTCAAATAACAACCAACTGCCTCATTTCACTTGTTTGAATTTTTCAACTCAAAACTGACTTTAAGTGAAAAAATTTAAAATTTGTGGCTTGGTAATGTTCAAGCATCAACCTTCATACCAAAATTGACCTTGATAGACAAAATTTAAACCTTTTTAGGTCTGACCAAGTCAGATTAGTACTATAATGTAAGGAGTGGGACCCCAGAGGGGGATCCACTCCCTACTGAAAAAAATTAAAGAATAAAACATCCATTCCAAACACACTCAAAGGTATGCTGGAATAGGTGCAAAATTTTCAAACTTCAATAAATGGTATTCAAAACAACCAAAGTGTAGCAAAGGAATAAAAATAATGACTATATTTAATTTTCATATAAGATTACAAAAGTGCATCATAATATCCCATAAGGGTTTACATGTATGATACAACATAAGGATCTAAGTAGAGGGAAATCTAAAATACTTCAATTATGTCTCCAAGCAACATATCCAAGAGCTAGGTCCATGTTGGAAGCTATGTTCTCCTTGGTCATGTTCAACACCTCAATCTAAACCTGGGTGGTTGGGAAAACACCCATCAAAAGGGAAAGGAAAATAAAGTATGTGTCAACAAATATGAATAGGATATCAAGGAAAAGAAAACATGTAAATAAAGGCTAGTTTTCATCATAAGATGAAGATTTCAAGAGTATGAGGCTATTTTTAAATAGATGCTTTTCATAAATAAAATATAATAAAAGGGTTGCATGTATGATAATTATGACTGCCTTAACTAATTAGGGTTGAGGCACCTACCAGACCTCAACCTATAGGTGAGGGGAGAATTAATACATTCCCAGTCACCAACACATATTTTTGTGGGAGAGAATAAGACATTCCCCAGGGTGAATTAATGCATGCCCTATCTATGGGTGGTTGTACATAAGTACCACTACTATAGCTAAATAATCCATAAAATCGACATGCTAGAAAAGAATTCATGGCAAGTAAAATCATCGTATCAATTAAAACATGGAAGTGGGGTACAAGACCCAAGAAAAAGAATAGCATTACTGATTTTGAGGCAATTTAACAAAAGAATCATGAATAGAGGAAATAGGGTTCATATAGTGCCTCATTCGGGAATATAGGGTTTAGTTTGCAAATATCCCAACTTAGGGTGTAATAAATGCACATACATAAAGAGGGATTGCACATACATCAGTATGGATTACACATACCTCTCTTACTGATATCAATGACTAAGTTTCACCACTTTAATTGAGTCCAAATTCCACTTTGCCTATTTTCAATGTATTAACATGTATTAGAGTACAAAATGCACATTAATGTATAGAAACCCTAATTTTAGAACTTTTTTATCAAAACTTGGATATAAATTTTGAAATATCACCAATGAACTTATTAGGTTCTCTTGATCAAGAAAACATATTTTTATGTTAATTTTGGAGTTATGATGATTAAGATGCACTTTTTATGGATTTTATGCATTAAATTCATTTTACAAAAATCATCCTTCATAAAACCATGAAATTAGACATTAATAATAATTTTATTAGATAGAGATTAATTTTCCAATTTCAAAACATATTTATTTGTCAAATTTGTATAAACGGATTACAAGATATGAATTTTTCAATACTAACCAATAGGAAATTGCCACATCATCAAACCGATCGAGATAATTGAAGAGAGAGGGAGAGGGAGAAAATACAATTTGACCCAAAATTAGGTTTGAAGTTGAATAGGTAATCAAACTATAGCTTCTAGAGAAGATAAAATAGTAAGAAACTAAAACCCTAGAAGAACATGATAAATAGAGATGGAGATCATCGATTTTAAACATAGAAGCATAAGTTTTAAGCATGTCGTAAGCAATATATGAGAAGGGGTTTATAAAAATCACCTCTAGGAAGGTAATAAGTTCCAAACAGAAAGGATCCCAAGATTATAAGGTCTGGTTGCTCCAAGCCAAGCGCCTTTCTTGAGCAAAGATCACCTTCTCCACTTTAGAGGTGCAAACCCTAGCAAAAGAGCATGGCTTGAGATGGTTTAGGGATATAGGTGGAGTTTTATCATGGAAGGTCATGGTTATGACCTGGAATAAGGTGGGAGGAAGACTAACAATATGAAAACAAGGAAGGAAAGGAGGATACTTACTAGTTTTGGTTGAAATCACCAAGGAGAAGCTTAAGAAATCCTAAATAGAGAAATTTGGAACCCTAGGAGCCTTCTTCACCATGGTAGGCACCTCTTTTTAGCTTGGGACAACACCTTCATAGAAAAAAAAGAGTAGGAATGATGCTCTAAGCTTGAGGAAATAAAGGAGAGCAAGAGTTTTCGAATTGGGAGTTGAGAAGGGGTAGATATGACTATATAAAGAAAGAGGTCAAGTATGAGGTGTATATGAGACTTTCCATGTGTCATTATAAGGGTGTCCATGGACATGAAAGCCTTTATGGATAAAGAAGAAGTCAAGTATGAGGTGTCAAGTTACTTTCCATGTGTCCAATGCTAAGGGTGTTGATGAATGCATATCCATCTCTTATTTTTGCTTTATTTAGAATAATTAATTATGACTCTTTTGTTAATTTTAGCTAATTCAAAAATAAATAGAACTTTCATCTTCTTGATATATTTTTCCTGAACTCTTATGATATTTTTCTTAATTTTTAGGAATTATCTAAGTAATTAAATCGAGAAAACAAAATATGAAGATATGACGCTTTTCAAATATTCTCGCAGTGCCTGAGATACGCGTCACCAAAATAGTCATATCTTTTGCGTATAAAGGCGGAATTTCAAGATAAAGTATGAAATAAAAAGAGAATTTTATTAGATACAAAAAAGACATATTTTGCAGCAATTCTGGTGTTTATTTGGCTGCACAATTAACCAGTGAAAGTAGTCTAACGTTTTCCCGCAGAGTCTGATTTTGGTATATACCTTTCACCAAAATTGGTATAACTCTCACATCCCAAGGCGGAATTTATTGTGCAAGTATGTGTTGTAAATATAATTCAATTATCTACATGAAAAATATATCTTCGGACTGCTTCCAAATTTTTGAATGGTCCAAAAATATGCTCGAAATTACTATTACGAGAAATTACTGCAAAAAGAATGTAAAGCAAGCAATTGTTTCGTCTATTGATTAGATCCAAAAAATTAGCAGCTGCCTCCGACCATTTCTTTTGTCCTAAACCTAATGTATACCCCCCCTCCTTCTCCTATAAAAAGAGGGGCACTTCCTCCTCATTAGGGCATCTCTTTTGCACCGGAATTCTGAGCATCTTATTTCTTGTATTCTTCTTCTAGTTCTACAATAAAGTCAATTTTCTTGAAGCATTATTCTTTCTTATTTTGTTCTTGGCGCTTTCATTCCGCTTTAGTTCTAGATCTTCTTTTCTCCGTTCTTTAGTTCTGGAGCAAGGAAATAAGAACATGGCCGTTTCATTGTCTCTAGCATAAGGATTAACTTCCTAATTTTGGACTAGACTATGGCCAAAGTACTTTCTTCCTCCGTCTCCCCCTTCTCCTCAATCATGAGCGAGTAGTTCCATATCGAGGCAAGGGGAATAGCCCCTTAGTCATGGTTTGATCGAATCGGCTTTAATCGACTTCTTTAGACGGCGATTGGTTTATTTAATCGATGATCTAGTGAAGTAATTACTCGCTTAGATATATATGTTAACTCGGATGAAAATGATCATGGAAATCCGGGTTTAGAACGATTAAACCAATTTGCATAGAGATTCTGATGTGACCGTGGATTTATCTCTTTTCAGATGACGAACAAGGAAACATGAGCACCAAGACCAATGGGCTCATGTGGAGTTCATCTTTTGTGGGTTTTTTTTTTATTCACATGTCATCGCCTATTTGTCGATTAATTGTTAATTCATTTTCTTGTCAAGACTAAGGTGGTGAAAACCCATAAAGCCTCGATTCTCTTCCTTTGATTTCAATCACCGACTGTCTTGTTTACTCTAGTTTTTAGTCTTTTAATTCATAATTGCTTTTTGTGCTAACAACAATTTTTGTTTACCTTTTACAGGGCAAATAATATTTTAAGTACAATTTCAATTTTAACATTTTCTTTCTTATTTTAGTGTAATCAACCAAACACCATTCTGACTTTTACTTTCCGTTCTAAATCTAAAAATACCAAAAACAAATAAAATAAGTTTTTCAAATAATTGGGTTTTTAAGAAACAATCTTCAAAAGTTGTCCTTTGGGATTCGACCCTTTCTATACTAGCCTTAACCGGAGAGTTAAAAGGATTAAACTCTAGGATAATTTTTCTAGTGATTGGTGTGTTAAGCGACACATATCAATTTAGTGTTGTTGTCGGGGACAACATATTGTTTTCTCGAACCCCCCAAAATTTTTGAAAAACTTTTTTCCTTTTTTTTTTGCCTTCCGAGTAACATTCTGGAAGTGATAATCCTCTTTTTGCCGAGTTTTCATTTCGGCAGTCCATTTTTTCTACACATGATTAATTGTTTCATTTGTGCATTCGACGCCCGAACGTCGATTTTCAACCGTTTGACCTGGAAATAGAAAGGACTTTCCATCGTTTAAACTGTCAAAATCTAGAAAGAATGAATGAAGAGGAAGTCACCCGTAGGATCGACCAAGCTCTCGCAGCTCAAAGAGAGCTTATCCAAGCCAAACAAGCGGCAAGAGAAGCCACTTTGTGAGCAACCTTTAGGGCTGAACAAGAAACCATAGAAGCCAATAGGAGGGAAGCCGAAAGGCAAAAACAATTAAAAGACTTTTCTGTTCCCAAAACTGCCTATGCGCAACATCCGGTCATACCCCCTGACATTATTGCTCCACAATTTGAGATCCGAACACAATGGATCACCATGACGCAAGCCAACCCCTTCTCAAACAACAATGGGGAAAGTTTCTAAGATCGTCTTCAAATGTTCATTGACCTTTGCTCTTAATTTGAACAAACTTCCGGGTGTCTCTGAAGATGCCATTCATCTTAGGTTGTTCAAGTATTCCCTCTCTGGCCAAGCTAGTAGCTGGTACAACACTATGGAGAGCGAAGAACATGTCACAATTTGGGAAGTTCTACAAAACAAGTTTCTTGAGAAATTTAATCCCTCTTCTCTCACCTACGAACTTAGGGGCCAAATTACTCACTTTTCTATATCCCCAGGAGAGACTTTAGGAGAAGCCTGGAAGTGGTTCAAAGACTTACTTAGGAAGTGCCCCCACCATGATATCTCTCAAGCCCAACTCATAGAGATCTTCTACCGTGGTGTTGATGATGATACTAAATTCTTTCTCGATTCCTCATATGGAAGAAATTTCATGCATCAAAGTTTGACTAGCGCATGAGAAGTAGTCAAACGGGCTTCTAAAATAAGAGGTAGAAGGGAATTGGTGGAATCCTTAAGGTAGCTAAGGCAGAAGTTAATCATGATATCCAAATCATAGCAGAAAGCCTCAAACTAATTACCTTAAAATAAGATCACTTAGAGTCATCCCTAGGCACCCTTAGGGAGTCACCCCAACAAATAAAAGTTGTGGACTCTCTTTGTGGCATTTTCCAAGGATACGATCACACCGCCCTTCACTTTCAATGCCTCTTCAACATGTCCATGCAACCCGAAATGGGACCACAAGCAGAAGACCTCAATTCAATCCATACCATACCAGGACAAGGTTACTACAACCCCAACCAAACTAGAAATCACCCTGGTTTTCAATATGGGAACCTTTCATGTGCCGAGCACTCTAGCCAACTCCAATCCCAATAAAGGCCTCCCTACCCTCAAGACAACAATCGACCACCACTTGGATTCCCATACAACAACCAAAGGAACTTTGGAACCCAATGAAATTACCGAGGAGATCATCCAACCCGACCACCATATCAAGGACAACAATTTCAAAACATAAACCTTCCCCATCAAAACCTCAATCAACCACCTCCTCAACCAAATGTTCCTAACCCTACCCCCTCATCTGACGAAAGAATAGCAGCCTTGGAGCAAATCACCATTGCCCAACAAGCTCATCAAAAGGAGACTGATGCCCAGCTAGCTTGTGTATTTGCCCAACAGAAACCTCCTGTCGACCATTTTGTTGGGCAGCATGAACCTAACCACAGTCATATAGAACAACTTAAGGTTTTCACTACCATATCTGGCCTTACCACGGAAGAAGAAGAAGGAAGTTCCCCCATCATAGATTTTGACCAAGGGGGTGATGAAGAGTTTGTTGTTGTCCCTCAAGCACTGAGATCACCTCCCCCACAAGAAGAGAGTCATGTATATAAGTCGTGTGTACCTTTTGCAGGTCGACTGAAGTATACCCAATTAGACTCTAGGTTCAACAAATTCAAGCAAAATTATGAGAAAGTTATGCGTCAGCATCCCACTTTTGGACGCTATGACTAATTTACCTGAATGGAAAAAATTCTTCAAATCCCTTCTAAACCGTAAGCGCACTACCGAGGAATCTGAAATGGTAAAATTGGCCAAAACTACATCAGACATCATCCAAAGTAAAATGCCAAAGAAACGCAAAGATCCAAGATATTTCAGGATCACTTGTTATATCGATGACTCTACCAGCCATTCAGGCCTAGCTGATCTTGTAGCTAGTGTGTCCATCATCCCTTTGAGCATGTATAGAAGGTTTGGTCTAACTGATGCTAGACCAACTTTGATGCATATTCAACTTACAGACTCTTCCATTACCAAGCCTCTTGGTATTATTGATGATGTGCCAGTCAAGGTAGGAAATTTCTATATCCCTTGTACCTTTGTGGTACTTGATATAAAAGAAGACACTAGCTACCCTCTCATCTTTGGTCGGCCATTCCTCGCTACAGCCAGGGCCCTCATCGACGTTGAGGCATGACTTCTCACACTAAGAGTGGGAACGAAGTTCATAAATTTTCAAGCCTCTAGGGGTAAATGAAGTACACCCAGGAGGAAGAAGTATATTTCCTTGAATGCATGGACCAGTTCAATAAGATGCAACAACGTTTCCTTAATTCTGAACCACCACATGTGATTGAAACTCGAATATCTCTGGTGGACAATCAAGTTGCTACTCAAATTGGCCTAGGCAGTTCTATCAAGATGGACATTTACCCTCCCACTATTTATACTATGGGTACAACCAACATCACCACTCAAGAAGTTCCCTTCCCACAACCCCCTCACCCATCTATGACCATACCCATTTCCTCTCCTCCCTCTCCCTTTGAGGAACCTCTCTTTGATAATCACCAAACGTCTTTTGAGCCACTACTACATATCACTACCCAAGAAGTGTAACCAAATGTCATGGATGGATACTCCGACTATCATCCCTTCATCCCAACCCCCATTTATACTAGTGGACAATATATAATCGAACAACTACAATTCAGTCAAAACAATGATTCTTATAATAATTATCCTTATACAAATGAGATTCAATATGACTATTCTCCACCATATGTCAAACCATGGGGACCTAACCATCTTGATTTCAATTTTTATCCTTGGTATACTGACGTACACCAAGTCATTCAGGATAAATTTCGAGACATGCAGGCAAATATGATGGAGTGGTTCTGAGGAAATCATCCAAGTCACTACCACAACCATACTTCCTACTCCGCTCTTCCACCGCCATACTATCTGCCAACGTCGGGATCCTCTTCCCTCCATCTCAGTCTAAGAGTTTGCTCGGGACGAGCAAAGTTCTAAGTCCTGGGTGGGGTGGGTGGTATGTGATCCACCCCCTATCTTTTCTTTATTTGTTTTATTTTTCCTTTTCATGCTTTTTTTTCATTAGTTGCTTTAGTTATGGCCCTTATCTAGTCGGTCATTTTTTCCTTAGTTGTACATTGGCCCATATCTAGTCGGTCTTGATATGATCATTTGTCAAAATACTCCCCTTAATGATGTAACTGCCTTGCAACTAAAATTTTGAAACTTTCTTGAGTAGAAATCCTCCTGTCACTTAGGACCTCAAATAATAATCACTCCTTGGAAAAGATGGCAAGCCATAGAGGACTGATAGGATTCAAGAGTGATGCTTTCTTATCATGTACAACTTGTATAAATTTTCTTGATTTTTCACATGATTCAGTAATAATTGAACCAATACATGATACTCTAAAAAAAGATGGAAAAAAAGTTGCATAAGAACAGCCTCTTCTACTCTTCTTCTACCACTTCCAAATCTTTCCATTCGTCAAAAAGAAAAAAGCCAATAGTGCCCAAAATGCTAAGTTTGGGGTGGCACCCCTTCCCCTCTTCCACTTCTACCATACCCACACAATTGGGTGTATCACCAAAAATCAAAGAAAAAAAATGCGGTCAATGTAACTGCATGTCCACTAAATAAAAAGGTCTCGAGTCAAATAGAGGAGAGACTGTCCTTCTTCCATACCTTCTTAACTCCAATTTTCTATCCAGGGAAAAACTACAAAAACCCCAACCATCCAAAATCAGCCATGTTCTTGTGTAAAACTTTAAAAAAAATTGGAGTACCAAATACAAAGGTAAAATGAAAATCTATTTTATTGCAGGTCTTGAATAAATGCAAGTTTGTGAAGTAGGAAATATAAAAGTCACTTTTCATGAATTCAGGAAGTCAGGGTCACTTGGCCATATTTTGGTGGAAGGAATCAAGTGGTTGTTAGGAGAGTGAGGATGATAGGTTGAGAGTATGTCTTGAAATTATTTTTTGATTTTAATGTCGCTCGGGACGAGCAAATTTTAAGTTTGGGGTATTTTGATGAATGCATATTCATTTCTTATTTTTGCTTCATTTAGAATAATTAATTAGGACTTTTTTTGTTAATTTTAGCTAATTCAAAAATAAATAGCACTTTCATCTTCTTGATATACTTTTCCTGAACTCTTATGATATTTTACTTAATTTTTAGGAATTATCTAAGTAATTAAATTAAGAAAATAAAAGATCAAGATATGAGACTTTTCAAATATTCCCGCAGTGCCTGAGATACTCGTCACCAAAATAACCATATCTTTTGCGTCTAAAGGCGGAATTTCAAGATAAAGTATGGAATGAAAAGAGAATTTTATTGGATACAAAAAAGATATATTTTACGGCAATTTTGGTGTTTATTTGGCTATGTAATTAACCAGTGAAAGTAGCCTTACGTTTTCCCGTAGAGTCTGATCTTAGTATATACCTTTCACCAAAATTGGTATAACTCCCACATCACAAGACGGAATTTATTGTGCAAGTATGCATTGGAAATATAATTCAATTATCTACAGGAAAAATATATTTTAGAACTACTTTAAAATTTTTGACTGGCCCAAAAATACGCTCGAAATTGCTGTTTCGGGAAATTACTACAGAAATAATGTAAAGCAAGCAATTGTTTCCTCTATTGATTAGATCCAGAAAATTAGCAGCCACTGCCGGCCATTTCTTTTACCCTAAACTTAATGTATACCCCAACTCCTTCTCCTATAAAAGGAGGGGTACTTCCTCCTCATTGGGGCATCTCTTTTGCACTGGAATTCTAAGCATCTTATTTCTTGTATTCTTCTTCTAGTTCTGCAATAAAGTCAATTTTCTTGAAGCGTTGTTCTTTCTTATTTTATTCTTGGTGCTTTCATTCCGCTTTAGTTCTAGATCTTTTTTTCTCCGTTCTTTAGTTCTGGAGCAAGAAATTAAGAACCTGGTTGTTTCATTGTCTCTAGCATAAGGATTAACTTCCTAATTTTGGGCTAGACTATGGCCAAAGTACTTTCTTCCTCTGTCTCCCCTTCTCCTCAATCATGAGCGAGTAGTTCCATATCGAGGTAAGGGGAATAACCCCTTAGTCATGGTTTGATCGAATCGGCTTTAATCGACTTCTTTAGATGACGATTGTTTTATTTAATCGATGATCTAGCGAAGTAATTACTCGCTTAGATATATATGTTAACTTGGATGGAAATGACCATGGAAATTCGGGTTTATAATGATTAAACCAATTCGCATAGAGATTATGATGTAACCGCAGATTTATATCTTTTCAGATGAAAAACTAGGAAATATGAGCATCAGGACCAATGGGCTCATGTGGAGTTCATCTTTTGTGGGTTTTTTTGATTCACATGTCGTCGCCTATTTGTCGATTAATTATTAATTCGTTTTCTTGTCATGGCTAAGGTGGTGAAAACCCCTAAAGCCTCGATTCTCTTCCTTTGATTTCAATCTGCGATTATTTTGTTTACTCTAGTTTTTAGTCTTTTAATTCATAATTACTTTTTGTGCTAACAACAATTTTTGTTTACCTTTTACAGGGCAAATAATATTTTAAATACAATTTCAATTTTAGCATTTTCTTTCTTATTTTAGTGTAATCAACCAAACACCATTCCGAATTTTACTTTCCGTTCTAAATCTGAAAATATCAAAAAAAATAAAATAAGTTCTTCAAATAATTGGGCTTTTAAGAAACAATCTTCAAAAGTTGTCCTTTGGGATTCGACCATTTCTATACTAGCCTTAACCGGAGAGTTAAAAGGATTAAACTCTAGGATAATTTTCCTAGTGATTGGTGCGTTAAGTGACACATATCAATTTGGTGTCGTTTTTGGGGACAACATATTGTTTTCTCAACCCCCCCCCCCCCCCAAATTTTTGAAAAACTGTTTTCCCTTTTTTTCCTTCCAAGTAACATTCCAGAAGTGCTAATCCTCTTTCTGCCGAGTTTCCATTCCGGCAGTCCATTTTTTCTGCACACGATTAACTGCTTCATTTGTGCATGCGACGCCCGAACGTCGATTTTCAACCGTTTGACCCAGAAATAGAAAGGACTTTCCATTGTTTAAACCGTCAAAATCTAGCAAGAATGAATGAAGAGGAAGTCGCTCGTAGGATCGACCAAGCTCTCGCAGCTCAAAGAGAGCTTATCCAAGCCGAACAAGTGGAAAGAGAAGCCGCTTTGCGAGCAGCCTTTAAGGATGAAAAAGAAACCATAGAAGTCGATAGGAGGGAAGCTGAAAGGCAAAAACAATTAAAAGACTTTTCTGTTCCCAAAACTGCCTATGCGCAACATCCGGTCATACCCCCTGACATTATTGCTCCACAATTTGAGATCCGAACACAATGGATCACCATGATGCAAGCCAGCCCCTTCTCAGGCAACAATGGGAAAAGTTGCCAAGATCATCTTCAAAGGTTCATTAAACTTTGCTCTTTGAATAAACTTTCGGGTGTCTCTGAAGATGTCATTCGTCTTAGGTTGTTCAAGTATTCCCTCTCTGGCCAAGCTGGTAGCTGGTACAACACTATGGAGAGCGAAGAACTTGTCACAACTTGGAAAGTTCTACAAAGCAAGTTTCTTGAGAAATTTTACCCCCCCCCTTCTCTCAACTACAAACTTAGGGGCCAAATTACTCACTTTTCTATGTCCCCAGGAGAGTCTTTAGGAGAAGTCTGGAAGAGGTTCAAAGACTTACTTAGGAAGTGCCCTCACCATGATATCTCTCAAGCCCAACTCATAGATATCTTCTACCATGGTGTTGATGATGATATAAAATTCTTTCTCGATTCCTCATCTGGAAGAAATTTCATGCATCAAAGTTTGACTAGCGCATGGGAAGTAGTCAAACGGGCTTCTGAAATAAGGGGTAGAAGGGGAATTGGTGGAATCCTTAAGGTAGCCAAGGCAGAAGTTAATCATGATATCCAAAGCATAGCAGAAAGCCTCAAATTAATTGCCTTAAAACAAGATCGTTTAGAGTCATCCCTAGGCACCCTTAGGGAGTCACCCCAACAAATAAAAGTTGTGGACTCTCTTTGTGGCATTTTCCAAGGATACGATCACACCACCCTTCACTGTCAATACCTCTTCAACATGCCCATGCAACCCGAAATGGGACAACAACCAGAAGACCTCAATTCAATCCATACGATACCAGGCCAAGGTTACTACAACCCCAACCAAACTAAATACCACCCTAGTTTTCAATATGGGAACCTTTCAGGTGCCGAGAACTCTAGCCAACTCCAATCCCAACAAAGCCCTCCCTACCCTCAAGGCAACAATCGACCACCACCTGGATTCCCATACAACAACCAAAGGAACTTTGGAACCCAAGAAAATTACCGAGTAAAATCATCCAACCCGACCACCATATCAAGGACAACAATTTCAAAACATAAACCTTCCCCCTCAAAACCTCAATCAACCACCTTCTCAACCAAATGTTCCTAACCCTACCCCCTCATCTGACGAAAGAATAGCAGCCTTGGAGCAGATCACCATTGCCCAACAAGCTCATCAAAAGGCGACTGACGCCCAGCTAGCTCGTCTATTTGCCCAACAGAAACCTCCTGTCGGCCATTTTGTTGGGCAGCCTGAACCCAACCCCAGCCATATAGAACAACTTAAGGTTGTCACTACCAGATCTGGCCTTACCACGGAAGAAGAAGGAAGTTACCCCATCATAGATTTTGACCAAGGGGGTGATGAAGAGGTTGTTGTTGTCCCTCAAGTGTTGAGATCACCTCCCCCACAAGAAGAGAGTCATGTATATAAGCCGTGTGTACCTTTTGCAGGTCGACTGAAGTATACCCGATTAGACTCTAGGTTCAACAAATTCAAGAAAATTATGAGAAAGTTATGAGTCAACATCCCACTTTTGGATGCTATGACTAATCTACCTGAATGGAAAAAAAATTCAAAGCCCTTCTAAACCTTAAGCGCACTACCGAGGAATCTGAAATGGTAAAATTGGCCAAAACTACATCAGACATCATCCAAAGTAAAATGCCAAAGAAACGCAAAGATCCAGGATCTTTCGGGATCACTTGTTCTATCGGTGACTCTACCCGCCATTCAGGCCTAGCTGATCTTGGAGCTAGTGTGTCCATCATCCCTTTAAGCATGTGTAGAAGGTTTGGTCTAACTAATGCTAGACCAATTCTGATGCATATTCAACTTGCAGACTCTTCCATTACCAAGCCTCTTGGTATTATTGATGATGTGCCAGTCAAGGTAGGAAATTTCTATATCCTTTGTGACTTTGTGGTACTTGATATAAAAGAAGACACTAGCTACCCTCTCATCTTTGGTCGGCCATTCCTTGCCACGGCCAGGGCCCTCATCGACGTTGAGGCAGGACTTCTCACACTAAGAGTGGGAATGGAGTTCATAAATTTTTAAGCCTCTAGGGGTAAATGAAGTACACCCAGGAGGAAGAAGTCTATTCGTTGAATGCATGGACCAGTTCAATAAGATGCAACAATGTTTCCTTAATTCTGAACCACCACATGTGATCGAAACCCGAATCTCTCTGGTGGACAATCAAGTTGCTACTCAAATTGGCCCAGTCAATCCTATCAAGATGGACATTTACCCTCCCACTATTCATATTGTGGGTACAACCAACATCACCACTCAAGAAGTTCCCCTCCCACAACCCCCTCACCCATCTATGACCATACCCATTTCCTCTCCTCCCTCTCCCTTTGAGGAACCGCTCTATGATAATCACCAAATGTCTTTTGAGCCACTACTACATATCACTACCCAAGTAGTGCAACTAAATGTCATGGATGGATACTCCGAATATCATCCCTTCATCCCAACCCCCATTGATACTAGTAGACAACATATAATCGAACAACTACAATTCAATCAAAACAATGCTTCTTATAATAATTATCCTTATACAAATGAGATTCAATATGACTATTCTCCGCCATATGTCAAACTATGGGGACCTAACCATCTTGATTTCAATTTTTATCCTTAGTATACTGACGTACACCAAGCTATTCAGGATACATTTCGAGACACACAAGCAAAGATGATGGAGTGGTTCTGAGGAAATCAACCAAGTCACTACCACAACCATGCCTCCTCCTCCGCTCCTCCACCGCCATACTATCTGCCACCGTCGTGATCCTCTTCCCTCCATCTCGGTCTAAGAGTTTGCTCGGGACAAGCAAAGTTCTAAGTCCGGGGTGGGGGTGGGTGGTACGTGATCCACCCCCTATCTTTTCCTTATTTGTTTTATTTTTCCTTTTCATGATTTTTTTTCATTAGTTGCTTTAGTTATGGCCCTTATCTAGTCGGCCATTTTTTTCCTTAGTTGTACCTTGGCCCATATCTAGTCGGTCTTGATATGATCATTTGTCAAAATACTCCCCTTAATGATGTAACTGCCTTGCAACTAAAATTTTAAAACTTTCATGACTAGAAATCCTCCTGTCACTTAGGACCTCAAATAATAATCACTCCTTGGAAAAGATGGCAAGTCATAGAGGACTGATAGAATTCAAGAGTGATGCTTTCTTATCATGTACAACTTTTTTAAATTTTCTTGATTTTTCACATGATTCGGTAATAGTTGAACGCATGGTACTCTAAAAAAAAGATGAAAAAAAAAGTTGCACAAGAACAGCCTCTTCTACTCTTCTTCCACCACTTCCAAATATTTCCATTCGTCAAAAAGAAAAAAGCCAATAGTACCCAAAACGCTAAATTTTGGGGTGGCACCCCTTCCCCCTCTTCTTCTTCTTCCATACCCATGCAATTGGGTGTATCACCAAAAATCAAAGAAAAAAATGCGGTCAATGTAACTGCATGTCCACTAAATAAAAAGGTCTTGAGTCGAATAAAGGAGAGACTGTCCTTCTTCCATACCTCCTTCACTCCAATTTTCTACCCATGGGTAAACTACAAAAACCCCAACCATCCAAAATCGGCCTTGTTCATGTGTAAAACTTTAAAAAAAAATTGGAGTGCCAAATACAAAGGTGAAATGAAAATATGTTTTATTGCAGGTCTTGAATAAATTAAAGTTTGTGAAGTAGGAAATATAAAAGTCACTTTTCATGAATTCGGGAAGTCAGGGTCGCTTGGCCATATTTTGGTGGAAGGAATCAAGTGGTTGTTAGGAAAGTGAGGATGATAGGTTGAGAGTATGTCTTGAAAGTATTTCTTGATTTTAATGTTGCTCAGGATGAGCAAAATTTAAGTTTGGGGTATTTTGATGAATGCATATTCATCTCTTATTTTTACTTCATTTAGAATAATTAATTAGGACTTTTTTGTTAATTTTAGCTAGTTCAAAAAAAAATAACACTTTCATATTATTGATATATTTTTCCTGAACTCTTATGATTTTTTTCTTAATTTTCAGGAATCATCTAAGTAATTAAATTGAGAAAATAAAAGATGAAGATATGAGGCTTTTCAAATATTCTCATAGTGTCTGAGATACTCGTTACCAAAATAGTCATATCTTTTGCATCTAAAAGCGTAACTTCAAGATAAAGTATGGAATGAAAAGAGAATTTTATTGGCTATAAAAAAAACATATTTTGCTGCAATTTTGGTATTTATTTGGCTACGCAATTAACCAATAAAAGTAGCCTTACGTTTTCCCGCAGAGTCTGATTTTAGTATATACTGTTTACCAAAATTGTTATAACTCCCACATCCCAAGGCAAAAATTATTGTGCAAGTATGCGTTGGAAATATAATTCAATTATCTACAGGAAAAATATATTTTAGGACTGCTGAAAAATTTTTGACTGTCCCAAAAATACGTTTGAAATCGCTGTTACTGGAAGTTACTACAGAAAGAATGTAAAGCAAGCAGTTATTTCCTCTATTGATTAGATCCAGAAAGTTAGCAGCAGCTGCCGGTCGTAGCCGCTACCGGACATTTCTTTTGCCCTAAACCTAATGTATACCCCCCTCCTTCTCCTATAAAAGTAGGGACACTTCCTCCTCATTGAGGCATCTCTTTTGCACCGAAATTCTGAGCATCTTATTTCTTGTATTCTTCTTCTAGTTCCTCCAATAAAGTAACTTTTCTTGAAGTATTGTTCTTTCTTATTTTGTTCTTGGTGCTTTCATTCTGCTTTAGTTCTAGATCTTCTTTTCTCCATTCTTTAGTTCTGGAGCAAGGAATTAAGAACCTGGTTATTTTATTATCTCTAGCATAAGAATTAACTTCCTAATCTTGGGCTAGACTATGGCTAAAGTACTTTCTTCCTCTGTCTCCCCCTTCTCCTCAATCATGAGCGAGTAGTTCCATATCGAGGCAAGGGTAATAGTCCCTTAGTCATGGTTTGATCGAATCGGATTTAATCGACTTCTTTAGATGGTGATTGGTTTATTTAATCGATGATCTAGCGAAGTAATTACTCTCTTAGATATATATATGTTAACTCGGATGAAAATGACTATGGAAATCCGGATTTAAAATGATTAAACCAATTCACATAGAGATTCTGATGTGACTGCGGATTTATCTCTTTTCGGATGACGAACTAGGAAACATGAGCACCAGGACCAATGGGCTCATGTGGAGTTCATCTTTTATGGGTTTTTGTGATTCACATGTCGTCGCCTATTTGTCAATTAATTGTTAATTCATTTTCTTGTCATGACTAAGGTGGTGAAAACTCCTAAAGCCTCGATTCTCTTCCTTTGATTTCAATCACCGACTGTCTTGTTTACTCTAGTTTTTAGTCTTTTAATTCATAATTGCTTTTTGTGCTAACAACATTTTTTGTTTACCTTTTACAGGGCAAATAATATTTTAAGTACAATTTCAATTTTAGCATTTTATTTCTTGTTTTAGTGTAATCAACCAAACACCATTCCGAGTTTTACTTTCCATTCTAAATCTGAAAATACCAAAAACAAATAAAATAAGTTCTTCAAATAATTGGGTTTTTAAGAAACAATCTTCAAAAGTTGTCCTTTGGGATTTGACCCTTTCTATACTAGCCTTAACCAGAGAGTTAAAAGGATTAAACTCTAGGATAATTTTCCTAGTGATTGTTGTGTTAAGCGACACATATCAGGTGCCCATGGATATGCAAACCTTTATGGATAAGGAAGAAGTCAAGCATGATGTGTCCATGGAGCTTTCCATGTGTCCTTGGCCTAGGGATTTCATGGTCATGCAAGAGAACAGCTCATAGAGACTTCTTGAATATCAAATTTCGATTTATGGACACTTATAAGCCATCCCAACTGACCTTCAATCAAAGAAATAACTCTATTGGTTGATAGCTTCTAAAGATAAGCTCATTTATAAAGTGGGTAATCCCTAAAATGCCCTTGGAGTGAAACACCTTCAAACCAAGGTGCAACTAGGTGCCCCATGGTTCAAAACTCGAGAATGGTAAGGGAATATATAAGGATTATAATGAATGTGAAAACTTGCAAAGAAAACATCCCAATTGGGTAAATTGCATAAAAGTCTAAAATATACCTAAAGTTGCATAACTTGCACAAACAACATCCAAATTGGACCAAACTTCATCCACAAGTTATCTTTGATGTGTTGAATATGAATTTGCCATTATTTCCATATTTTGAAGTTATTTAATCACATTATTCATTAATTATTCCTTTTACTCATTTTATCTCTCCTAAACTTATCCTAATATTTCAAGGGTGTCCAAATTAGATGAAATTTGACATGTAGGCTAATTTTGATATGAAGATTTCGAATTTGAAGTTTTTTTCCACTTTTGAGACTTCTTTTATGAGATATGTCACATATCCCATTAACGGATCATTATCTAAATTATTCATCCAATTAAGTTTCTTATCTTCATATTACCACCAAAATGAGTTATGTGGCATATTTTATATATCCATTATAAACCTAAATTAATGTTAGAATATTAGGTTACATTAAGGTGATCTATACATACATTATCTCATTGGGGTTATAATAAACATCTATTTAGGTCTAACCTTCAACCTTGTTTGTCTAAGTCCAAAATGTCAACTTCCAGGGTAGGGTTCGAGATCTAGTATGTTACAACACACCACCACTTAAAGGGATTTCATCCTCAAAATAAAAACATCCACATATAAGAAAACAACTTATTCACCACCCTTTAAAGGATTCATCTTATTCAGTCAAAACTATTCTTTAGGTACAAAAGGTTTAACTACACTTCCTTACATCCAACTACATAAGCATCATGCAAAAAAAAACATAACTTGTAAAGACTAACTATGAACTATGGGTTAACTTGCTCTTGTCCATCCTCAAACAAGTCTTTACACCTTGGAGACTAGTTCAACATATTAGGGTCCCTAAAGATAAATCATATAGATATCTAAGGCTACTATTGCCTAAAAGAATGCTATTTTAAATCATTCATATCAGCTCAGGTCAGGTCAGTATCGTATGGATTCGGGAGTCCTCATAAACGAAACTAGAGGTGCGGAGGAAAATATTGTCCGCCCCTGAACCCTGATCCTTTCTAGACACCTTTGTTTTCAACTTGATGTCCTAGTAGCTTCCTAAAGGCTAAGCTAAACATCCTCAAGTTATTATGGTTACTTATGCATCTTTTAGTTGTAAGTATTTTAGGGATCTATTCATCATTATTCTAATGTGAAACTTTAGGATCCTAAATCAACCCTTCATCATCTATTGATCAACTCTAGGGCAAACATGTCACTTAAAGGTAAGGCAAGGATTCTAACTAGGGAGACAAAATTGAAATAATCAGATTCCGACTACCATGGGCTTTGATACCATGTTGTAAGGAATGGGACCCTAGAGGGGGATCCACTCCCTACTAAAAAAATTTTGAAGAATAAAACATTCATTCCAAACACACTCAAAGGTATGCTGGAATAGGTGCAAAAATTTTAAACTTTAAAAAATGGTATTCAAAACAACCAAAGTGTAGCAACGGAATAAAAATAATAACTATATTAAATTTTCACAAAATATTACAAAAGTACATCATAGTACCCCATAAGGGTTTACATGTATGATACAACATAAGGATCTAAGTAGAGGGAAATCTAAACTACTTCAATTATGTCTCCAAGAAACGTCTCCAAGAGCTAGGTCCATGTTGGAAGCTATGTTCTCCTTGGTCATGTTCAACACCTCGATCTAAACCTGGGTGATTGGGAAAACACCCACCAAAAGGGAAAGGAAAATAAAGTATGTGTCAACAAATATGAATAGGATATCACGGAAAAGAAAACATGTAAATAAAGGCTAGTTTCCATCATAACATGATGATTTCAAGAGTATGAGGCTATTTTTAAATAGATGCTTTCCATAAACAAAATATAATAAAAGGTTGTATGTATGATAATTATGACTACCTTAACTAAGTAGGGTTGAGGCACCTACCAGACCTCAACCTATAGATGAGGGGATAATTAATACATTCTCAATCACCTACACATTATTTTATGGGGGGGAAATAATACATTCCCCAAGGCGAATTAATACATGCCCTATCTATGGGTGGTTGTACACAAGTTCCACTACTATAGCTAAATAGTCCATAAAATCAACATGCTAGAAAAGAATTCATGGAAAGTAAAAGCATCATATCAATTAAAACATGGAAGTGGGGTACAAGACCCAAGAAAAAGAATATCATTATTGATTTTGGGGCAATTTAACAAAAGAATCGTGAATAGAGGAAATAGGGTTCATATAGTGCCTCAATAGGGAATATAGGATTTTGTTTAAAAATATCCCAACTTAGGGTGTAAGAAATGCACATACATAAAGAGGGATTGCACATACATAAATAGGGATTGCACATACCTCTCTTACTGATATCAATTACTAAGTTTTACCACTTTAATTGAGTCCAAGTTTCACTTTGCCTATTTTCAATGTATTAACATGTATTAGAGTACAAAATGCACATTAATGTATAGAAACCCTAATTTTAGAACTTTTTATCAAAACTAGAATTTATATTTTGAAAATATCACCAATGAACTTATTAGGTTCTCCTGATCAGGAAAACATATTTTTATGTTAATTTTGGAGTTATGATGATTAAGATGTACTTTTTATGGATTTTATGCATTAAATTCATTTACAAAAATCATCCTTCATAAAACCATGAAATTAGACATTAAGAATAATTTATTAGATACAGATTAATTTTCCAATTTCAAAACATATTTATTTGTCAAATTTGTATAAACGGATTACAAGATATGAATTTTTCAATACTGACCAATAGGAAATTGCTACATCATCAAACCGATCGAGATAATTGAAGAGAGGAGGAGAGGGAGAAAACACCATTTGACCCAAGATAAGATTTGAAGTTGTATAGGTAACCAAACTATAGCTTCTAGAGAAGGTAAAACAGCAATAAACCAAAACCCTAGAAGAACATGGTAAATAGAGATGGAGATCATCGATTTTAAACATAGAAGCATGAGTTTTAAGCATGTAGTAAGCAATAAATGAGAAGGGGTTTATAAAACTCACCTCTAGGAAGGTAATAAGGTCCAAACAAAAAGGATCTCGAGATTATAAGGTCTGGTTGCTCCAAGCCAAGCTCCTTTCTTGAGCAAAGATCGCCTTCTCCACTTTAGAGGTGCAAACCCTAACAAAAGAGAATGGATATGAGATGTTTTAGGGCTCTAGGTGGCATTTTACCATGGAAGGTCATGGTTATGACCTGGAAGAAGGTGGGAGGAAGACTAACAACATGAAAACAAGGAAGAAAAGGAAGATACTTACTAGTTTTGGTCGAAATCACCATGGAGGAGCTTAAGAAATCCTAAATAGAGAAATTTGGAACCCTAGGAGCCTTCTTCACCAAGGTAGGCACCTATTTTTACCTTGGGATAACACCTTCATGGAAAAACAAAGTAGGAATTATTCTCTAAGATAGAGGAAATAAAGGAGAGCAAGAGGTTTCGAATTGGAAGTCGGGAAGGGGTAGATATGGCTATATAAAGAAAGAGGTCAAGTATATATGAGGTGTTTATGAGACTTTCCATGTGTCATGTATAAGGGTGTCCATGGACATGAAAGACTTTATGGATAAGGAAGAAGTCAAGCAAGAGGTGTCAAGTTACTTTCCATGTATCCAATGCTAAGGGTGCCCATGGACATGCAAACCTTTATGGATAAGGAAGAAGTCAAGCATGAGGTGTCCATGGAGCTTTCCATGTGTCCTTAGCCTATGGATTTCATGGCCATGCAAGAGGACAGCTCATAGAGGCTTCTTGAATATCAAATGTTGGTTTATGGAAACTTATAGGCCATTCCAATCGACCTCCAATCAAAGAAATAACCCCAGTGGTTGATAGCTTCTAAAAAATAAGCTCATTTATAAATAGGGTAATCCCTAAAATGCCCTTGGAGATAAACAACTTAAAACCAAGGTGCAAATAGGTGCCACATGGCTCAAAAACTTTAGAATGGTAAGGTAATATATAAGTATTATAATGCATGTGACAATTTGCAAAGAAAATCTCCCAATTGGGTAAATTACAGAAAAGTCCAAAATGTACCTAAAATTGCATAACTTGCACAAACAACATCCAAATTGGACCAAAATTCATCCACAAGTTATCTTTGATGTGTTGAATATGAATTTTCTATTATTTACATATTTTGAAGTTATATAATCACATTATTCATTACTTATGCCTTTTACTCATTTTCTCTCTCCTAAACTTATCCTGATATTTCAGGGTGGTCCAAATTAGATGAAATTTGACATGTAGGTTAGTTTTGATATGTAGATTTTGAATTTGAAGTTTGTTTCCACTTTTGAGACTTATTTTTATGATATATGTCATATGTCCCATTAACGGCCCATTATCTAAATTATTCATCCAATTAAATTTCTTATTACCACCAAAATGAGTTATGTGGCATATTTTATGTATCCATTATAAACCTAAAATTAATGTTAGAACATTAGGTTACATTAAGGTGATCTATACATGCATTATCTCATTGGGGTTATACTAAACATCTATTTAGGTCTAACCTTCAACCTTGTTTGGCTAAGTCCAAAATGTCAACTTCCAGGGTAGGGTCTGAAATCTAGTATGTTATATATACTACCATGCATAATAATTTATATACAACCTATTAACATAAAGCAACTTGATCATGTCCAACTAAATCTCTTTAGTCTTCCTAATTAGTCAACTCAGATTTCACCCACTTTAACAAATTCCATGACCGCGACATTGTCTTAGTTCATGCATCATTTTTTTACCCAAAATTGACCTAGATTGACAAAACCTAAACCCATTTTTTGAGTTTGACTATGTCATAATAATGATTAGTATTGACTTCCATACACAACAATTTATATACAATTCACTAATAGAGCATATCTTAACTACCATCCATCTTACTCCTTTACATTGTCTGAATTTGTCTATTAAAAATTGACTCAGTTTAATAAGATCCAAACATGATGGACTAGATTTAGTTTAGGCGTTAAATTTGGGATTTAGACCAAGTTGGATTTCTTGATTAGTATAATATTGCAATATACAATAATTTATATTTAACTAGCTAAGAGAGAGTAGCTTCACTAACAGCTAACTGACTCCCTTTGATTGTCCAAATTAGTCAACTCATAACTGCTTAGATTTCAAATCCAAATATGATGACCTATTTTTAGTTCAATAAACAAATGTTGGACCCATAATCGACCCAAATTTACAAATTCTAAACCCTTTTGTTAGGTCAAGCAAAGTCATATTCATGATTAGTACTACATTTTCATACAAAATAATTTATACACAACTTGGGAGTAGAGAGAAACTCAATTAACAATCAGTTGTCTCCTTTCAATTTTCCAAATTTGTCAACTCAATACTAATCATGATTGAGAAACCCAAATATGATGACATGGTATTAATTCATGAAGAAACTTTCAGACAATCAACAAAATATAAGATCTTTTATAGGTGGGACCAAATCAGATTCATGATTAATACTACACTGCCTTACATAATTTTCTTATACACAATCCTCTAAGAGAAAATGAGTGAATTAACAATCGGTTTACATAATATATTTGTTTGATATTTTCAACTCAAAATTGACTCAGACTGAAAAAATCCAAAACTGACAACCTAGTTTTAGTTCAGGCATCAACCTTTAGACACATAATCAACCCAGATCGACAAAATCTAAACTTCTTTTATGTGGGACCAAACTTATTTTATGTCAGACCGAGGATAAAATCATAATTAATATCATACTTACACAATACTTTGTATGCGACCTACTTAGAGAGATAGAAGATCAATTGATAACCAGTTGCCTCCCTTAAATTTTCATATTTGTCAACTCAAAATTGACCCAATTGACAAAATTCAAATACAATGGCCTGATTTTACTTTTGTAAATAATTTTCAAACACTAGACCCAAGTCAACAAAACATTAACCCTTTTTAGGCCACACTTAGTGAATTTATGATAGTACTATACTACCATACACAATACTATATATGTAACATGCTACGAGAGAGCATCTCAGTCAATATCCATGTGACTCCCTTAAATTGACTAAATTTGTCAAATCAATATTGACCCAGATTGACAAAATCCAAATGAAGTGACATAGATTTAGTTTAGGCATCAACTTTTGGACTCAAAATGGACAAAAATAAACCCTTTTTAGGTTTGATCGAGTCAGATTTATGATTAGTACTACACTACCATGCACCATAATTTATATACAATCCACTAAGATATATCAACATAACCAGATGACCCCCTTCAATTATCTAAATTTGTCAAATCAGATTAGACCATGATTGGCAAATTCCTAAATGACGACTAGTTTTAGTCAAGCATCAACTTTTAGACCCATACTCGACCTAGATAAACTAAATTTTAATCCCCTTTTAGGATAGACCGATTCATATTCATGGTTAGTAGTACACTTCCAGACACAATTATCTATACACAACTCGCTAAGAGTGGATTGTTTAATTAATATCAAGTTGTCTCTTTTCAATTATCTTATTTGTCAAACTAAAAGTAACCCATATGAACAAAACCCAATTACAACAACATGGTTTTAGTTCAAGCATCAACTCTTAGGCCTAGATCAACCAATATCCACAAAACCCAAACAGGTCAGACCTTGTTAAATTCATGGTTAGTACTACACCATCATACATAATAGTTTAGATACAACATGTTAAGAGATAATAAATCAATTAACAACCAACTAATTCCAACCTACAGTGTATCATTACCAAAGTTATATAGTATCATTAAAAAAAAGAATAATAAAAAATAACATGACAAGCAAATCAACAATATGAAATGCATTGCAAATAAAGCCAAGGAACTGGGAAAATTTTAATGAATTAGTAAGCAAGCTGGATAATAAGAGGAGGCTAATAGTAATGAAGAGATCATATAGGCTAGTAGTTCAAAGTGGCAAGGAATTAATTGTTTTTACCTAATAAATTGAACATAAAAGTGGGTTGATGAAGCATGGTACACAACATGATAAAAGTGTTACTTATGATCTCATAACACATATATGACAACATGTACATATTATTTTGATGATTATGTCAGATATCATTTTCTTGACTTATACTTATTGATTCCAAATAAATGATAAAAAAATTAGTCAAAAATGTGGTAGGAGAAGCAAACGTAAGCACACTGACAAGCTGGATAGATATGATCATACATGCATGATGCTAAAACTCTCTCTTATTATAAATAATATAGACAAGTGTGAGCATACACATAGTAGCAGAGGTAGAAATTTCTATCGAGCAGCGCACCATTCAAACTGATATGTCAAGTTCTTTGTCCTGACTTACTGTATGACTTGTTATACTGCAATCCACCCATACCTTATTTATAATACTAGGGAAGTGGTTTGACTCCCCATATAGTTTGAAAGTATAAAATGTAACTATTTTTAAATAAAAAAAGAAAATGGGTTTTGATTGGTCAAAGTCACTAGATATGAGAATTGAATTGGAAACAATAGATAATACTATGTGCAATACATTAGATTGGAACCAATAAAAAGAAAAGCTGATGACAAGGATAGGTGTGTACCATGCGAGCAATTTGGTTAAATCAAATAAACATGAAATGTGGTATGGAAATATTGACGCTATGTGAGCAGTTATTTTGATAAGTCAATAAAGTTGGTTAGAGTTATAAAAAAAAAGTAAAAGTGATAATGAGATGCTGGTGATTGCCATTTGACAATGTAAATTTACTTGAAACAGTGAAAGAGAAGAATACATGACTAACGAGATAAGATATTGACCATATTAACACATCAATTTTTCAAAGGAGTTAAGCCCCGATGACTTACCAACTACTCATCATGTCTGGAAGAGGTCAGACACTTGTCCTACTGTGCCTACATGTGGCTCTGTCGCTGCATATATACATGTTGAAGATATACTTTCTCTTATCATAGTTTTTTTTTATAAAGGTCATAGCATATATTAAAAGCAAATCAAGCAAACATCTACTTTGGCGGGTAATACATGTTGAAAGTCATCAGTAATGTTCTGCTGGAAAAAGAAAGTGATGTTAAAAGTTCAAGGGGGAGGCACCCCTTAACAAGCCTCTTGTAACACTAATCCAGAAATTTTTGGAGAAATTGCAGCTACAGGAACAGAATAAAATTACTGATGTTGTTGTAGAAAACTAACACATTTTTCATCGTCCACCATTGCCTTCAGGTCACAGAGAAAATGGGCTTCAGATTCACCTTCTTCAGAGTCCTCCTTTCCATCTAGTACATGTTTACATGCACATGGTGAGCAAATGAAGGTCTGCATCTATTTGTGAGATGATATTTTTCCTCAGTTTTGGAGTGTTGTTGAAGAATCTATTGTTTCTCTCAAGCCAAAGGTTCCAGCTAATGATGATGAAGATATCATTTCCCGTGAAGGAGTAATAGTGTTTGTTTGGTGTAATTTATAGGGGAAAGGTTGCTGATTGGAGATCTAGCTGGTAATTTCATGTGAAGTGTGAGAAAATGCTTAGTGAGAATTTACACTTCAAGAAAATGTGTTCCACTGAGTCTATGTCCAGTTTTCATAGAGGGCATCTGGATGGGCCAATGAAGCCTCTCTTGGATAGGTTTTGTTCAGTAAGCAGCTTGTTGTGAAGGAGCAGCCATAGAAAGGTTTTATGTTTTTGTTGCCTTTTTTGTTTCCATATTTTTGTAGTAGGGGGAGAGACCTCTGTAAGATAGGTGAGTGTAAGCTTTTTTAACTGAGTAAGAGTTTCCCCATCTCCATGTGATATTGTTTGAGGAATTATTTTCAAGAGTCTGCTTCATAGCAGAGAGGTCATCTGGTTTGAGATGCATGAGAATGCATCTTTTGAGAGTGTTTGGTATGTTGCTGGTTAGGAGGCTAAGGGCCTTGACAATGTTGATCTTGAGGAGGTTGTTTAGAATGGCCCAATTTGTGTGCAGGTTTAGAATAGAATTTTTTTCATACCAAGGATCATTCCAGAAGGAAATTTTTAGGTGAGAGTGTGGAGGAGTGTTGATGAGTTGGGTTATTTTTTGGATGTTTTTTTTTATGTATTTCCAAAGGGGTGAGGCTGATTTTTTTGGCATTTTGTGCCAGGGAGGGGATTTTTGATCGTATTTGCAGTTGATGAGGCTCGTCCAAATTTTTGTCTTATTTTTAACCAAACTGTTGATAATTTTCGTTATGAGGCGGAAAGCATGGGTTTCAATGTTTCGTATACCCCAGCCACCTTGGTCTATAGGGGCAGTAATAGTGTCCCAATTTACAAGATGGTAGTGCTTTCCGGATTTTGTGGAGGGATGATAGTTGTTCCAGAGGAATTTCCTTCGCAATTTGTCAAGGAGCAATCTTATTTTGGATGGAAGGGGGATACAACTAAGGTAGTGAGTGGTAATAGGAGTGATGACACTGTTTAGAAGAGTAAGTCTTCTTGAGAGATTTAGAAAGTTATTTGTCCAAGTTAAGAGTTTTTATTTATTTTATTTAGGATGGGGGTCCAGGTTGCATTTGTGATGTTGTGGGGGGTAATGGGGAGTCCTAGGTATTGAATGGGGAAGTCATCAATCTTGCATCAAAGGAGATCCCTAAATCTTTCCAAAATAGAGTGTTCGAGGTGTACCCCAAAAATGGATGATTTTTGGAGGTTTATTTTAAGTCCCGAAATGTAGGAGAAAATGCCTAAATTCTGAAGATATTGAGTATAGAGGCGTCATCTGGGGAGGAGAGGATAATGGTATCATCACCAAATTGTATAATGTTCTCTTTGCATTCTTCTGGTGAGTTAATGAGACCACTGATTTTTCCTAGTTGTATCATGCAGGAGAGGATGGTTGTGATTATAATGAACATGTAAGGGGAGAGGGGGTCGCCTTGTCTGAGGCCATTTGAATTGTGAAAATAACCAAATGGAACCTCATTTATGATTGTTGAAAAATGGTTTGTGGTGATGCAAGCTGGATCCAGCTGACCCATTTGTGTGGAAATCCAAAGCCTATGAGAGTTTTTGTTAAACAGTTCCAGTTTACAAAGTCAAAGGCTTTTTTAAAATCCAATTTGATGGCTAGCAAAGGTGTTCTGTTTTTGTGACAGAGATGTATTGTTTCATTTACCATCAGGTAAGCATCTTGGATGCTTCTACCTTTGAGAAAGGTGTTTTGATTGAGGGGAATGATTTTGTTCATGTGTGGTTTTATTCTATTTGCTAGAGTTTTGGCTAAAATTTTGTATGATGTGTTGATTAGGCTGATGAGTCTGTACTGGGAGATAAGGTCAGGTTGATTGGTTTTTTTATTAGAGAGATGAAAGTTTGGTTTAGGTGTTTGATGATGTTGTGGGGTTTTCACTTTCGTCGAATGTCTTGAGCAAAGCCAGGAAGTCAACTTTGTAGTGATTCCAATTTGTAAGATAGAATTCCACATTTAGACCATCAGGTCCAGGTGATTTATTTAATCCTAGAGTTTTTATGGTCGTGTCTAATTACTCTGGGGAGAAAGGCTTTATAAGGTCTAGAGGATTTTCAATGTTTGTAGGGCAGATCATAGTCCAATTCAAGTCATTTAGGCAGGAGGGATTGTGGTTGTTGTTGAAGATTTTTTTGAAGTGGTCTGTAATGTGGTTTGTGATAGTTGGTTTGTGGGTTGTGATCCTATCGTTTATCTGAAGGTAAGAGATGGAGCTTTTTCGGTAATTTTTGTTACAAGTTTTGTAAAAGACCTTTTTGTTTTTGTCCCCTTCTTTTTCCCATGTGATTTTTGCTCTTTGTCTCCATCTAGTGTCAATATACTTTTTTGTAAAGTCAAGGTCGGCTTTAATAGAAAGGACAAGAGTTGGGTCAACTATAGGGTCCTTGTCCACAAAGAGGAATTGTTCTTCTAGGTCTTTTAGGATTCCAGAGAACTTGTTTGGGTTTGTGTGTTTCCAGATTTTGATGTGTATTTTGATGTTTTTTGTGTTTTGGAGAATGTGGAGACCAAGGTTTGTGGTTTGGGAGTCTGTCAATTTCCAATTCTCTATACAGATGTTGGAAAAGTTGTTTATGGAGAGCCAATAATTGTCAAATTGGAAAGGTCATTTCTCTTATCATAGATAATATATAGATACCAAACTTAATTCAGCTTCATGGCTCCTAATAAACTTCTCTCTTCTGCTTGACTTTTGCTATGGATATGGCCGCTTGGAAGAATGAAAAGTGAGCTCCACGTATGAAACATACCCCCGCAGATGCCGAAAGCATTGTGCTCTTTTCTTTGATAAAAATTGCGAGTGTTCGATTCTAGAATGCAACATTCTTGTTAATTCAAATGAGTGGTAGTCTTCTTCATGTTCTTTATTTTTTTAAATTGACAAAAATATATATTAAAACAACTCCGTGAATCGAAAGGTTTGTTGTTTATATATGAATCGCATGTACATGCATGCCATTTTGTAGTTAGACGGGCTAAAAAATTTACATTATGTAATCATATTCATATACATACACACACTGAAAGATATGTGTGTGTGTGCGCACACACGTAGTAAAAGAGCTGTGTTGTGATGTATATAAGAGACATATGCTTTAGTAGATGTTAACATCATTTATTTAGTTAGTCGCCTATCTTAAAGCACATGTTAATGTTATTTATTTAGTTAGTCGCCTATCTTTAGTTTAAAAAATCCAACATAGTGTCAACAAATAGTTAACCCAGATTATGTCTAACTCAGACATATCTTGTATATATAATTTAGAGTAATATATGAATTATTACTTGCCTAACCTGAAGTATCTTTATTATGAAGTATGTAGCGTCAAACTATCAATCTTTTATGTATCTTGGTATTTTGTGCTGCTATGGTGAAAAATGGGACAAAATTAAAAATTATAGCAGTAAATTAAGATTTCAAGAGATAAAAATTGAACTAACACAAATGGTATTCAACAAGGGGATCCACTTTTTCTTTACTTATTCATCCTTGTGCATCAATAATTTCTAGAATGATTATGCTAGCTACGAAAGATAACGTCATTGAATCCCTCATTCAAGACATTGAGCAGTGAATTTAATATGCGGATGATAGCATGCTCTTCCTCACGCCAGACATTTCAATATGGTAAACATCATTCATATACTTGTATATTCTCAGATCTTTCAGGGTTAAAAATCAGTTTCAAGAAGTCTTCCCCTATTGGGACACATGTCAGCACATATGATAAACAGATACAAAGATATGTTACAATACAAAATTGAAACGTTTCCAATCTATTATCTAGGCTTGACATTGTCGCCATATCTTTTGCCATCTTTATATTGGAACCACATATTTGATGCATTCCAACATGAACTTGCCATATGAAAAACACACACCGAACCTTGCGGGTCGTCTCATCCTTTCTAGAATCAATAACACCGACGTTCTACAAAATCAGTTTTGGGGAAGTAAACTTTTGGGACACGCTACTTAAAAATATATAATAATTATAAGTGAAAGAGAGGTCAACCATGTGCAGAAAACTAACTTGGTTTTCGTCTTGTATATCGTCTACAGATCTATAAATGTGACCCACTCAATCGCACGTGAAGTGAACCATTCAGACGTGCACTTATCCGTCGACTTCTAAAGTCTAGTGCATTTGACTGCCTAACAAATATTTGATGACACAGTTATACAAACATGACCCACACACCCATAATGATAATACCGACATAACGTGGGCTGCGAGCTCAGCACGTCCTCGATGCCATTTATGAAATGGCGTTTGGATCTCGTAGCTGTCCAGTTGCTAAACATCGGGCCTATGGCCTGAAATTCTCGACAATACATTGTCAGAATGAAGCCAATAATGGAAAGCGCAGAGATACTTATGAACTGCCAATTTAGTAGCGGTTTTGTCCGAGATGCCTCCTGATATTTTAGTACCATTGACTTCTGTATCTTTTTTAATGGGTACACTTAAAAGGTGGCTTGTTTGTCTTTCGATGGATGATATCTGGATGATATCAGAGTGATTGATATGGTAAAACTGAAGTACCGAGGCGTTTAAACAGGGGAACACGTTGTTGTTGGAGGGGGTGGCTCCAACTAGAGGAAGGGGGATGGCTCCCCCTATTCTGTTGTATGCAGTGACCTTGTCTTGTTCACTCAGTCTGTTCTAGGTTCTTTGCAGCAGTTGGACTTAGAAATTT
Source organism: Alisma plantago-aquatica (assembly GCA_963693085.1). NCBI lineage: Eukaryota > Viridiplantae > Streptophyta > Magnoliopsida > Alismatales > Alismataceae > Alisma > Alisma plantago-aquatica. The sequence continues at coordinate 336,151,568 of OY856414.1, forward strand.
AAACGGTATCAAGAGGTCCTTGGGTAAATGGTCAATAAAGATAAATTGGGCTTCATGATCGATAGTGAGGACGGTGTACTAAGCAAAGCGTCGTTGATGCTCTCCAGCTACAGAATAATTGGGATTCCTTTGAATATTTGGGAATTCCAATTATTAAGGGTCGACAGAAGATACAACATTTTGAGTTCTTGTTAGAGAAGATTAAAAGGAAAGTTACGATGCGGAAATATAATATGCTATCTTTAGCAGGTAGGAGGATTTTGATCAAGCACACACTCTCCTCTATCTCTATGTACGCTTTGGAGGCCACGGGGATACCCATAGGGGTTATGAAAAGGATTTACTCTATATTGTCTTCTTTTCATGGAGATCTAAAGAGTCACACTGTCGAAGAGAAAGGGTGGTTGGGGACATTATTACACATTCGTGTGATGAAGCGGGCCTAGGGATCACATCCATGCAACTTACTTCATAGGCTTTTAAATATAAAGTTTGCTGAGAAGTGTTGAAGAGATCGTCAATATGGGCATCCTTCTATATTCAGAAGTATGCATGTGTATACAGGCATCAGGGTGGAAATCAGTTTCATATATTCTCATATCTTTTAGGGTTAAAAATCAGTTTCATATATATATATATATATATATATATATATATATATATATGATCTACATAAAAATCTATAGCGTATGTGATTCTAATAGGATATGAACATTAATCATTTAAATATTCACATCACATGCAAAAAATAAATGGTAAAACTAGAATCAATCATATTGATTAAATCCCCAAGATAGTAATATGATGTGGCTCTTATACCACTGTTGGAAAATATGGTGTCAGAGATGGAAGCAGAAACAAAAAATTTCTTATCATATTCCCATAACCAATGAACAAGTGTCAACAATTGTGAAACGGGAAGGAAGGTGCAAGGCATATACTTGGTCCTGGATCAAGTCCACCAACAATCCTTATAGAGGTGTGTTTCCTTTGCAAGCAGCACATGAATGACAGATGACGACGTCCTCTTGGTGTAATTACCACAGACAGAAGTTGAAGACATCCTCCTAGCTTGGCAAAAAAAGCATCCATGTCTTATAGAGTTCTACACATGGTTGACCTCTCTTTCGCTTATAATTATTATATATTTCTAAGTAGCGTATCCCAAAAGTTTACTTCCCCAAAACTGATTTTGTAGAACTCAGTGTTATTGATTCTAGAAAGGATGAGACAACCCGCAAGGTTCGGTGTGTGTTTTTCATATGGCAAGTTCATGTTGGAATGCATCAAATATGTGGTTCCAATATAAGATGGCAAAAGATATGGCGACAATGTCAAGCCTAGATAATAGATTGGAAAAGTTTCAATTTTGTATTGTAACATATCTTTGTATTTGTTTATCATATGTGCTGACATGTGTCCCAATAGGGGAAGACTTCTTGAAGCTAATTTTAACCCTGAAAGATCTGAGAATATACAAGTATACGAATGATGTTTACCATGTTGAAATGTCTGGCGTGAGGAAGAGCATGCTATCATCCGCATATTAAATTCACTGCTCAATGTCTTGAATGAGGGATTCAATGATGTTATCTTCCGTAGCTAGCATAATCATTCTAGAAAATATGGTGTCACAGATGCAAGCGAAAACAAAAAATTCTTGCCATATTCCCATAACCAATGAACAAGTGTCAACAATTGTGAAATGGGAAGGATGGTGCAAGGCATATACTTGGTCATGGAGCAAGTCCACTGACAATCCTTATAGAAGTGTGCTTCCTTTACAAGCAGCACATGAATGATAGATGACGACGTCCTCTTGGTGTAATTACCATAGACGGAAGTTGAAGACATCCTCCTAGCTTGGCAAAAAAGCCTCCATGTCTCTATGTAGCCAACGAGGACTACCGAAAACTCCACATTGTGCTTCCAGATCTAATAGGAAGGAGTCGTCCCTTTGCTTTGTCAATGTATTAGCATAGACTTCTTTTTCCCTTATCGTCTCTCTATCTCTTGGGTAAGACTACTCATGCTCTCACATTACTGTCACTATGAGAAAACCTGTCTCTAGAGCCTTATCCACTCCCTCCTTATATAGGACTGGACGGGATAGGGTTTCCCAAATCTAGGGGATATAAAAAGATAGATCTCATAATTTGATGACTGCTACACATAGTCAGTTGTTCGATTGGCATAGGTAGTCGGTTGACTGGACTATCAATTCATTTGATTGGATTTTAGCGTGATGATAAATGCACATCATTACACATGTCATTATTCATTTGACCTAGTCAAATTGGTTGTTTCACATCCAATAGGTCGATTAGGACATTTCAATCAATCGACTGAGTATTTTAACCATCCTCTAGGAACAATGTCCAATCGGTCAGCTAGATACTCCAATCGGTCAATTGGTTAGTTCCATCGGTTAGTGTCAGAAAATGTCCAGTCAGTCGACTGGACATTCGAGTCGGTCAACTAGACATCATAGTCGATCGAATTACAATCAATGTTGCTTAAGTTGATTACTAAATAATTTAAGTAACTAAGTTAAATATTACCCATGAATGAACTCTTATTCTAAGTGCATCCTATGTGTGTGACCCTATAGTAACCATATTACGTTGGCAATGAATGTCCATAACCAGATTATGACATCACAAGAAATGAGTGGTATATAGCAATACATCATTGATACCCAAGTAATTGGAAAGTTGGAGAACAACTTCAACCTACAATCCATGATCAATGTTACCATGATCATATAGTTCCCTTGTCTCTGATATCCTATTTGAACATGAGTCATGGAATCTTCATCCTCCTAACATTCAATCCATGTTTCTTAAACTAGAGCAGACTTTATGATATGCATCTGAGCTCACATATTACATATTGACTCACATGAGTATGGCCATACATTTCTCAGTGTCTATTATCAAGTGGCCAAGATATCAACTCTAATAGGAGGGACAAGTCCCATCTACATCACTCATAGTCGATCCCCGCATGTCACAATGCACCCACACACTACCTTTTTGCCAACCCTTATTCAAGGTCAAGTTATATGGTGTCAATGTTCGTCGAATGACATGTGATGAGTGTAATGACTTCATGTCTAAGAATCACAATCACCACTATCATTTTGAGAGTTTATTCTAACTACAATTCCATGGTTTCCATGTATCACTCTCAAGGTGGGTATGTCTGGTACATTGTTCTCTAACACGTACCTATGTGCTTGACTTGATATCCAATATCATGACTAATGAGACTTTGTCCTCAGTCAATATACATTCTAGTTTTATGTATTATTGTCATCTATTTTTCTTCCACAATAATATCCAACTAGGGACAAAACAAGAATGTATGTACTCTTATCATACATATGATCTCATTCTTTAGGTCCTAAACTTGGAGACATATGTCATCGAGTAACATCATTCTTTAGACATCTACCATGTTTGTGTCATCATCTCATTACTAACACAAACATAATATACAGAGTTACCTTCGTTATTCTCAAATCAAGTACATGATGCCCCAATACAATCATCATATGATTAGCTCTCTGGGCATGTATACCAACAAAGCTTTCCAGAGATGAGATGTTAACAATATATCTCCCTTATTTCTTGATGAAACAACATGATTTTGATCTCCTTGACTTCATAAAAGGCCAAACAACATTTTAAGGGTACTACTTTATAGCCAACTGCCCTATAGATTCAATTCTCAATCTAATTTGGGGATCGAGCTATCTCATTCTCAATCAAATATCATGCATATTAGTCGCCAATGGATCTTCTATCCAACAAATGGTATAATTCGTGTTCTTGGAATAAATTTGAGTTATCTTATCTTTTTTGTACTAATAATGCTAGGATTTGTGAAAGGAAATCTCTTGATGCCCAAATAGATCTTGACAAGAATCCAAACAATGTTGATTTGCAAAAACATGCTATTATTTTCAGAAAAGAGGCTCATTTAGATTTGAAGGCAGAAGAATCTCTTATGAGAAAAAAGTCTAGAGTCCAATGGCTCAATGAGGGGGATTTCAACACTAATTGTTTCTACTCATCTATTAAGGTAAGAAGATAGAACAACCATATTAAAGCTATTGAGATTGATGGTGTTATTTCTACAAAGAAGGAGGAGATTACAGATTATATTGTGAAGTACTTTCATGCATCTTTAATTCTGGACATCAGGGAAATACTGCAAGATTGGAGAATTTGGAGCTTATTAGATTGGTTGATGTTCATAGGATGGCTTTAGACAGAGTTGTCACACCTGGGGAAATTGTTGATGTGATTAAATATTTGAATCCTGATAAGTGTCCTGGCCCTGATGGGTTTAATGGACTTTTCTTTAAGTCTTGCTGGAGTATTGTTAGAACTAATGTGATTAGAGCTATTTTGCACTTCTTCAAGACATAAAGACTCTTAAAGGAATCTAACAGGACCTTTATTACTCTTATCCTGAAATCTAGAGATTCTCATCTAATAAAGAACTGGAGACCCATTGCTCTTTGTAATGTTTTGCTAAAAGTCATTACAAAAATTCTGAGCAATAGACTTCATCATGTTTTGCCTACTATTATTAGCATGAATCAATGTGCTTTTATCCAAGGTAGAAGTCTTCGTGATGCCATTCTTTTTCTAATGAGTTGATTCATGATTTCAACAAGAAGGAAGGGAAATATAAGATGTGTCTTAAGCTAGACATCTCTAAATATTATGATTCTGTTTCTTGGATATCTCTTTTTAAGACTATGGAATGCATGGGATTTCCTATTTGTTGGATTGTATGGCTTAGGGAGATTTTTTCTACTATTTCTTATGAATTCTTATTGAATGTTGAACTGTCTAAATCCTTCAATCCTAGCAATGGACTGAGACAAGGAGATCCTTTGGCTTCTTATCTCTTTGTTATGATTATGCAAAAAAAATTCAACTTATCAACAGAACAATTGAAGAAGGGAACGTGGATCCTTTGAAGGCCTCAATGAATATGAAGGTGTCTCACCTTGTTTTTGTTGATGACCTTATGGTCTTTTTGTAGGCTAATGAAAAGAATTATAAAGCTCTTAGGGAAGTTCTCGATGAGTTTTATAACATTACTAGCTTGAAGGTTAATTGTGATAAGAGTTCTATTTTATTTAGTGTGGAAGCTGATACAAATGCTATCTGTGAGATTTTGGCAACTGTTGAAGGCAATTTGGGTCAGAATTATCTTGGGATTCCCCTTTTCATTGGTAAGTTATCAAAGAAGTATTGCAGTCCTCTTACTGATAAAGTAAAGAGTAGGCTTGAAGGCTGGAAATCTAAGCAACTTTCTATGGCTGGTAGGGTAGAGCTTGTTCAATCAACTTTGTCATCTATCCATTTGTATTGGACTACTACTTTTCCTCTGCCATGTTCGGTCATTAATGAAATTGAGAAGATTACTAGGGACTTTATTTGGTGTCATTCTGAAGGTAAAGCTAAGGTCCATCTTGTCAAATGGGAAATAATAACCAAACTAAAAGAGGAAGGGGGGATTGGTATCAAGTCTATTAGAGATTTTACTAAAGTTGTTCTTGTATTTCAAGCTTGGCACATTGCCAGGAAAGAAAATTCCTTATGGATCAAGTGGCTTCACAAAAGGTATTTCAATAAGAGTTCTTTTTGGCTTTTTAATGAAAATACAATGTACTCGTGGCATCTCAACATAATTATTAGGAGACATATGTTCTTAAGAATTTTATCAAGTTTGAAATTGGTGATGGGGAAGATATTTCCTTATGGGGTGATCCTTGGGTTCCTGATTTCACTCTTCTTATGGACAAGCTTGGTAGTTAGAGTACCATAAGGTTGGGTTACTCCCCAGCTTGTAAGCTAAGCCATTTAATTTCCAATGGAGAATGGGTTGTTGATAGCTCTCGGTTACATAAGGAACTATATGACATTTTATTAAGCATGGGCTCACCCATCAAATCCAGAGATAAAATCATTTTCAATGGTGATTTTGGATTAAGCTTATATATGTTTGGAAAGTGGTTTGTTCTAAAGCCACTATTTCTCCCTTTTTAATGGATTTGGAAATATAGAAATCCTAAACTATTCCATATACACGCTTTAAAAGTTGGACATGGTAGGTTGCTTACTACCAACTATGTTAGGAGCATGGGTATTAGTACTCCATGTGTTTTTTTATTTGTAAGAACAATGAGGAGAGTCGGGATCATTGTCTTTTCACTTGTGAGTACTCTATTAAGATCTAGACTGAAGGGTTTAATAATGGTCTCCCTTGAATCCCAACTGGGTGTGAAGATCTTCTTGCTTGTATTGATAGGAAGAGCCATGTTTTGTCCTTATGTATCTTATTTTGGTTATGGAAGGAGATAAATGCTAGAGTTCATGATAATGTTGAACTTAGTGGGGGCGAGCTGTGGAAGATTATCTTTAGAGAATTTAAGCTGGTGTTGGAGTGAATCTTTTGGTAATTCTTTCCTAGTTTGGAGGTCCTTTGTTGTGATGGTATAGGAAGTGTTTTTGATTCTAGATTCTGGTTTTTGCTCGAAGTTTAAAGCTGATAGTCATGCTTGATTACCTTCTTCATTCTATGATTAGGCCTTCTTTTCTGATGACTTGATTAAGTTTTAATGGAGTTTACCAGTTCTATGAATTTACTCTAGGACTTTTCTCGTGTTCTGGGTACCTTTAGGAATTTTGATGATGGAGTCTTCTTTTTGACTCCTTTTTTTATTTTGTTCTTATACAGATTTATTTCTCTTTGTACAGTTATGTGATGCATTGTACATCTCAAAAACAAAAATAATAATACAAAAGGAGCTTGTTTCACCAAAAAAATAGGATAACTCTCTCCTCAATTATCCAAAAACTCTGAAATTTTAATCGTATCTCCACCCAGCAAATAGGACTACCAATACCCCAAGTTTTTTTTGTTATTATATAATCATGATCCAAATAAAACATCAAAGATATCTCAAAATGACATTTATATCTATCTTAAAGCTTATATCAATCATTAGTGAAAAATCATTCTAAATTCACAAGACTTTGTACTATTATCCTTCAACATTCCATAAAAATATCACCACAATCCCATGTATGAATTTTGAGATATAAACAAATTATCACCAGTTGTCCTTATTATCAATAAACATGTTTATTAACTTAATATCTAATATATTAAATGATTTATTCCCATCAATTCAGAGTTCAAAAAAATCCTCAAAATCATAGATCCATAGTAAATGTTCATTTCATTATTGAATCATCAATTTCTCCAAAAAACATATATTTGAGATCTCATTTAGTTGAGAGGACCAAAATGCCCTTACCTATGGATGTAGGACTAGTATCATCCAAATGATCTCAAATAATACAAATGGAAATCATATTTACAAAGCTTTTCTGAATTTATGGAACAAGACATTTCACATAGGATGGTGTTTTTGACCTCACCATACCTGCTATTTGTAACAAGGCCTGGATCTCAATCACATGCATAAAACTTATATCATCCATCGTATAAGTTCAACAAAGAGGAATGAAAATCTTATGTACCTAGTATCTAATGTGATCAAATGACAATCAAGATTAATCAATCTAAATTTCTTGATGGTTAGTGTGTCCTTGTCTATTTTAGGACAATGGAAATATTATAGATTGTAAATTAGATTAGAATATTTCCATTGGAGTTTATGACATGGAAGAGATCAAGATTCCTCTACTTGATCTTTTCAAACAACACCCATTAGAATGACATTGGAAATATGTGAAAGCTAAGATGCTAATGGCAGTGATCTTGACATTTTTGGAGGTATAAAGGTGATGTAACTTTCCAAAATGACATGTGTTTTGTCTTTAACAAAGAGGTGTTTGACATAGTCAACAAATATGAATATGAAACTATGTTATAGGTATATGATTTTTTGTTGTTGTTTGTAATATATTTGATGAATTTACTCCTTGTATAAGCAATATATGGGGTGGAAGAAATTGGTTTCCCAAAATCCTTTACATTTGACTACAACCATATTATCCATCAAGTCTCTTATCTATGTGCAAGATTAGCTATGGTGGTAGTAATGTTTAACATCTCATACCATTCTTTTGGGGCAAGTCAAATTGCTTAGATTGTTAGTTACCTAAAGCGAATAATTGTTGATTTTGACTTTTATCAGTGACTTGATATTCCTACAAGTCATTTGTCCAAAAAAATTGTAACTTATCTAATATGAATGTCCAGACCCCAAAACAATAAAGTGTAAACAAGTTTATTAAAGAAAATGGTATGGGTTTCTTAAAGGAATGCAATTTTAATTCATAATATTTTTTATAAGCTAGTTTTAAACCACTCATTTTTGTCATTATTTCTAGACACATGTAACACAACTAAAGCTAGCTATCTATGTAGGATATGTTGTGAAGGAACAAAAATCCCACACTAGAAATAATTAATATTATATTGAGTTTGGTCATAGAGGGCTTCATTTGTATATTTATTTCCATAAATGGATGATTCTGACAGAGGTAATGCAACAAGTTTAATGAGCTTATTCAACAAGTTTAATATGCCTATTTATGTTACTGAACATTTCAACATTAGTGTCATCAATAAAAGTAACATATTTTAATTTATAACATGTTTTTGAATATTAAATTCTTAATTAGAATAGAAAAATAGGGATCTCTACTTAGCGTAGAAGGCATACATTTCATCACGGGGACAACCCATACTCATAATGGTAAAAGTTTAGCTATTATTGATCACATTTAGGATGTAATGTGCTAAGAAATTGATTAGGACTTGTTTGTCTAGGGTTTTGTGACACAACGATCACAAAGACATGATTTACTTAAGCGGAAGCATTCACTAAGCATCAGATTACTGAAAATTACTAAAAATTAAAACCATTTTATAGAGAGGTCCACACATAGGAAAACTCTTTCACAAAGAACTGAAGTAATTTAATTACATACTAGTTTACAAGTACATGTCATGTATCATCTTTTTCTAAAAATTACAAGCATCAACTGCCATGTTAAACTAAACACATGTAGTATAAAATCTCAAGGCACTGAGCCAAAATCTCGAAAGCACTAACTACTACTCAGAGGACCTGAGAGTACAAAGACGACACATAGGACTCTATTCACATACATACAAAACTTGATAGCCAATGTCTCCACCTGAGAATTCACTGTTATTCCTGGTGTTGTTGTTGTCCTTCACCTACAGAAGGGTTTCTGCCTCCTCATTCACGTCCACCTAAAAATGTGGTTCCCGCGGGGGTGAGACAATTGTAAATTGCCCCAGCGAGAGATATAACTCTCCTCCAGAAACATTATTATTGCAGCAGTTAATTCATGGTCTAACATATTAGAACATTATTCTTATCTAAAGCATTGCAACTATAACCTGATAGCGCAGCATGTCACTTATCCAATAAGGAAATATGAAGAACATGTATAACATTTATCTTCTATATTAGGCAGGATAATATTAACCATTATTTCTTGTATTTCAACTTTATGCAAACACATTACACGGCTGATTATATTTTACACATCAAGTGTCAAACTGCAATTAGCTTGCCAAGGTATATTGACATCTTCACTATAGAGTTATAGCCGCAGCATATACTCTTTTCAGGCTTAGATCACATGGCTAATGCCTGACATTGTTTTGTGGAGTCATGGCTTGTAGCCATATTCTTTTAACAAATTATTGGGATCTTAATCCCTCATCTCATCAAGTACATTTCCATTTCTTAACAAGTTCACCATCATGATTATAGAGTATGGGTATTCAAACCCTTAATTCATCATAGAATACTTGTTACCACTTATCATGTAACTTAATACTTTCAGGTCATTTGACCAAGGTAATCATGATTCTTACTACACAAGCATTCCACATAGCACACAAAGCTTAATTCACCTCTTGTTACCTTTTAATAGGCAACAAGGCATATTATGGCTTATGAAGCCCATAAACAATTTCAATAATTAAAACATCATATGGCACACAGGGCTCATTAATTTCAGGTTACCTCTCACTAAGCAACAAATCATATGAAGGATTATAAGGCCTATAAAACATTTTCAATATATAGAGCATCATAGCCCATACCTAGCTATGCTCGTCATCTCAACATAACTGCATGATTAGTACTCATGCTAACAGTTATAATGCCTACATGTCAGCACCATGAAACACAAAGTAATACCACTATTCCCTTTTTAGGGTTCAGGGTTTCTCTTGCATATCATCACCCTCCCTTAAGGTTTTCCATAAATAACCACTTAGGTTATTAAGATCATATATTAATGATCAAGCCCTATTTCATTGCTTCATACAGCTAGGAGACAATATTGATAACATAAGTATTCAATCATACTTATTTATTCTTATCATTCATCATTAAATGAATTATCAACACAAAGTATGAGTTTCTTTCTCATCTTTACCAGAGTAATGATTGCCTCATAGATTATTAGTTTGGATTAACCTTTTCATAAGGCATGTTATCCTACACTCATCAAAGTGCATTACTTCATAATATAACAATTGTCATGACACACTTCATGTGTCACTCATCCAAATATACTGGATTTAAAATACATCAAGGCGTATAAATCTTAAGGTGCTGGATGTGATATCTATCATGTCTTGATGTATCACTTCCCTCCTCACCTTTATCTTACTTGAATTCATCCACTTAGTTTGTATTAGGGTATTTCCCATCCTAATACTTTATGCATCAACTCATGACATTTAGCATGTAATGTATTGGTCATAAGTCACTTATTTAGAATATACAACCATTGGCAATGATATGGACTCATCTTGAGTTAAGGCATTGTTGATATAGGGTTGACCATTATCAACCACTCTAGGCATTTCACGTATCAAGGTATTAGCCATACCATTACTTGGTGTTACACTCATCACTTCTAAGAGTGTCTTGCTCTCACCTTTATAAGGTGTATAGGGTTGAAACATGTGCATATATTCACCATATCGGGTTGGAGATGTATAAGCACTCATCATATCGGGCTAGAAGTACATGCAAACCATCCATGTCAGGTTAGGGTTGGTTATGTCGAGCACATGGTACATATATGTGTCACCCATGATGTATAAGAGGTATCAACTCATCACCATGTCGGGCTACCATGTTGTCTAGGGTTGTGTATCGTGCAACCCTATTGTGTAAGGTCATGTAGGCCTCATGATACTAAGTACCAATGATGTATTATATAATCATATCATGCAATAGCACTTGTTACTCTTCACTTATTTCGAGTTACCCAAATTAGGGTTTCTTGTCAACTTACAAGTATACAATTGACCTTGTATCATGCATGGAGTCTATAATAGACTTCCTATCGTTTTAGTTGAGTAGGTGCATCATCATATTGGGTTAGAGCTATTTGTATATATGCTTGAGCCCGATATCACTTTTACAAAGTGACACCATATTTTTCAAGCTCTAGACCTTTGTTTTAACTGATATAATTCATGGAAACAGGTCTAAGTAGTTATTATAACTCATAATTTCATCAACTATTTCAGGAAATTTCAGAATTAAAAGTATTTCACTAAGTATAGCAATTTAGGTGATGAATAAAAACATGACTGAGTTCAAGTTATATAACCCGACTTAAGAACCACTTCAAAGCTCCAAGCTCCAAAGCTCCATGTTCCTAAGGTTGAAGATGACTTATGAAAAGTCAAAGTCTCGTTCAAAACTCCTTCATATACAAGGAATCACCATGGATAAGCAATTGGTGAAGAAGAAAAGAAAAGAAGATCAAAACCCTAAAATCATGCTTCAATTCAAGGTTGAAGATGATCTTATCCTTACCTTAGGGTTAAGTATGAGCTCCTTCTTGCTCCTTAACACCTTTTCACGATACACTAGTATCCTTGCACGTTATGGCAACCCTCTTGAATGATATGGCACTCACTTGCATGATATGCCACTCAACTCTTCACCCTATTCGTCGATATCACCTTATATGGCCAATTTCACCTACTTGGCCGATATGCTCTTGCCATGGGTGATATCCCAAAACCTATGCACGATACCACAGCATCCCTTAACGATATGGGAGCTCTATGCATGATACCTTAGGGTAGGAGGGTGGTAAGGGTGGAAAAATTGCACCAAGGGGTGAAACTAGGGGTATATATACTTGTTGTTCATGAAGGAAGGCAAAAATGAGGTGTCAACATTTTGAGCTAGTAGGTGACACGTGTCATGCATGGGTGACACGTGTAAATGCATGCATAAACATTTATCGTGTAATTAAAAAAGGTTGAGGATCATCTAAGATGCAAAATTTTCCATTGCTTATCCATTTGGATAAGTCATCTAGGTTTTATCACTATTTTAAGTCAAGCCGATACACTTTTTCTAAGGAAACTTGTTGGCCGTCACACCTCACCTCCTTGAGGTGCTTTGCATGATATGGACTTTTCCAAGAGTTCACAAAATGATATGGGACACCTCCTTGGGCTCCATGGCTGATAGGCACTCATATATAAGCTTTTCAACTTGATACAACTCAAGTTAAGCTTTCAAATTCAACCCTTATTCTTGGTCATTTCTTCACCAAGATTACCATCATTCATAATGGAATCAAACATGGTCTATCCTTATTTCTTTCTACTCTATATGATACTAGGAGGTAGTATGGACACTCTAGATGTGGTAATTTGCATATCAACCCCATATTTTGGGTAAATTACAATTTGTACCAAAATTGGTGCACAAGGTACCAACATTGTTCAAACAAGTTCAAACTTGGAATTTGGGCTTTCCACAAGCCACCACTTAGCATAATTCTCTCTCTTATGATGCTAAAACACATGGGGTACATTTAACATGTGAAATTTTGCATTATAGCCCCTCAATTTGGGTAAATTGCACTTTGGTCCAAAACAAAGGAAAATTGTTCAAACAACATTCAATCGGGACCAAACTTGAAACATAAGTGTGTCATATGATAACAAAACACCTTAGAGGATTATATTAAAGTTCTAAGAAACTTTATTAGACAAAACAAATAGGGTTACCTCATAACCCAGGTCAGGGTCGTTATAAGTTATAAACCCCTAACAAGGATTTCGTCTCCGAAATCCCAGGATAAAGGAGAGACATATCTTACTCATTTATCATGCCATCAAGTCTCCACATAACATCTTAATGTCATGGAGATATCATAGGTCTTTAATCCACACAAATTTCTTCCACACAGGGTTATTCTAAGGAAATATTTTTAACTTGATAAACTTTTCCACCAAATACAATTGTTCCTTCCATTAGTTCAACCTTATCAATGTTTATGCAGAGCATAAACCCCTAACATATGATTTCCATATTATTTGATGCAACCAGGTTGATTTCACAGTTGGCCAATATAGATAACCAACATAAATCATCTATTATTCTCAGATACCAGAATCCTTACTTTGGTATTCATCATATGTGTTGAGAACACATCTCATCCTTATCATATTCATTTCTCTGTTGTTACCACCAAGGGTACACATGCACATGGTATTTCCTTTATTTTATGACATTGCTTATTCCATATATCATTATCTTGGAACCAAAGTCCAAAGCAAACTGATACTTTTCTAAGTATCCATCAACGGATTATTTCTAATTCATGTACATCAAATGTCATAATACTTACTTGATTGTCATATTAATGAAAGGAAGAAACATAAAGGAACATACCCCTATCATTACCCAAGGTTGTTTATCAAAGGGGAAACATATATATTTAACAGAGGTAATCCACTCAACAATCCTTTATTTGTTTGGGAAAGTTCACTTAGCAATTCCTCATTAGTTGGGAAAGTTCACTTAGCACTTCCTCATTTGTTGGGAAAGTTCACTTAGCACTTCCTCATTAGTTGGGAAAGTTCACTTAGCAGTTCCTCATTAGTTGGGAAAGTTCACTTAGCACTTCCTCATTAGTTGGGAAAGTTCACTTAGCACTTCCTCATTAGTTGGGAAAGTTCACTTAGCACTTCCTCATTAGTTGAGAAAGTTCACTTAGCTCTTCCTCATTAGTTGGGAAAGTTCACTTAGCACTTCCTCATTAGTTGGGAAAGTTCACTTAGCACTTCCTCATTAGTTGGGAAAGTTCACTTAGCACTTCCTCATTAGTTGGGAAAGTTCACTTAACACTTCCTCATTAGTTGGGAAAATTCACTTAGCACTTCCACATTAGTTGGGAAAGTTCACTTAGAAATTCCTATTTGGTTTCATTATACTCACTAGATTGTTTCAGAATGACTACTTGATTAGAGTAATAAAAAAGATAACAATCTAAGAGTTCCATACTTGCCCTATTTCCAATAATCATATACTTGGCCAGGGTATACAAGTATTGAGATTAGGTAGTATGCACTTTATTTACTATCATGTTCCTCACTTTTCATATCATTATACACACATGATTTTTTTTCATTCCTGGATTTTCTTCAGGCATCACTTCTATATCTCATCTATTATCACACAGATAAGAGAGATTATAAAGCATTTTAAGGAATGCTGAGTAAAATGTAAATTCTCATCTTCCTTGTGTCCTTATAGGACTAGTTAGGGGAAGTTCAAAAACAACTACTTTCTTATTTTTAACACATAGAATCATGAATTGAAATATCAGAATGAATCTATTTCATTTGACCTGTCACAACCCAAGGGTTGACTATTGCATCAGATTGTTTCATTGCATAGAACCTTGCAGTTGCTTATTGTTGACCCTGTGGTTGATTATTAGGTGTTGATGAACTAGCTTGGGACGCTTGTCTATGTCCTCTATTGTTACTATAAATTTTCCTCCTTTGTGAGCCTTGCTGACTCTGCCTTAGAGGTAGAGTCTCCATTGAATTCCCATCTGGACAATCCTTTGCTAGATGTCCCAGTTGTCTACATTGGTAACAGATCTTGGTCACAAAATAGGGTCTGTGAGATCCAATCACCGATGTTGATGCTATGTCAGGGGATTTACTTGGAGAAATACTACGGTCCCTACCCCTACTTGACGTCCATTACATCTGGGTATGGAATCTCAATGGTGCTGTCGATGTAGAAAATCTTAGCTTCTTAAAACTTTCAGATCTTTATCCTTGGGACTGAGTGTACACCTTCTTACCACTGGTCTATCATTTCTCAATTTCAGACCTCTCTATCCTTCTTACTGACTCCACAAAGGTGGCCAAACTCTCCCTATTCTCTAAAGCAGACACAGGAGTGGTCAGTTCAACGTTCAACCCCTTCTCAAAATGTTGAATTCTTTCCTCATCATTAACCACCATATGCGGACAAAACCGCAACATCGCCATGAACTTAGCTTCATACTCGCTAACGTTCATCTGTCCTTATCTGATCCTCTCAAATTGAGAGATCTTCTTGTCTAGATACGTCTTAGGAAAGTATCTACTGACGAATTCTCGTCAGAATACCTCCCATCCAATTTCTTCACCTGGCCTCTTATCTTCTTCTATAATCCACCAGTGACCAGCACTCCCTTTTAGGAGGTACACATCATGTCTTACCTTCTCGGCTTCAGGTATATCAAGGATCCTGAAAGCCTTCTCCAGCTCCGTCAGCCACAAATCAGCATCTGCTGGATCAGCTGTACCAGCATAATCTATGGCTCCAACCTGACGAAGTCTCTCAAAAGTCTTGTCGGCTCCATATCCCTCATTGTGGGCTGGTGCCCTAGGTGCAGGTGGTGGCATCCTATCCTCCATATGCGTCATAGTCGCCATAAACTGCCCGAATAGGGTATGGAAAGATGGATTCTCTAATGCAGCTTGATCAAGATGAGGAATCTTAGGTACGGGTTCTTCCCTAGCTTGATCCTTTGCACCTTTTCCTAGTGCAGCAACACTGCTCTCAGCAACGTGTTCATCATGTAATCCAGACATATTCAAGTTCTACTTCTCCTATATGAGTAGAAGACACTATCAGATAAACTGGAAGACACTAGAACAGACTCAACAACCTTAATCCTATGTCTCTGTAGACTCAGCAAACCTAGAGCTCTGATACCACTTAATTATGACACACCGATCACAAAGACATGATTTACTTAAGCGGAAGTGTTCACTAAGTATCGGATTACTAAAAATCGCTAAAAAATTAAAACCATTTACAGAGAGGTCCACACACAGGAAAACATTTTCACAAAGAACTGAAGTAATTTAATTACATACTAGTTTACAAGTACATGTCCTGTATCATCCTTTTCTGAAAATTACAAGCATCAACTGCCCTGTTAAATTAAACACAGGCAGTATAAAATCTCGAGGCACTGAGCTAAAATCTCGAAAGCACTAACTACTACTCTGATGACTTGAGAGTACAGAGACGACACATATGACTCTATTCACATATATACAAAACTTGATAGCCAGTGTCTCCACCTGAGAATTCACTGCTATTCCTGGTGCTGTTGTTGTCCTTCACCTACAGAAGGGTTTCTGCCTCCTCATTCACGTCCACCTAAAAATGTGGTTCCCGCGGGGGTGAGACAATTGTAAATTGCCCCAGCGAGAGATATAACTCTCTGCCAGAAATATTGTTATTGCAGCAGTTAATTCATGGTCTAACAAATTAGAACATTATTCTTATCTAAAGCATTACAACTATAACCTGATAGCACAGCATGTCACTTATCCAATAAGGAAATATGAAGAACATGTATAACATTTATCTGCTATATTAGGAAGGATAATATTAACCATTGTTTCTCGTATTTCAACTTTATGCAAATACATTACACGGCTGATTATATTTTACACATCAAGTGTCAAACTGCAATTAGCTTGCCAAGGTATATTGACATCTTCATTATAGAGTTATAGCCGCATCATATACTCTTTTTAGGCTTAGATCACATGACTAATGCCTGGCATTGTTTTGTGGAGTCAAGTCCTGTAGCCATATTCGTTTAACAAAGTATTGGGATCTTAATCCCTCATCTCATCAAGTACATTTACATTTCTTAACAAGTTCATCATCATGATTATAGAGTATGGGTATTCAAACCCTTAATTCATCATAGAATACTTGTTACCACTTATCAGGTAACTTAATACTTTCAGGTCATTTGACCAAGGTAATCATGATCCTTACTACACAAGCATTCCACATAGCACACACATCTTAATTCACCTCTTGTTACCTCTTAATAGGCAACAAGGCATATTATGGCTTATGAAGCCCATAAACAATTTCAATAATTAAAACATCATATGGCACACAGGGCTCATTAATTTCAGGTTACCTCTCACTAAGAAACAAAGCATATGAAGTATTATAAGGCCTATAAAACATTTTCAATATATAGAGCATCATAGCCCATACCTAGCTATGCTCATCATCTCAACAAAACTGCATGATTAGTACTCATGCTAACAGTTATAATGCCTACACGTCAGCACCATGCAACACAAAGTAATACCACTATTCCCTTTTTAGGGTTCAGGGTTTCTCTTACATATCATCACCCTCCCTTAAGGTTTTCCATAAATAACCACTTAGGTTCTTAAGATCATATATTAATGATCAAGCCCTATTTCATTGCTTCATACAACTAGGAGCCAATATTGATAACATAAGTATTCAATCATACTTATTTATTCTTATCATTCATCATTAAATGAATTATCGACACAAAGTATGAGTTTCTTTCTCATCTTTACCAGAGTATGATTGCCTCATAGATTATTGGTTTGGATTAACCTTTTCATAAGGCATGTTAGCCTACACTCATCAAAGTGCATTACTTCATAATATAACAATTGTCATGACACACTTCATGTGTCACTCATCCAAATATATTGTATTTAAAATACATCAAGGTGTATAAATCTTAAGGTGTTGGATGTGATATCTATCATGTCTTGATGTATCACTTCCCTCCTCACCTTTATCTTACTTGAATTCATCCACTTAGTTTGTATTAGGGTATTTCCCATCCTAATACACTATGCATCAACTCATGACATTTATCATGTAATGTATTGGTCATAAGTCACTTATTTAGAATATACAACCATTTCCAATGATATGGACTCATCTCGAGTCAAGGCATTGTTGATATAGGGTTGACCATTATCAACCACTCTAGGCATTTCACCTATCAAGGTATTAGCCATACCATTACTTGGTGTTACACTCATCACTTCTAAGAGTGTATTGCTCTCACCTTTACAAGGTGTATAGGGTTGAATCATGTGCATATATTCACCATATCGGGTTGGAGATGTATAAGCACTCATCATATCAGGCTAGAAGTACATGAAAACCATCCATGTCAGGTTAGGGTTGGTTATGTCGAGCACATGGTACATATATGTGTCACCCATGATGTATAAGAGGTATCAAATCATCACCATGTCAGGCTACCATGTTGTCTAGGGTTGTGTATCGTGCAACCATATTGTGTAAGGTCATGTAGGCCTCATGATACTAAGTACCAATGATGTATTATATGATCATATCGTGTAATAGCACTTATTACTCTTCACTTATATCGGGTTACCCAAATTAGGGTTTCTTGTCAACTTATAAGTATACAATTGACCTTGTATCGTGCATGTAGTCTATAATAGACTTCCTATCATTTTAGTTGAGTAGGTGCATCATCATATCGAGTTAGAGCTATTTGTATATATGCTTGAGCCTAATATCACTTTTACAAAGTGATACCATCTTCTTCAAGCTCTATACCTTTGTTTTAATTGATATAATTCATGGCAACAGGTATAAGAAGTTACTAGAACTCATAATTTCATCAACTATTTCAGGAAATTTCAGAATTAAAAGTATTTCACTAAGTATAGCAATTTAGGTGATGAATAATAACATGACTGAGTTCAAGTTATATAACCCGCCTTAAGAACCACTTCAAAGCTCCAAGCTCCAAAGCTCCACATTCCTAAGGTTGAAGATGACTTATGAAAAGTCCAAGGCTCATTCACAACTCCTTCATTTATAAGGAATCACCATGGATAAGCAATTGGTGAAGAAGAAAAGAAGATCAAAACCCTAAAATCATGCTTCAATTCAAGATTGAAGATGATCTTATCCTTAACTTAGGGTTAAGTATGAGCTCCTTCTTGCTCCTTAACACCTTTGCACGATACAATAGTGTCCTTGCACGATATGGAAACCCTCTTGAATGATATGGCACTCACTTGCACGATATGCCACTCAACTCTTCACCCTATTGGCCGATATCACCTTATATGGCCAATTTCACCTACTTGGCCGATATGCTCTTGCCATGGGCGATATCCCAAGGCCTATGCACGATACCACATCATCCCTTCACAATATGGGAGCTATATGCACGATACCGTAGGGTAGGAGGGTAGTAAGGGTCGCAAAATTGCACCAAGGGGTGAAACTAGGGGTATATATACTTGTCGTTCATGAAGGAAGGAAAAAATGAGGTGTCAACATTTTGAGCTAGTAGGTGCCACGTGTCATGCATGGGTGACACATGTACATGCATGCATCAAAATTTATCTTGTCATTCAAAAAGGTTGAGAATCATCTAAGATGCAAATTCGTCCATTGCTTATCCATTTGGATAAGTCATCTAGGTTTAATCACTATTTTAAGTCAAGCCGATACACTTTTTCTAAGGAAACTTGCTGGCCATCAAACCTCACCTCATTGAGGTGCTTTGCATTATATGGATTTTGAAAAGAGTTCACAAAATTATATGGGACACCTCCTTGGGCTCCATGTCCTATAGGCACTCATATATAAGCTTTTCAACTTGATACAACTCAAGTTAAGCTTTCGAATTCAACCCTTTTTTCTTGGTCATTTCTTCACCAAGATTACCATCATTCATAATGGAATCAAACATGGTGTCTCATTTTTTTATCTCTACTCTATATGATACTAGGAGGGAGTAGGGACACTCTAGAGGTGGTAATTTTCATATCAACCCCATATTTTTGGTAAATTACAATTTGTACCAAAATTGGTGCACAAGGTACCAACATTGTTCAAACAAGTTCAAACTTGGAATTTGGGCTTTGCACAAGACACCACTTAGTATCATTCTATCTATTATGATGATAAAACACATGGGGTACATTTAAAATGTGACATTTTGCATTATAGCCCCTCAATTTGGGTAAATTACACTTTGGTCCAAAATTAAGGAAAATTGCTCAAACAACATTCAATCGGGGCCAAACTTGAAACATAAGTGTGTCATATGATAACAAAACACCTTAGAGGATTATATTAAAGTTCTAAGCAACTTTATTAGCCAAAAAAAATAGGGTTACCTCATAACCCAGGTCAGGGTCGTTATAGGTTTACTTGATTTTACAACATCCAAATGTCATGTGTGAGTTTTTCTTTTGTTTCGTAGGCTTCTTTCATATCTAGTTGTCCAGTTTATAACTTCATCTTACCAGACACTTTGCTCAAATACCACACTTTGGTTGAATGTGGTTGAGAGAAGAACCACAACATGTCTAATGGTATAGTAGCTGCCAGCTGACTCATCGCTTCATCGCTCGTCGCTTATGGGAAAACAATAAAATGTGCTGCTCTAATGATACAAATCTACGATCTACTTTAGTTTTCTATAAAAAAAATTGAATTCATTTGTAACTATCTTGCTATCTCTCTACCTCCTTTCTTCTCAACAAACATTGGGAAGACGTGTCTCTATTCCTCAGCAAACATTGAGCACACGTGAAATATCAATGCTATATTTGGTACATGGTGAATGAAGGGGAGGGAAAGGAAGGGAAGGGAAGGAAAGGGACACTTATTTTAGTGTGTTTGGTTAATATAGAGAGGGGAAGGGAAAAAGTAAATATAAAAAACTTTATAATGACGTGGGTGATGAAAAGATATTTATATATATAATATTTATATTTAGATATTTATTCACATACATTATTTTATAAAAATGCCTTCACAGAGACGCTAACAACAAAAGGATTACACCTTTTATGGATGACAAAGCCTATAGATCTAAAAATAAAAAAATAAGATGAAGACGAAGGCAAGATATATTTCTCATTTGTTATGTGTTGGAAGTGTTGCATAAGAGTTTTTTTACATAAAAATAACAGTACGAGTTTTTTTAAATATTCATTGTGGTTATAGAAGTAGTTTCCTTCATATTTTTGTATTTACAAAAAAATTCTCTGTATGTATTTAATTGCTTCTTGCCATAGTCCATCAGTTATGTGACTTTTTATTTTTATGATTGTAGAGAAATCTATTTTTTTAACTTTCTTAAGAAAAAAAATAAAACTTTAAGTTTTGTTTTATTATGTATACAAATTAATTTTGACTTCCTTTAATTTTATTTTTATTTTTTCACAAAAAAAATCTTCCAATTTTTTTGAAATACTTTTCAATATTTTATACGTCCCTCCAAGTAATATAACATATACCAGAAATATTACTTTTCAGTTCACATTGGTGGTGGGTTATACTAATTCTTCCCACCATATTATTTATATTTTTTCTCTCTTATATTTTATATTTTTTTGACCTTTCTATTATGTTTCGCGTCAAGTCTTTTTCTTTTCCCTTGTCCAAATTCCAATTCTGTGGGGAGAGAAAGAGAGAGAAGTGCCTGAAAATACACTTGATTTGTTTCCCTCCATTCTCCTCCAATCCACTCCCTTCCCCATGACTTCGTACAACCAAACAACTCAAGTCATTTTCCCTCCTTTCTCTTTCCGGTCATTCACCATGTACCAAACATGCCCTAAAAGTTACAAAGCCCATTTTAGTGAATGATAAAATAAGTTTCAATATGGTTAACTTTTATCAATTAAAATAAAAACTTATAAGTCTTGCAAGAAGTTCAATGTCTATATACAGGTTTCCGTAGAGACATGAATTACAAACCGGACAGTTAATTAAATTGGTCTAACTTCATTTATTTGTAATATGCTAGATGCATCTTAAGAGAGAGGTCGAGTAATCATCTAACACTTTAATGCAGCGTTTGGTAACACGATTGCATTTATTGTCGGTGGTCCATCACATATGATTCATCACAACAATTTGTCACGGTGAGAAATGAGCGACTGGTAGACTTTGTCGACCGTTCTAGTCAGTGTAAAATGAGAGCGGTGGGCAACCATGTGTTTGACAAAGCGATAGGTAGTGATTAATCTACTGCCCGTGGTTGTCCATAGCTGTCCTAGCAATCGCCACTGCTCCGCCAGACGAAATATTAAGTATATCCGGACCAAATGAAAGAAAATGATGACGACTTGTCTCACACATTCAATCACACTTACTATTTTCTTGACTGACCATGTCAAATGTGATTTTCCCTGCCAACATGTGTTAAAAATATTGCTATGAAAGGAGGAGATCGCAATAAAATCAATTTCGCTTATTGTCTATCCAATCATATAATGAGATGCTATCATGTACTAAGACAAATGATAGCAACTTCTTTGATGCCTGTTACAACACTATTATTTATTTTCAACACATCTTCTAAAATTGGTGGTTTTAAAAATTAAAATTGTTGATTATTTTCAACATATCTTCTAAAATTATTCAAGTTTCATATATATCCTACCAAACAAACGGAATTAAGTTGAGTAAATAATTAGTACATCCAACTAATGGAATCGTTGTAGTTTAAAAAATCTATAAGCTATCTCCTTAATTGACGACCAATATTTGCATTGTTTAATGCATCATACCAAACATAAACTCGGACTGAAGTTAGAAACTTGTAATTTCAAAAGCCAAATTCATTGCTACATCTCTCTCTCTCCCCCCTCCCTCCCCAAACATATGACATTGTGGACACACACCAAAGATTTAAAATCACGAAGTGTGTTTTAGTGACTTATAAAGTAAGTTTAAGTATTACTCTTTATCAAGTAATATCCAAAATTATTGCTTATTTTCAACTTATCTTCTAAAAATGTTCAAGATTTCAGATATACATCCAACCAAAAGAAGTGAATTAAATCAAATGAAGAAAAGTACTTCAACCAATGAAATCATTATTGTTTTTAAATGTGTATATTTCAGCTCCTTAATTGAAGACCACTTTTCTTTGAACTTTTTACTGCATCCTACCAAACATACATTCGGTCTCTGCAGTCTGAACCGTGTAGTCTACAGAAAGGGACCACTAATATGTTGCCAAATTTGTCCTGCGAAGATTGGAGGGAGGATATACTCCTGGGATGATGATAAGACAACTGAGATAAGCACGTTTTACTTACCATGTCGGCCGCGTAACGCGTGGGCTGCCGATAAAAAAAGCTCGCATTAATGTTGAACGCGCCGTTAAAAGAACCGGTTCGTGCGGCCAAACAAATTTCAACGCGTCTTCTACCAGCCTTCTGGTAGGACGCTTGCTTTGATTACCGCTTCTTCAAAGAGCTTAATACTGGTGTGCTTCAACCGAGACCGGGCCCCGGCCCTGACCAGTGCTATCAAATCCTCTGTCCTCCCGGATCCATCTTGCAGAAGGCAAAGTGCTGCAGACACGGAGTTGACCGGGACCGACCCCGGAGCCAGGAGGCAGAGACGCAGCTGGTGCGGCGTTGACCAGAGCCGGGAGGATCGGCTCTTGGACGGTAAGCTGCTCTTGCTCTTGCATAAGTTGGCAGCAAGAGCAAGGCTCTTGCTCGCATACATCTGCAGTTGTATTATCGCGTGTTGACCCTCTCTAATTTTCTTCATCTTCAGCTCCATCCCCTATATATATAGTTCAAATGAGTGATCCATTATGCCACTGTGATTCTTTCCCTCAGCCGTCCTATTCTTGTTCATCCCCTCCCTTACATCCTATTTCTTTGCTTTTAGACTCCGTTGAATCAACATTTGTTCCCCAGGACCCCAGCCTGTAATCGCTGTCATTCTCCTTTCCCTTTCAGACCCTCCCCATTTCTTCTCTAAATATCTGATACAGTTAAGTTTGAAACTAATCTTATTGGGTGAAGAATGTAATCTAGTACTGGTTGTGCATTTCCAGAATGTTCTTTTTCCAGCATGCTCATAAAGCCTAGTTTCAATCCCAATTAGAAGTTCTTTGTCTGAACTGCGATGTGCAGATTGGAAGTCTCAAAACATTCAGCACTTCACAATCAGTCCCCTTGATTTGAGTCATGCTGACAGCTTAGGAAATTATTAACACGATGGTGCTTAATGTCTTAGGTAGATTTGATGCACCACGTTGCTGACTACTCCAACTGCCTCTGAGCTTTCCAATAGTTTGCGGACCTTGATCTTGCCTGCTCTTGCAGCCATATGTAGGGTTGCAATAAGGTGAGGATAGGCTGGCCTCTACGAACATTTCAGCTAGTGTCTTCGAATTTGTTGTTGAGGGGATGTCTGGTCAGGGTCGCCGACTTTTCTCTTGCAATATTGACCCAACAATCTCACTGTCCCATTATGCAGCAGCCAAACTGAAAGCGGAAAAGACTATGTAGCTATATATATCTTCATATATACCCTATTTCCAGTATAGAAACTATAATATAGGAGAGGTATGCTTTCCGTAGAATATCTGAATATTTCTCCTCAGATCACTGATGCCTGACTCTTATTCGGAAAGCATTAAACCCCTACCAAAAATGTATATTTTTGATCAAAGTAACAGCTTATATGAAACCAACTAACTCCTCCTACATAAGCACCATTTACTTTAATGAGACTTAGATGAGTGAGGAGCTGCTCAATAAGCCCTTCCAACATGGACTGAAAGTAGGACTGTCAATGGGGAGGATATGGGGAGGGTAAGGGCCTACCCTTACCCTTACCCACCAAGTGTGGCGGGTAAGGGTATGAGTAATTCCCACTCTGCCACTATCCTTACCCTCCCCATACCCTTATCCTCTTACACACAGGGTAAACGGGAAGGGTAAGGGTGAAATGGAGAAATCTTATGTCTACCTATATTTTTTTGCTAATATCAACAACAATGACTTATCTAATACCTGCATAAATTAAACAAAACATCAAGGTGCTCAAGAATGACTATTATCAATACAAAATGCTTCTGATGAATCTTTTACAATCTTATTATATGGTATTCATTGTATACGTAGTTACATACTTTATTATCAATGCAATGGTTGTTACGTATACAAATAGTAGCACTACATAAACTGTTGTATGGACAAACAAATTGACCCCCCAAATGAAGCCTTAATCTACAATCGAATGGTCCATATATCGGAGTTATTGCTACAAACATATATATCTTATACCCGCCAAAATGTTGGTACATACACAACAAATTCCGCACAAATGAAGTAGATAACACCAACATAAATATATATCAAATGGTACGTCTATGGTCTAATCTTGTTGTTATAAATACATGTCTCATAAAGCTTCAACTTTTTGTATGCATGGTAAGATCAGTCTCTAAAGAAGTAGAAACACCATAAAATGTCTTAAATGGTACATATACTATATAATCTTGTTGTTTTGATACATGTGTGCCTTGCTCCTACAAAATGATACTATGTACACAACCAAAATTAGCCCTATAAGTAGAGAACAACATCATGTATTGCATCGAATAATCCTTACGGAATATTGGGTAATCCATAGACTCCATACAACATAAATACAATGCAGTTAATATTTTATAAATAAATATTGACGGGTAATGGGTTAGAGGGTTTGGGTAATGGTTTGCCCTTACTCTTACCCACTAAGGTAGCGAGTAAATGGGTGAAGGGTAAGAAAAACTTTACCCTTACCCTTGCCCTATACGATATGGGTAAAGTGTAAATTAGTCTACCCATACTCGTTGACAACCCTAATCGAAAGGGGTCTGTAACTACACTTTGCATTCAAGTTTTTCAATCAGCTCTATTATGTAGTATGGATTCCCATGATCCCATCTAACATGTATAGGAGTTGTTGAAGATGTGATGTAAAGCTATCCTATTATCTATCCGTATCTTGAGGAAGGTCATGCTAGACAATCTCACTGAAGTGAGCTACTAAGCATGGCTAATTTAGTAATAAGATATATTATTGAACTACCACAAATGACATGTTCAAGGATGGAGCTTTATTCACTACCTGAAGGCTTTCATTGTTGCAACAACCATATTTTTTTATCATACTACCTTTATCTATGACCGATAAGCAGTGTTGTTACTAGTGTGATGCCAAAGGGTAGAATGAGATATGACAACATGCCTAAGAATATACATGAAGAAAGAAGTGTATCTTTCCTTCACTAGGTGCCCCTTAGATTGCTAACAAGATCAACTTCTTTGACGTTGTTATCAACTTCTTTCTTGTCATTACTTTGTACGTAGTAAAAAGGGTTAGAATAGGAAACGCTTTAGTGTATTAAATCCCTTTCTTGAGAAACTTGACTCGTACTCTTTAGAGTTTCTTGGACTATGAAATGCCTGGAGTAGGAGTTGTAGTGATGCATGATATTGAGTTTTCAGCTAGGAGGTTCTAATTTTGAAGGAATTCAATGTGGAAACTCATTACCAAACCAACCTGCAAGATGATTATCTTAGAGAGTGAAATAGAAGAGGAAATTCTCATGCAATCTTGATATTTAGGCTATCCTAGAGCAAGCCGTTGAGGCAACTTTTATTTATACACTATTCTATAAGATATTTCATTGTTGCTTTCTAGTGAACTTGCGTTTTACCATTCCATTCTTTTGACTTAGTGAAACATGTGCAAGCACTCTACTTCAATCTGCGGTGGAATGTCATAATCTCACAATACAATTTTGACTCTACCTACTTCTCTATAAATATCTTTCACCAAGATGAAATGCTTTATTTGAGCTTTCTAGCAACAAATTGCTTGGGTTTATACAAATTTTTTGTATTGAAGTCGATAGGCATAGTGCGTGCATGTGGTCTATACCCATAAGACTTTTATCTTAGAACATCTAGGGTTTCCATGCTCTTTCCTGCTTTAAAGATTGGAGTATAAGGGGGGAGGGGAATGGGCTGTTGTAGATTGGTAGGTTAGGGCTTGTTATAGTGGAGGGATTGCTTAGAAATATGACTGCTAGAGACGGTTGAATTTGTTACAATGCTAATGGTATGGTCAAGGACAACCCTCATGTTACTATTGGAGGATGTGATGCAAGAGGATGGGATGGGGACATTGATGTAGGATAGGATCATGCAATATTTTTTTTATGCTCCGTTAGGATGGCTACTCACGGAAGCTCAGGATTTGTGAGATAATTTTTCTTGAGAAAATTGTCCCTAGCCGACTGTTACAATGGAAACGACAAGGACTACAATATCATTATCGGTGGCAAGTTGGAAACAACGATGATAGGGCAGTTTGCAATGAGGACGGTAGTGCCAGTGGGGGCAGTGGAGGCATGTACAATGGGTGGTGACAATGGTGGTGAGTGACACGTGACAATGACAATGGGGACGATGGTAATGGTGGCAGCGATGATGACAGTGACAACAATGATGGTGATGTTGTTGGCTGCAATAATGTTAAGGTGGTGGTAGCGATACTAGCATTGGTGTTGACGACAATAGTGGTAGTGAGATAATGGACCTGTGGAAGTAGTAGCGGAGGTATAGTGCCGACTGCGATGATGGTAGCATTAGTAGTGTCAGAAACCATAACAAACACAAGTCTGGTGAAGATGGAAGGGGTTGTAAGCAAAATTCGGGCCGGGGGGGTAGCAGTAGATGCAATATAGCATAGTTCTAGCAGGAGTTTGTGATTGAGGAATCCAATGGGACTGATATCCCGATTCTAATAAGTGTCAAACAAATGTGGGATTTCAGTCACGTTCTAGAATAAAATATGCAAACCAAATGCATTATAAGTGGTTTGTTGGAGGCTTGACGGTATTGGTTAAATAATTTGAGGTTTTCCTTCCTGAAGGATCTTATGTTATTTGAATGATGAGAAGTATGATGAGAAGGAATGGAATGGGAAGAGAATTTAATGTAAGGGGCTAGGGTCTCACTCTAATTTGGACTAGTGGATGGGAAGGCGGCATGCATTTTCAATAAAAACCTTAATTTTGTGTACTCAAATTAGTTGATCCTAGATGATAGAATATAAGGATCAACTACTAAGGGAGTAGTCTCTCATTTGAAATTATAAAAAAGATTGACATATAACAATAATATATCCCTCCATTTCAACATATCTCTAACACAATGAATCTAGTCACTGTCCTATGTCACATGTTATTTTAACCATAAATTTTGGAGTTTCATTATTTTCAATTGTTCTTTTTACTATGTTGAAACATTTCATTTAATATGTTTGCGAAATCCTACCATGATGAAGACAAAAGTGATTATTTGCAAAACCACGCCATTATATCACAATATAAGCTACTAGATTTAACACCTAGCATTTATATAAATGTTAATGCTATACTAATGAAGGCAACTACCTATATCCGACCTTGAACTACGCCTAAACTTGTTGCACCTTGGCATTATGGTAGTTGGCTTCTTGACCGGTTTATGGTATAAATGTTCTTTTAGGGCCTCATAGTTTGAATTAGAGACGATTGTCCATTTGATGCGCTTAATACCCCTTTCACTAGAGTTTTATACTATTGAAGTACGCCCTTAAGTTTGCTCTGAAGTGTACTTCCTCATCATGTTATCATTATTAGCATTTTTTCAAAGATGACAAATATCACAATCCCAATATTAGCCCCTCTTGTGTATTATACATGTATTTGAACGTGGCAATAGCTTGGAGCTGAAAATGTTAAGGCACTCAAATTGGAAGCCTCGACAAATGTGGTTATAGTCTTCTTACTTGCAATAATATGTTATAATGTTTTGACAATGGGCTCTATTGCGTGTGATGTTCATCAATGGTGAACAATAAGAAGTACATGACCTAACCTAGTTGAATGTAATTGTATTACTTGTATTTTAAAATGATATTGACATAGTGTCCCGTATGATATATATGTACGTAACACATACCCTTATATATAAGGGCCTAAAACTTAAATACCCCCTCAAGTTGGAGCCTGGAGTATATGTGGGCTAAGTTCTAAATGGGGGTATACTTGAAATAAAATCCATTCGAGATTTAACTTAAAGATTTGTTGATATATCCTTTTAAACCATTGATAATTAACTACTCTTAGAGCTTCACGTTGTTTGTAAGAGTCAATTTCAATGTCTTTTTCATGGAACATGAGATTTTATGCAACATATCAAGAGGATTGCTAGTTTGCTACAACATTTCCAACATGATTTCAAATGGTCAAACATTTTTAAAATGAGTACCTCATTTTTTCAAAGGTAAATGTCAAAAGACATCAAGGACTAATACAATATTTAGGGGATGTTTCAAGCATACTCAAGACCTCATGTCGAACTCTTTAACGTCCCAAAGGAAAGAATGTACAAAGTAGACCACTTTCTTTAGGAATATCCGTTAAAATGATTTATTGATCCATGGGTAGTCACGCGTCGTCGCGTTTGAATGTGTTTGGGTACGAGAATTAGCCACTCACTAAATTTTATATCAAACCCAGGCCAACTTGTTTGATTAGTGGGTCTCATGGGTAGATCCGCAAACACCCATGGGTGACCTGCCTATTTTTTATAAATGGAAATGATTGATAATATTATTTAGGAAAATATGTAGGCTGCAAAAGCTGCCTCTTGCCAAGTGAGTATCAGTGCCTTTAGATTAACATACCACGCTCCATGTTATACCCATGACATTATGGAACAGAATTTCAGTCAAAATTTCATTTTTTGGTCATCAGACATTGCAACGTAGAACAGAACATCAAAATGCAGAAATCTAGGGAATAAGACGTAATTTTGCAAAAAAAATTCCCCACAGGTGCAAAATTTCACCCAAAAGGGGGAAATTTCATAACAAAAGCCCAGTTTGGGATGTAATTTCACAAATCGGCACAAGAATAGAATTTAAATTTGAGAAATTTGTTCCTAGGGTTGTACACTACTACATCTTGGGTAATTTGGTAATGTTTTATGAATCTCTTGCTTCTAGAGGTTATTTTTCTTAATTCTAAAGTATCTTTCCCCTATCCCTAGACCACCTATATCACCTTATGCTACACTCTTATGCAATGTTTTAAAAAACGTTAAGCGGTAAACGTGCGGACAACACCTTGTAACTGGTTAAGCGGTAAGCGGCCGATTTTTTAAAAAACGGGTTTTAATTTCCTATATAATTTTATACAAAATTACATATATATGTATATAAATACTAATACTCTTTGAAACTTATATATATATCTAAAGATTCTAAACACTCTACCCAACAGTAAAAACACCCAATTAGTTTATAAGATAGCTATAAGACAATAATTATAGCCATAATATAATAAATAATAGATTTGACATAGATAAAATACCCCACATACATGATTCAGAAATATTTTTGCATCACATGTTTACATAGTTAAGCAGTAAACAATAGACTCATTATTGGATACCTTTCTAACTTATTGTTATATGTGCATATCATCAATTAGTCATACATTACAGCAGTACAATTAACTAAAGTATGCATTCTAAAATTCGATAATAGTTACATATATTTTACTTGTATAAATTACACTTTACAACAGTACCCTATTATCCCAACTTGCATACAGTAAACAATAGACTCATTATTGGATACCTTTCTAACTTATTGTTATATGTGCATATCATCAATTAGTCATACATTACAGCTGTACAATTAACTAAAGTATGCATTCTAAAATTAGATAATAGTTACATTACATATATTTTACTTGTATAAATTACACTTTACAACAGTACCCTATTATCCCAACTTGCATACAAGTATGCATTCTATTAGACTGGGCTTATCATAGGATATTTAAGTTTAATATATTATAGTCAGTAATACTTGGGGCCATATAGTTTATATAAAGTTACAGGTGTACAGCAAAATTTACAAAAATCGGACAAAAAACGGCCAAAAAGCGGGAAAAAAAGGGCAAAAAAAGCGGGTAAAAAAGGGAAAAAACGGCCGATTAATTACAAAAAAGTTAACCGGCGATTTTAGCAAAAATCGAACGGGCTGGGTGTTTGGCCGATTAATCGGCCGCTCAGCCCGTTTTTCATTTCACTGCTCTTATATAAAGATTAGGATAAATACTTTGAAAATAATAAAGATCTTTCTTGGATCTATGTATAATTCCCATGTAGCTTAGTGAAATGCTAACACTACACACATAAGTTGTAGTTCGTAAGTATGTAACTTGTAACTGTAAGTTTTAAATTCTAAGTTGTAACTTGGAAGTTTGTAAGTTTGTAACTGTCTGACAGACTTGACAGTTCTGTTCATTTCACACTCACTCATCAAGATAGGGATCCCACCTTGACCTCTAAACATATAAATTTATTATATAGTCTAGTGTTTTTATGTCTAAATATTGTTTGTAAAATTTCATAATTTAATTCCTTCAGTTTACCATCGAAATTGGCATCGAAATTCTGTCAAAATTGTTCAGCTTCCTTCACTTAGAAATGTGGGAGGACCCCCCCACATATCTAGTATGAAATATTATTCATATATGAGTAGATCTTGGTATTTAGATCGCCCTGGTCAATTTTATGATTTTAATTGGCGTCGAAATTGTTAGGGCCGTAAATATTGAAATTTCAGTCAAAATGGCAGTAAATTTCTGTTTTGGGCCATCAGATACAGCATCAAAATTCGACATTTGATTCTATGCAAGCGAGGGCTTTAATTTCTGCTGCTGGCCAGCATGGAGCCAATGTTTTTGTTAACACCTTTTGTTCGTGGTTGTTTTGTATGTACCCCACTTCATATATGTAACCAAGGATGTTGTGGGGACCATCCATGCAATGATATGTAGCGTTAGATAGGATCATTGTCTACACTAATAGTCGACCGAGGTGAACAAGAACCAAAAACAATTTAGTAGTGGCTACATGAAAAGTGTCGGTGATAATAAAATGGCGTCAACAAAGCAAAAACGATAGAAGCAGGAAGATTCACAATGTAGTATAGAGGCTTGTCTTAGAAGGTTCTATGCTAATTAGCTAGAAGATAGTATGGAGGTGGGAACAAAGAAATGATCGATGGTGAGAGCAATTGCGGCTTGGGACTGGGTTCTTTATTGTTTTTCTTTTACTAATTTGCATAACCGATAGAAATGTCTTATACAACTATTTCTTCTCATTTACGTTAGCTAAAAGCAAAAAACATAAATTCCACCTTTGTATTGCATTTACTTTTCCAGGCATTTATGAACTTGTTTAATACACAAACTACATGGGCACTACAGCTCAACCTGTGACTGACCAGGATGAGTTTAATTGAGCTTTTGTGCCACCTGTTCAAAATTGGTTCTATTCAATCCACACATGTGAGGCCTGAACCCTCAATGACCCGATTGAAACCCAACTCATCCACCACTTTTCTATCAAGCTAAAACTCCAAATTAAAATTTCCTACAAAGTACCATGTACAACAATAGTATAATATTCAAGCATAACCTAATGATGGCCTTAAAGTAGGTAAGATATTAGTTAATAAAGCCATGGCCCATGGCCCATATCTTTTAACATGTGCATGTGCTATAAGAAGGAAATGCCTGAGGAATTCTAATAGTAGAATGCATTGCAAGTCAAGGTTGGCGCAACTGGTAAACGGAGTGGTATGTTAAATAGGAGGTCCCAGGTTCCAATCCCCCTAGGGACAAATTTCAAGGGAAAAAATCTCTTGCAGATGCACCGACCAGGGGCTAGCCTTGCGGCGGCAGTTCACGCTATTGGGTGTGACGTGCTACTACATGTCTAGTCCTGGGGACTCTGTTGGGGTGGGTCCAATGTGGCCCTGCTTGGGAGAGGTTCCTCAACATTAACAAAAAATAGTAGAATGCGTAACTTAAATTGGAATGTCATAGTAACCGAGCAAGTTGATAATCTCAAGATTCTCCAAACTTTGACCAAACATAATGGTACTTGCCACTAAAAGGACAATTATAGTGCAATATGATCATTATTTGTAGCCCTATAATTGCACATTAGCTTTGTTAAGATTATTTTATTTCAACTCCTAATTACTCCATGTAACGAAATGGGATAATATTGATAGGAGTTATACCTCTCCTTATATAGGAGGAGATATATTTGAGAAAAGATTTCCCAGCAATATGGGACTAAAGAAAAGACATAACAGAACCATAACAGAAGATAACACAATAGCAAGTGAAGATATTAACACTCCGCCTCACGCTAAAGACTAGATCTCTTGTGCCTAGCTTGTTAGTTAGCTCTGCAAATCTCTACCTTGGAGCACTTTAGTGAATGGATCACTAATCTGGTCTTCTGAGCGCATATAAGGAGAAGAGATGTCTTTTTTCATCACAACTTTCCTTATAAAGTGACAGTCTACTTCAACATGCTTGGTTTGTTCATGGAAATTGGAGCACTGACAATAAATGTAGCAGTTTTATTGTCATAGAACAATTGTATGGGAGTAGTAACAACCAATTTGAATTCTGTAATAAGGGTTCTGACTTGAAGAAGTTTGTAGGCTGTATGAGCCATAGCTCTATATTTTGCCTCAACACTAAATTTTGGCAACAACATTCTGCTTTTACTATGCCAAGAATAAAGCCTTCCACCAGCATAAGAGCAATCGTTAGAAGTGGATTTGCGGTCCGTAAGACTGCCTGCGTAATCAACATCAAAATACCCAAAAATATAGGTGTGACCCTGTTGGAGTACATTAGACCTTTATCAGGATAGCTTTCAAGTATCTCAGAAGATGACAGACAACATCCCTGTGAAATTGTATAGGTTTGTCTAGGTATTGGCTGACAAACCCGACCACAGCAGGAATATCACACAAGTAGCAATAAGATATCTTAACTTTCAAACAAGCCGTCCATATCTTGAGTGATCAGGAAACATTGGTCCTTCTTCATTAAGTTTTGCATTATGATCCAATGGAGTGTCAACAGGCAGTGTCCCCATCATACCCTTTTCTTTAAGTAGATCTAGAACATACTCCTGTGTGACATACAAACAGAGCATCCTTGGTAGACTACTTCAATGCCAAGAAAGTAACACAATTCCTTCAGATCTATAGTTGACAAAGTGGCCGCATAGGTACTTTTTTGTGGCCTGTATTTTAGTTGAATTACTGCCAGAGAGAACAATATCATCAACATATACAATTAAAATAACATCCCTCATGACTATTTTCTTCACAAAGACAAACTGATCAACATGCGATATGGAGAATTTAAAGTTTAAAATAATTTGATTAAGCTTATCAAACCATGCTCCGGAGCTTTGTTTTAGACCAGAAATTGAGTTTGCAAACTTTGGACCATAGTTGTCAAGGCAGCAAGGCATGCTACTTAACAGCTTTGATGCCTTGGACAACCTTAAAATTAGAAAATATGTATATTTTTCAGGTATATATACATATATGTCCTGATTTTTATGAACGGTTCCCCACTTCATATACACATATTTTACAGTTATATATGTACGTATATATGTATTTATGGTTAACCCCTCCATGTACATATAAATGGTATCTAAACATAATCGGTTACATTTCTAATATATTTTAACATAAATGTCAAGAACAAGAAAAAAAAATACTTTAAATCTAATAGAAAGATCAACGAATAAATAAAGATCTAATGTCATTGCTCCAAGTTTTAAACAGTGTAATCACTGCCCATCATAGCATAGTTGCTAAATAGAAACTAAATTGAAGGTGCAAAAAGAAACAGTGTATTAAGAGTATTAGATCCAAAAAAATGATGTTTGGCACATCACATAGACAACAATCTTAATTTTGAACATTAGGATAGCCACATAGAACATTAAAACACATATGTATACCGTTGGACCTACAAAAATAGGTCAAGGTGGCAACGTAGGCAAGGCGCAACCCCCTGGGTTGCCTTGCCTGCTGACGTGCTTAGGCGTCCGCCTTAACAATTAAAGTTTAGCTACACCTCTGGTGAAAAAATAGGAGGTTACTCTATGTAAACTTCTTCATTAAGATCACCATACAGGAAAGCATTCTTGACATCGAGCTAAAAGAGAGGCCAACCAAGGTTAACAACAACAGAAATGAGGACACATACAAAGTTGAGTCAGGCCACAGGGGAGAACGTCTCAAAGTAATCAATCCATTAGATTGAGTGTAGCCTTTGGCCACTAGGCGGGCCTTAAGTCGCTCAATAGTCCCATCATGATGGTATTTGATACAAACACCCATCTACAACCATCAAGAGAGCAGTTAGAAGGAGGATCAACAAGATCCCATGTGTGACGTTCTTGGAAAGCAAATAAATCGTTATTCATGACAACCTTCCATACAGGATGAGCTAGAGCCTCATCAACAATTTGGGGACCGAAACATCAGACAAAGAACTTGTGAAGGCTGAAAACGCAGTCCAATTTGTCATAGGTGCAACATTGAGCAATATCATGTGCAATACACTTCCTCTTAGGATCGCAACAAGGCAATCGACTTGTTTAACTCAGAAACATTAGAAACATGAGTAGAAATAGTATTACCTTCATAGTGGGGAGAATCTACAACAAGAGTGGAAGAGTGAGGAGAACATATGGCATAATAGTTTTAGGTTTCTAGTGCTGATAGATCTATAGAGGTTTAGCGAGGCTAGGAGAAGGGCATGATACCATGGGTAGAGGAACTTAATCCGACAGATTCAAGTTCTAGTCCAAGAGAGTGCCCTTGAGTAGAGAAGAAAGGGGTGTTCTTCGAGAAAACAATATCGGTAGTGACAAACACTAATTTGTTAAAATGATCAAAGCATATGTACCCTTTTTGACCACAACGATATCCGAGAAAGATGCATTTGGTGGAGCGACGAGAAAAGTGGTCACACCTGGGTTTTGAGTTTTTCACAAAACAGATGCAACTGAAAACACAAGGTGGTAAGGGAAAGAGAGGCACATCATGATATAAAATTTGAAATATAATTTTATTATGGAAGAAGGCATGTAGTTTATCAAAGAAAAAGCGGTGAACTATGCATCATGCCAAAACACTTAGGAACATGGGTATGAAACATATAGTACAAGCAATATCAAGTAAATGCATATTTTTCCTTTATGCAAGGCCATTTTGTTAGGGGATTAAAAGGGCAAAGTGCTTGATGCATGGTACTCATCAGTGTTTCAAAAAAAGGCCGATGCGGCCCGCATATACTTAGCCGCTTATAAGGCCGATTGGTCACCGATTTTAGATGGGCATTTACTATCTCGACTCAAACTATATTACATATTTATTGATAACATTTTCTTGATGTACTATTTTGTTGTATATTTTGTACATAAATCTCATGCTTATTTAATGTTTGTTGTTTTGAACCTCTAGGACATGCATGCATCTTTTTGTATGATTTGGTTAGTCCTAATTGTTATGTACTTGTGTTGAATCGTTTCTTGAGTGCTTCATTGGAGTTTATGCTTAAATGAGTCTAGAATGCATTCTAAGTGATGCTTTATTTTTCATTGAAACTTTATATTTGGATCCATCTCAAATTTTAGGGTCCAAATATGTAATTGCTCAAATTAAATATCAATGTACCAGAAAGTGGGAAGCGGGAGACGTGCGGACAGCACCCTGTAACCGATTAAGCGGTAGGCGGGCGATTTTTGAAAAAGGGGGTGTCTAAATTTTATATATTTTTATACAAAATTACATGTATGTGTATATAAAAAATATATTTATAAGAAACTTCTATACATATCTAATCAGCAAATCAGTAATTAACTAAGTATTCATCAATACTTACTATTAATCAGTATCTCTAATCACTAAAATCAGCAAGCAGATCAGTAATTGTAAATAACAAACTATGAATTGTTGAATTAAAGTAATCACTAAAGTAATACTAACCAGTAGTACCAATCATTAATCACTGAAAGCAGCAAGGAAATCAGTAAAACTAATCATGCATTACTAGTATAATAGAGCAATAGGATATTTACTTAGATGCATTACAGCAGTACCCAATTATCACAGCTTACACACAAAGTATGCATTCTAAATTAGGACTAGCTATATCATAGAACATTTAATGTATACAAGTTTCATATATTATAGTCAACACTACTTGGACTATGTAATTAATTAATGTTAGATGCTTACATTAGGATTTTTAAACAGAAGCGGGAAAAAAACGGGAAAAAAGCGGGCAAAAAGCGGGAAAAAAAACGGGAAAAAGCGGGTGAGGCAGGCAAAAAGCGGGCGATTATGTTCAAAACGATTAAGCGGGCGCTTAGGGGCTAAATTAGGCAGATGAAGGTCATGGGCGCTTAAGCGGCCCGCCTGGCTGTTTTTTAATTCACTGTTAAATATGCAATTGTGATTAATTTATATATAATATTTAAATTATAATAAAAATACAAAACCACATATACTTTTTGCATATACTCCCGCATACCACATATACTTTATGTGAAGAATAATATTGTATTGAACACAATGAGATTAGATGATTACAAGACTGGACACCCCTGTCCTATATATAGGAGCAAGGGAGAAACCCTGAGACTTGTGTCCCAAGTAATCTAAACGGTCTGAGACACTAAAGGCCCACTAACTAATTAACCTATTAACTAAATAGGCTAATATAGACTCTCTAACACTCCCCCTCAAGCTGGAGCATGGGTGAAACACATGTCCAAAGCTTGGAGGTTACAAGACTCGATAAAACGATAAAAGAAATGATAAATGAAAGATAAATGACAAATATCATTCCCCATACAAATATTGATACTCCCCTTTAATTAATACTCCCCCTGAACCATGTGGTGACAATGCCTCTCTTCTTTGAAATTGTATTCTGCAGGGTGGAGATCCTCGAGCTTTGAAGAAGGTCTTTGGAGGGCATATGAAATGAAGAACATCTGAAGAATGGAACCTGATACTACAATAGTTTTTTGCCACTTGGAGCAGACGATCCTCAATACCATCACTACACCATCTTCATTGGATTACGTACTTAACGCGGCATGAACGCGGATGCCCAATGTCGATGTAGCAGTAGCGGAATCTTCGAATTGTTTGATAAGACGTGCATAACGTGGCACGAACACGAACGGACGATATGCTGGTGATACGATGCATGTACCATTACTCTGTAGCGTGAACCTTGGGGGCTTGACAGGAAAGGAGATATCATCCATCAAGGAAAGTCCTAAGAAGATCAGCAACAGATGATGTCAAAACAACAGATGCAACTCGGAGAAGACGTGACGAAGCAACTCGGTGAAGATAAACTCTGAGCTTCTGAAAATCTGAAGAAGCACTCATCTGTCTCAAATGAATGCAGCTGAAGAAATACACCATCAACACCTGACGTACATAACGCGGTACAAACGCGGATACGGTGTCGACGCTGAATGAAGCTGGCTAGAGGTGGAGAACAGACGTGCTGAAGAACGTGAAGCTCCATGAAGATAATAGCCTGGAACATATATAACCTGAATACATATATCATCTCTTCTCATACTCTCTCTCTCTCTCATACATACTCCTGCATGCTCTCTCTTCTCATCTCTTTCTCTCCCCGCACACCAAATACAACGAGAGTGAGTGTTTGGTGTGGAGAAATAGATATATGACCCCCCGCACTGTGGAAAGGGATACACACATAATATGGGTGGGTGGGAAAGGAATTTGGTGGATTTGAGAGGATATTGTGATATGGAGATGTATAAAAAAATGTGGAGAATGGAAAACGATAACCGGAGAGAGTATACTAAATGGGTCAATGTAAGATCCGGGTAGAAAATTAAATGGATTTGATCCCGACCCGAAAAAGGGATCTGTTTGCCCCGAAAAATCCGATTAGGCTAAAACTTATATCCGATTAGCAAAGATATGACCGATTAAGGATCCGAATAGAGATAGGCATCTTGTATATGGGGGGCAGTAATATGACTGTTTGGTAGTGGTGGAGAGTGATGGGTGATCGCCGGCGGTAGGGATAGCTGATGGCGTTGGGCAGCAACGACTAGATGGAGAGCAGCAGTGAGCAGCGGCCAGAGGCATGGATGACGACATCGGCGGCTAAAGGGTGTGATCGTCGGCTGAGAATACGGTTGATGGATAATGGGGCAGCAACCCTACAGTGGACGGACACAGAAGATGACGATGATTGTGTCGCTCGACTGATGTAGCACTCGGCCGCAACAAAGGAGATGATACTGGTCTCCTGCACGACTCTGTTGATATTGCATGCCATGAGGCTGCATGCGGAGTCAAGTGCGAAACCTCTCAATGAACGGCGACGAAGGAAGATGCTGAGGACGACGACGGGATGCGGCGGTAGAGACAATGGCTGTTGTGATTTGCGGTGGTGGTGCTGCTTGTTGTTGGCAACGGTTGATTGCTGCTGGATACAGCGGTAGAGGCAGATGGCTAAGGCGACTCAGATTGCTGCTGTTGGCGGCCACGTTGGTTGCCGACTACAGCGTGATGCTGTTGCAGTGACAGCGTGATGTGGCGGAGGTGACGGTGGCGTCAGATACATGAAGACCGGAAAGGAGATCACAGACGGTCAGCTTTGGATTTAGAAAACATAGATTGCATGTTAGGAATTAGCGCCGATGTATAGATCTATGTGAAAGTGGGAGAAATAGGGCCATGGAGGCCGGAAGTGCCTAGCGGGCAGCTGGCCTATGCCATGGCAACGGCCGCCCGCAGGCGGGGAGAGCCCGCGGTTGCTCTCTCGAAGAGAGGCGGCGGCTACGTCTAGGGCTGTTGTGGGCGTCGACTAGGAGAGGGATGGGACGACGACTGCTAGGTTTTCCTCAGGAGCGAACGTGCTCTGATACCATGTGAAGAAT
Organism: Alisma plantago-aquatica; assembly: GCA_963693085.1. Classification (NCBI taxonomy): domain Eukaryota; kingdom Viridiplantae; phylum Streptophyta; class Magnoliopsida; order Alismatales; family Alismataceae; genus Alisma; species Alisma plantago-aquatica. The sequence goes on from OY856414.1 coordinate 336,191,468, forward strand.
AATATTGTATTGAACACAATGAGATTAGATGATTACAAGACTGGACACCCCTGTCCTGTATATAGGAACAAGGGAGAAACCCTGAGACTTGTGTCCCAAGTAATCTAAACGGGCCGAGACACTAAAGGCCCACTAACTAATTAACCTATTAACTAAATAGGCTAATATAGACTCTAACACTTTATGAGGTGACCTCTTCGCACGCATAACACATACCACTTTCTAAAATCCTGGTACTCATATTAAGGCAGAAGAGGTTTCGATCCTGTTAAACATATTCAAGTGTGTTGTCAGTGCGCAAAACTTTTATGGTTTTGGAGAATTAAGTTTTAATTTCAACAAAGAAGCATTTCACATTAGATAAAACAACATATCTATCATTTAAAAGGTACAACCATGTAGTTCTAGAAAAATCATTAATGAAGTTGATAAAGTATTGAAAATCACATCTATTTGAGAATTTGTAGGAACCCCACACTTCAATGTATAATATCAAATGGTTTTGAACTACTAATGGAATTCTAAGAAGGCAAAGAGAAACAAGTTTGTTTGCCAAGTTGACACGACTGGCATTTAGAAGAGATAACAAATTGGGGAAGCACATGACACCGTTTGCTAGCAGAAGATTGTCTCCGATACATATGCCACTGAAGAGGTGAAATTGAAGAAAATAAGCCCGTATTGTAGTAGTGAGGTAGCATATCGAGATAGTACATGCCATTAGATATTTCCTACCCCCACCAATCTTCATGCTTGTACGTAGTTCCTGTACTACACAATGAAAATGCATGAAAGTAATCACACAACGTAATTTGTGTACAAGCTTTCTCACATGTAGTAAATTGACAAGAAACTTTAGAGCATTGAAGTTGAGGATAGGGATATACTGGAAGTAGGATTAGCAGTCCCCTTGCCAGTAATGGGAGACTGGGATCCATCTACTAAGAGGACGGGGGCGGGTTTGCTACTTGGTAATGTTGGTTAACAAACAAACGTCACTACTAATGTGCGATGTAGCACTATAGTCAATAATCCATTTTTTATTACCATAGGGTGATGGAGTAAAAATAAGCAGACTCTCACGGGGTAGAAGTAGCAACAACCACAGTGCTATCAGGATCAACCTTGGATAACATAGCATGACATTCAAGAGCAGTAAAAGAGGTTTCACCAATATTGTTTGTAGTCTCGGAGACTTGATTTGCCCAAGTAGTTTGCCATGTTTAAGCCAACATCTCTTCGCCACATGATTGATACGCTTGCAATAGGAACATTTATGAGGACTAGTGAACTGACCTCAACCACATCTAAGACCTCTAGTAGAACGACCGGGTCCTCGAGAAGAACCATGACCGCAACCATTGCCAGTAAGAAGAGTAGTGTCAGAAGGAGCCACAACAGACAGCCGGGTCGTGGCAAATGCATTGCAGTTGTTTGAGGACCTCGTCAACAATCAAAAGTGGATCACTACCCAAACTTTGATCAACAAAACCAAAGAATGAGTCAGGAAGACTGCACAAGAACTAGACAAGTTGAAGTTCCTAGCATTGCTTTTGTAAGGTACCGAGATCTGTACTCAAAGGGTGACGTTCTTCAAGATCCCCACAGAGATTTGGAGGCATAGTGATCTTCCAAGTCAACACCATGAGGCATCTTAAGTTTTGTTAAGTTCTGATAAGTCTCATAAACCCACTTAGGGCTTTCCTTGTGGGCATAGGCAGTAGCCAGATGCTCCTACATGGCTTTGGAATAGTCCAAATGTATGAGAGAGCAACTAATACGGGGTTCAACACAATTAAGAATCCAACTTTTAACTAGGGCATCACCCTTTTTCTATGTTGAATGCACGATTTTGACCACGACATCGGTCTTAGTATCACATACGACTGGAGAAACATTAGTCAGATGAAAAGCCTTATCTTGAGAATATGCATAGATCTTGAGGGATTTATGTCTAGTGGCATTTTTTTCTTAGACAGTTAGACACATATCACTTGGTGATGAGAGGTCTCTAGTGAGGAAGCCATCGTGCAACAACCAGGTATAAATTATAAGCACAATGTACTTAAAGATCTACTTCCATTTTTGTAATATTAATTGATCCTAGTTACATATGATCTATTTTCCATATTTTAGCTGGCGAAGAACTCACGACCCAACATAGGTTGGTAGTTTTGGATATTAACATGAAGATCAATAAAGGCAAACATAACGGAAACCAAGATAGTAGGATCAAGTGGTGGAATCTTAAAGGAGAAAAGAAATTGACTTTTCATGATAAACTCATCAAGGAGGTAACTTGGAACTTGGAGTCTGATGTTAACACTATGTGGCATAACATGAGCTCCTGCATAACAAAAATTTCCAAAGAGGTTTTGGGGGAGTCTAAAGGTTGTGGACCTCCACAAAAGGAGACTTGGTGGTGGAATGATGAAGTACAAAAGGCTATTAAACTGAAAAGGGAGATCTATAGGAGCTTGCCCAAATCTGGAGATGATGCAACGTTCCAAAGATACAAGCAAGCAAAGAAAGAAGCTAAAAAGGTGGTTCGGGAGGCAAGGTCTAGATACTTTGATGATATGTATAAGAAGCTGGACACTAGAGAAGGGGAAAAAGATATATATAAAATGGCTCGTATAAGAGAAAGGAAAGGAAGAGACTTGAGTCAAGTAAAATGCATAAAGAATGAAGATGGTAAGTATTGGTGAAGGACGATGAAATCAAAAACCAGTGGAGAAATTACTTCCATAAGCTTTTCAATGGAGATACTGCATATAATGTTAGCGACTCGTGTGACATGAATACGAGAGATATCATTTACACACGACGAGTTTCACCATTTGAGGTCAAGAATGCTTTGAAAAAGATGAAAATGAGAAAGGCATGTGGACCAGACAATATTCCCATTGATGTATGGAAGAGTATGGGGGATGAGGGAGTTACATGGTTAACAAATTTCTTTAACAAGATTATGAAGACCAAGAAGATGCCGGATGAGTGGAGAAATAGTATTATAGTCCCAATCTACAAGAACAAAGGTGACGTTCAGAGCTGTACAAACTATAGAGGTATCAAGCTGATGAGTCACACGATGAAGCTTTGGGAGAGGATTATTGAGCAGAGGTTAAGATCTATAACGCAGGTATCAAACAACCAATTTGGTTTCATGCCTGGAAGATCAACAATAGAGGCTATTTTTCTGATAAGGAGGCTTATGGAGAAGTATAGACAAAGCAAAAGAGATCTTCATATGGTGTTTATCGATCTAGAGAAGGCTTATGATCGAGTACCCAGAGACGTGTTATGGATGGTTTTGAAGAAAAAGGGTGTGCCTATCCAATACATTGACTTGATCAAAGACATGTATGATAGCTCTACTGCAAGTGTCAAGACTCCTGGAGGAGAGACACCAACTTTTCCTATTACAGTTGGGGTACACCAAGGATCCACACTCAGCCCATATCTATTCGTTCTGGTTATGGATGAGTTAACAAAGAATGTTCAGGATGATATTCCTTGGTGTATGTTATTTGCTGATGATATTGTTTTGATTGACGAAACAAAAGATGGATTGAATGATAAAGTTGAATGTTGGAGAAAGGCATTGGAATCAAATGGATTGATGATTAGCATGAACAAAACTGAGTATATGCATTGCAATTTCAGCCAATCTCGCATTGTGAATGATGGAGCCAAGTTGGACGGAGTAGATATACCAAAATGTGACAAATTTCGTTACTTAGGTTCTATTATTCAAATAGACGGGGATGTCCAAAATGATGTTTGTCACCGGATCACTGTAGGATGGTTGAAATGGAGGAGTGCAACTGGAGTTTTATGCGATCAGAAGATCCCTCTCAGGTTAAAAAGTAAGTTTTATAGAATAGCTATACGACCAACCATGCTCTATGGGAGTGAATGTTGGGCGGTGAAGAAACAAGGTCTCAACAAGATGAACGTGGCTGAAATGCGTATGCTGAGATGGATGTGTGGGAAGACAAGAAAAGATCGTTTGAGAAATGACTATATCAGGAATAAAGTGGGGGTGGCGAGCATTGAGGACAAGTTGCGAGAGGGCCGACTCAGATGGTACGGACATGTGCAACGCAGACCTACTAGTGCGCCTATACGAAGCAATGCTATTGAGCCAAACACTATAAATAGAAGAAGAGGAAGGCCTAAATTAACATGGGATGAGCTTATAAAGAGAGATTTTGAATCTCTACCTCTCAATCAGAATATGACCCATGATAGAGCTGAATGGAAACGAAGGATCCATGTAGCCGACCCCAACATAGTTGGGATTGAGGCTTAGATGATGATGATGATGATGACATAAGCAAAGCAATAGTATAGACAGAAGGCCCACGTAGCATGCATGACAGATAAAAAGGTAACAAAGAGATTTCACAATGCCATTAGACAAACATGTGATGCCACAAGGTGGGGGATGTAAACCCTCGATAGAAGTAAGAAGACTGGTGGGTAGAAGACGGGGTTAGAAGAGTATTACGTTGTGGCTACTCGATCAATGTGGATAGGATTAGTCTAGGGTGGATGGAGATTGGTGGTATAGAAGGCACTAGGGAAGAGAGGAGGTGGAAGGGCACTGGGAAAATGAGGAGGCAACATCAAGGAGAGGGACTTAGGGTGAATGGTGAGCTAGAGGGAAGGAAGAGTGAAGACAACAGGCGGTGGGAGGGAACATGGGAAGTAGGCTTGGGATAAGGGCTGAGCTGGCGGCGGGTGGAGGGGAGCGGGTGGGGCTGGGGGCGACGACAATAGGGGTTAAGGAGGGAGGGAAACGGAAGCAAAATTAGGGCCAACTATCAGGGATGAAACTACTCTGATGCCATGTAATGAGATGGGGTATATTGAGATGAGATAAAAGATAGAATATACATCTTCTTATATAGGATGGAGAGTGTTAGAGAATAGAAGCTATTCATGTAGTCTTTCTTATTTGCTTTCTTTATTGGGTCTATCATGTAAATATTCTCTTCCTATATAATAAAGGCTAGCCCGCTACAGTAGGGCATCACTTTGGCCCAGTACTTTGACATGGTATCAGAGCAAGCCCTGGAGATGTAACCCTAGCCGCCGGCCACACCCTCCTCTCTCTCTCTGCCTCTTGCTCTATTGCCGTCACCACCACCGTCGATTTCGGTTCTCGCCGGATGCTGTCAGCCGATCCCCCTCCATCTCCAACAAAGCACGGTGGCTGCTTGAAGGAATGGAGGAGAACTGCTCATTCTATCTCGTAGGGAGGAGGAACAACTCCGTTCTCATTTTCTTTCCTCTCCACGTAGTCCCCGTATGTGGATGAGTGCCTAAGTTTTTAGGGGCTCTTAATGCGTCAGATTCACATCATCGATTGACACAAATGACGATGCTAATTCCCGTCATTCCTGTATGCGTCTTCCGGGGGTTATATTTCGCCCTGGTGCGTCTTCCCGGGGCTATCTTTCCATTTGACGACGCCAATTCCCATCCAGAACTGTAGTGGAATCGTTTGACACGGGGCATGTCATCTGGCTTGAATGGCGTGATGTCGGAAGCCTGTTTCTCAAGCCTTCGACATGTTACACGACGTCTTGATTTTTTGATATGACGTGTCGGCGGAAGCCTGTTACACGCCTGCAACATTTTACACGGAGTGTTGATTTTTCGACACGACATGTTCGCGGAAGACTGTTTCACGCCTGCGACATTTTACACGATGTGTTGATTTTTCGACTTGCCATGTCGACGGAAGCCTGTATGACGCTTGTGACATCTTACACGACGTGTCATACCTCCACACGACATGTTAGGAACTTACATGGAGTATTAAAGTTTCTACATGACATGTTGCCGACAGTCTCTCTCAACTTCTACTGCTACATTATTCTGATACAATCTCACAATGGGAGACGAAAAGGTCAATGAATTCTGCAATAATAGTCTATAATGATTAATCAGTTTCTGTGAAGCGCTACTCACATAGTCATTCTTTCTGGATGAATGCCATCTATACCGTTCTTGAATCTGGCAGGAGCATGGATATTACTATCTCCGAGGAGTATGACTGCCTTCAGGACACTCAACAAGTTCCTCTTGGTTCCTTCGCTAGTCTTATCTCCGATGTAGGTAACCAAGGGACATTACTTATTGCTTCCCACCCATCATCTGCATGGGTGGTGGATTCCGGGGCCTCCGAACATATGGCCGGTAGACGATCTATGCTTCTTTCCTCAGATTCTTATATCCCACATTCTTCTGTGACTCTAGCTGATGGATTGGTCAGATGAGTACATGCATGCGTTTCTATACAGGCATCATCTTCACTGATTCTATAGTCTGCACATTATGTACCAACCTTTTAATCTAATGTCTATAGCTAAGTTGGTTGATTCCTTAAACTACTTAGTGATATTTGGGTCTTTCTTCTTTGTGTTACATGATCCAGGAACTGGAAGACAATTGATGGGGGGGGTCTAGGAAAGGTGATCTTTACTTCTTTGGGGGTGATTGCCCAGCTCGCCAGATCTTCCCCACAATATCTACCATCCTCAATTGCTCTCCCTTACAATGGCATTGTCGCTATGGACATCCTTCGGAAGCTTGTTCCCAGCTTTTCTTCGGTAACGTCTATTGAATGTCAATTTTGTCAACTGGGCAAGCATCATCGTGTTTCTTTCCCTGGTTGTACTATAAAATGCTCTAAGTGTCCTTTTGACCTTATTCATATTGATGTCTGGGGTCTTGTTAAAGAACCGAGTTACATTGGCTTTTGTTACTTTCTTTCTTTGATTGATGATTTCTCCCTTGTGACTAGGGTATACTTAAGTCCCGAGATGAAGTTTTGTCGGTCATCCGAACGTTTCATCAATTAATAGAAGTTCAAAATGACTTGTCCCCATATACCTCAACAAAATGGGGTTGCTGAGCGCAAAAATTGTCATTTGATGTAGACCACACGCTACTTTTTCAAATGTTTGTGCCAAAGAAGCTCTGGTTTAACGCTCTTCTCACTGCTTGTTCCTTGATTAATCGTCAGCCATCTTCTGTCTTGCATGGGGCCACCCCATTTTCTATTTTACAACCCGACGAGCAAGCTTTTCCGGTATCCCTCCATGTCTTTGATTGCGCTGCGTTTGTTCATGTGTTTGATGACGTGTAGACAAGTTGTCTCCCCGCGCAGTCTGCAATGTCTTTTTGGGATATTCTCCCACGCAAAAGGGGTGCAAATGTTATTATCCTTGTCTTCGTCGTATGTTTGTGACGACTGACATTACTTTTCATGAGTACACTCTGTTCTTTAATGACTCTGTCCAGCGTGAGGGGGAGCAGCCATGAGAGTGAACTTATTTTTGAGAATGATAGAGTGAGAGAGCGAGAGCCACCACTCCTTGTGTTGAGTGATGAGAGTGTGCTAGATACTACTACTATTA